>JAJJWW010016128.1:0-287550 GCA_023531295.1 Papaver armeniacum
ACATTGAAAATGTACCAGTGCCGTGATATTATTATTATTAATAGAGGCAGCATGGTGTTATTCCGTCATGACTGATCATGATGTCATTTATCACTAAAAGTAACGACAGATGTCATTGCAAAAAAATTGATCTTTTTGGCTGCTATACTTTTAGAATGTTCGTGTGAAAACATCTGTATCTGCGATCCACGGAGTGGCCCATTTTCCAAGCATTGGGTTAATAATGCTTCTCCACACATAATAGATAGAGGTGAAACATGGTTCAGAACTCTTGCTGATGAGCACTATTTGGTGTCTTCCTACAATTGAGATTTTCAGTCAGAACACCATATTGCACAAGAAACCAGGGAGACTAGGTGGTTGGTCTTAAATATTTAGAGATTCAAAACTTGACTGAGTTCGAGGATAACAAAGTACCGAACTTTGTGTTTTGCAAATAGAGAGGTCAATCTTCGAGAAGTTTGATGAATAAAACGATCTTTACAAATAAACAGAGGCGCATCATTACAAGTATATATAGGATTCGAGTATTGTATACGTAGAAAATCCTACCTCTACATCCAACAATTCACATGAACTAAAAGCAAACATAGTTAAATGAAGACTTATAAGAACACAAGGATTACGTGGTTCGGCATGATTACCTACGTCCACGGGTTGAAAGGTTAATCTTATTACTCCGATTAATGATACAAGGTATGATTCTTAACTCAACGCTCTCTCTCTATGTGTTTTTCCTTACTTACAACCTGCCTTTCTCTCTTGACAAAGCTCTTTATTTATAGGATAACGTGCTCATACAATAAAGTTACAATGTAAGACATAGTTTATCATGTTCGATGATCTTGTCGGGTGATGGATAGAATTCCCTCCGATATTTATTACTCGATCTTCACATGATCCCGATAGATGTGGCACCCGATGTGTGTCTTCCCGACATTGGTGCTTTAGTGTTCCTAGGCCCGATGTCGCCTTCTCTCCCGATTTGAATTGGTATCTCTGTCTTTGGGTCCCATTTTGACTGAGTTTTTCTGAATTTCCCACGTGCTTCGTCAGTGTACTCGTTATCTTGATTCCCGATGAGCATCTTTCCATCACATCCGAGCATTTTCTTCACACGTGCTATCCTTACGAGTGTTGGGTAGGTTTCTCTTTCTTAGTGCTAGGGTTATAGATCATGATTCGGTATTGCGCTTTATCATTCCTTCGGTGTATTGTGGCTAGAGATTACTCCACCTAGGTTTGCCATTTATTTACACCTACATTTATGCCCCTTCTTCCACTCGTGTGTTCGACACGAGAGGAAGAAACTGCTTCGCCTTCCACGACTCTGGCCATGCCGCGTTTCCCGGTTGATTTTTCCCCATTAACTCCGCCTTCATGACCCGTTACCTTTCCTACCGGTCGCCATTACTCAGGCTATAAATGCAGAAGATAGCTGGGAGTTTTACTTCTTCTCATTTTATTCTCCATCTCTCAGACATTCTCTGTTTCTCCGCCTCTGCAACTCTTCATTATTCTGCCATTCAACTCCACCGCCCCTGATCTCTGCTTCTTTTAGTTTAGCTTCTCTGTTTTCGTCCTGCGGCTGTTATCTTTATTCTCCTACCATTTTTCTTCGTTTCTTCCTCTTAATTCTGAACTCTTGGTTGATATCAATGGCTTCACCCACTCCATCCATGACTGAGAAAAGGTGTATAAGTTATACTTTTTCTGATGAAGATTACATTCCCGTAGGTTCTTTGTTTATTGTCGATATCCCTTCTCACCATGATCGTCGTGCTCTTGAGTCGCTCTTTTCTGATGAATCTTCTCTTTTTGAATGTAGGACTGAGAAGAAAGTCTACAAATATCACAACTTATTGATGCTGAGTTCCTGGATCAGTTGAAGGAGGAGTACAATCTGCATGGCTATGAGCTCGAGTTGTTGTCGGGTCAAAAGGGTCAACTGAAAAGAGATATTGTTGAAAAGTTTGCACATTCTCCTACGGCGACCGTGATTACCAAGGGTCAACTAGAGCTTGGGCTTCGGATCCCCTTGTATGACACGAGCCGTCCTTTTGCTTATGAAGTCTTGTCTCAACTTCATCCTTCTCGGGCTCTGGCTCAATGGAATAGAAATACATTTCGTCTCATGGCTGAATGGGAGAGACGAGGTCGGGGTGAGTGTTCTCCAAATGAGTGGTCTACGTATGATCCTTCTCACGCGAGTAAGTACACCTCGGCCAGCTTTGTTGGAAATTATCGAACCGTCACTTCTACTTTTGGTTCTCTGGATGGTTTCTCTGCTAGTCCTCGCCGCCATAAAGTTCCCACCGATGGCTTTGAGAAGCTGATGTTAGACGAAGATCCTGAGGGAGGCACTTCTAACAAGCATGCCCGACATACTAGTGACATTGTGTGGGATCGGGTCCCTTTAGCTATCTGTGGCCCTATTTTGAGTGGCCCACTCCCTCATCCCGACTTCCCTGTTGAGCCTTATCCGTTCTGGGAGGTTAATGCTGATCAGGTAAGATCTTTGTCCCTTGCGATATCAGGTAGTTAGAAGAGATGTTTGACTATTATGTTTCTTTGTATCCCAAGTCTCATCCTAAGGTTCAAGGTGGTCATTCAAAGGTTCCGAACACTTGGAAGAGGGGCTCTAGTACCCAAGCCGAGGAAGAGACAGTGAAGGTAACAAATATACTGCTCTTATTCTAAGTACATGTACTTTCCCCTATTTGTTTCCTTGAATGGATTTGACGAAGTTGTGTTTGCAGAAATCAAAGACTGGCGATGAGGGTATGAAGAGCTCGTCTGGGAAGGATGGTGAGGATCCCGATGATCGGCTGCCCCTATCCCATTTCGTACCCAAAAAGTTGGTGTCGAAGAAGGTTTCTGATATCTCATCTACCTTTGTAGGTGATCAATCCCGTGGTAAAGGATCTATAGGTGAGAAGGCTACGCCAAAGAAGACTGCTTCCTTGGGCAAAGGACTTGCTCTCTCTGGTACTGATGTGGTTGTGGATTTTTCTGATGATGATGAGAATGATGAGTTCTTTGGTTCGGATAACGAGAGCAACTGGTGAGGAGCTGAAGCAACCTGAGATCCTTGTTACCAAGGAACCCGAGATCCTCATTCCACAAACTGAAGTATCAAGGACTATGAATCGACCTCCTTCTCATGAAGGGACGGTCGGGAGCTTTGTCTTCACTTTTTAGGGCCCTGTGTGCGATTCATTGGGAGCTCTTACTTCCTCTAGTTTTAGTTCCTACTCTGCTGCCGAGATGTTGAAGGTCGTGCCCCTATATGGTTCTGCTATGAGGGAGTACCTCAATCTTATGGTAAGTCGTTTTGCTTTAGTCATCCTGTTACAGTTTTCGTTTTTATGAGGAATTCACCCACAATCGATCCTTTTAGGCCACGAACCAGAGGATTCTCGAGGCTGCCATTCGGGAGAAGGAGTTGTCAGACATGACAGATCTTCGGGTTCAACTTCAAAGGGAGCAAGAGCATGCCTGAGGGCTTGAGGCGCAATCAGCTGATGCCAAAGGTACCTTCTTATAACTTCGTCGTTATTGATTGATAATGTAGTGCCAATATCATGAGTCTAGCGTTGTCTTCTTAGCCGAGATTTCTAATCTAGATCGAGACTCTGTTTCCGAGAACCGTACTATGTCCAAGAAGTTGAACATTGAGCAAGAGCATGTTGCTACGCTTCAGCAGAAGATACATAACAAGGATGGTAAAATCGATCGACAATCCGTTGAAATCGAGAATCTCCAAGCCGAACTGCTTCGTTATCAGAGATTTGAGTATGATCCTGATGAGATAGATAATCTCCAAGCCGGTCTGTCTCATGCCCAAAGGCTTGCTGGTGATAGGAAGTTACTGAACGATTCCTTGGAGAGCCAGTGCGAAACTCTTAGACTTCAGAACAGGGATCTTCATGCCGATCGTAAACGTTTATTGCAGCAGAGGGATAATGCCCTAGCAACTGCTCAAAGGTTGGAAGAGAAACTTCTCGGTTTTGACCAAGTAACTCGGGACTTGGAATGGACTCGGTCTCAGCTATCGGGTCTTCAAATTGCGCATGATGGGCAGAAAACCGCTTGGGGTAAACATAAGCAGTATTGCCCCAGTAATGAGTTTAATGAACATCAACATAATGAGTTGGTGTTGAAGATGTCTGCCCTTGAGCTTGATCTTACTAAGTCCGAAGAAACCTTAAAAATAGTGTTGCTCGTTCTTTCAGGTATTACGCATGTTTTTATTTTTCTTCTCATTTTGTTCCCCTTTGCACTAGTAGTAATCATGTTGTTATTTTTGTGTGTGCAGTCGAGCAGGAAAAAGTTAAATCTTTGGAAGAGGAGGTCGTTCAGTTGAAGAATAAGGATTCCCAGCTGAATGTCAAGGTCGCTAATGCTGAAGCCTCTACCACTGAGCTGACCCGCCATCTTGCTGAGGCAAATGAGGATTATGAAGCCAAGATCGCCACCAAGGTCAAAGAAGGTGTGGAGGAGTTTGTTGAGAAAAGAAAAGCCATAGCTGCCGCGAGAAAGTCTGGCTCGGGGCCAACTCCTTTGACTGAATATAAGTGCCTTTTGTAGTGTTGCGCCTTTATTTTGCCCATTGTATCGGGCTGTATTTTTCTTTCGCTTGAACACCTATTTTTTCTGGGCAACTTAATTTGTGGGGTGCTGTGTCACCAGTCGGGTTTGTCATTCTGAAGTTTGTTATTTTTCGACAATGTCTTGCTTCTCCTACTTTCGACACGATAATGTAAGCCCCCCCCCCCCCCCCCCATCGGGCTGCCAATTTTCCGCCTTTTTTGTCACGCTCATTGTTGGGCAACTCTTTCAGTACTAATTTCCCCAGGTGGAATTCTCTCGGCCGGACTCTTTTGTTCTATTTGCGTTGTAACCTCCAATGATAGTTCTCCATTTTTTGTAGTGACATTTCTCTTGTTTCTTCCAAATCGTCTAGTTTGGCCAAGATCAGATCCGATGTCAAGTTTTGCCTCCATTCTTCAGTTCTTGTTGTAGGTATCATTGCTTCGGTTGGAAGAATAGCTTCGGTCCCGTATGTGAGCATGAATGGCGAGAGACCCGTAGCTTCCCTTTGGGTAGTTCGATAGGCCCATAACACATTGTGCAGTTCTTCACACCACTCGCCATACTCTCCATCCAGTTTCTTCTTGAGATTGTCGGCTATCGTCTTGTTGGTGATATCAGCCTGCCCATTACTCTGTGGGTAAATGGGTGTGGCTTTGCTCTTTCTAATATTATAAGTGTTGAACAACAGGTCGATGTTTTTCCCTTGTAGTTTTTTTCCGTTATCCGAGACGATGGCTTCCGGGATACCAAAGTGGCAAATGATATGCTCGAAAATAAAGCGAAATACGTCCTTGTCCCGAATATGTCTTAACGGTGCAGCTTCAACCCATTTGGTAAAATAGTCTGTTGTTATAATCAAGTACTTTCTTTGTCCCAAGCCGACATGCAGCGGTCCCATAATGTCAATCCCCCATTTGGCGAAGGGCCATGGGCTTATTACCGAGTTCAAGGACATAGACGGCGCGTGTATCTTCTTCCCAAATTTCTGGCATTCATCGCAGATTAATGCCATGTGCTTTGCGTCTTCATTCATATAGGGCCAGAAATATCCCATCGTCTTGGGTCTGGCCGAGAGGCTTTGACCTGAGTTATATTTTCCGCGTTGCCATAATGTAGCTCATTTAGTATCGAGTGTCCCTCTTCCTTACTCAAGCATCTTAGGAGTGGTCCTAGGTAGGACCTTCGGTAGAGGATGCCTTCCCGTAGCTCATATGCTGACGCCTTGCTTTTAATCTTATTTGACTCGGCTCGTCCTTTCGGCAGTTCACCCGATTCCAAGTACTGATGTATGGGCTTACGCCAATCACTCGCCTCATATCTATCGGCTGTGGTGACTGCAACGTGTACTACTAGGTTCCCATCTTCGGGTACAGAGGGCATTAGCACTCGTGCAATTTTTATGGCTTCGATGCTCGGATCTGTTAACATTGAGGCAATATAGGCTAGGGCATCCGAATGGCGATTATGTTTTTGGAAGATATGTCGGAACTTGATGTTAGGGATCTGATCGATGTAAAACTGCGCTAACTCTACATATTTCTGAAGTATCGGGTCATGACTAGCATATTGTCCACTAAGCTGTCGAATTACCAACTGCGAATCACTGGTTAGTCTCACCTCTTGAATCCCTAACTCCACAATTAGCCGTAAGGCATGTAACACTGCTTCATATTCTGTGACATTGTTTGTTTCTTTGAATTCGAGCCTTAATAAGTGGATTATCTTTTTTCCTTTCGGCGTTGTAAAGATCAACCCTAGCCCCGATCCTTCTTTACTTGATGACCCGTCAACAAATACTTCCCATCGTGTTAGGATACTGGTTTCCAAAAGGTCGGGTAGGTCGTCCCTATCTTCTTCCATCCCGGGATATCCTCTACTTCTTCCTCCTCACCAAGGGGAAAATCAGCGAGGAAATCCGCTACCTCCTGTGCTTTCACAACCGTCCTCATTTCGTAGAAGATGTTGAATTGCTTAATATGAGCGCTCCACTTGGCTATACGTCCCAACCTCGCTGCATTGTCAAGTACTGACTCGATAGAAGACTTGGTTAATACCCGAATCCTATGGGCTTGGAAATATGTCCGCAGCTTCTGTGTTGCAAATGCTAACGTTAGTATTAATTATTCAATCCTGGTGTAATTCTTCTCCGTCGGGTTCATGGTCTTGCTTATGAAGTATATAGGTTTTTCTTCCGCCCCGTCATTCTTGACCAAATCAACACTTATAACACAGGATGTAGCTCCTAGGTATAGGGTGAGCACCTCTTCGGGCTCGGGTCTTTGTAGTACGGGTAAGCTCATGAGATGTTGCTTGATCTTTTGGAATGCCTCCTCGCATTCTTCGCTCCACTTGAATTTTTTTCCTTTTCTTAGTATTCCGAAAAAGTCTTTACACTTGTCCGACGACCGTGATATGAACCTTCCTAGTGCCGCCAAGCTTCCATTTAGCTTTTGTACATCCTTTAATGTTACCTGAGATGGCATTTCCAATATAGCCTTGACCTTGTTGGGATCTGCTTCTATTCCTTTGTCGGTAATTATGTATCCTAGAAATTTGCTCGTAGTTACCAAAAAGGTACACTTAGCCGGGTTCACTCTCATCTTGTATTTTCTCATTGTTTGAAATATGTCCTGAAGGTTGCTGATATGGTTGGTTGCCACCTTTCTTTTTACCAACATGTCGTCCACATAAACCTCGATAGTGTCATGGATTTTGTCCTCGAACATGTCCTCCACTAGTCGTTGATACGTGGCTCCTGCGTTCTTCAGTCCAAACGACATCTTGGTATAGCAGTACAGTCCTCTTGGTGTAAAGAATGATGTATTTTCTTGATCTTCGGGAGCCAAGGGGATCTGGTTATATCCCGAGTATCCGTCCATTAATGTTATCGCTTTGTATCCCACTATTGATTCTACCAGCTGGTCGATGTTGGGGAGAGAAAAGTTGTCCTTTGGACAGGCCTTATTTAAGTCGCTGAAGTCGATGCAGATTCTCACTCCCCCATTTATTTTAGGGACGATCACCATATTCGAGATCCATTGCGGGTATTGCGCTTTTATGATGATTCCCGACATTTGAAGCTTCTTCAATTCTACTTCTACGGCCGCTTGCAATTCGGGCGCAATCCTCCGCATTTTTTGTCGGACTGGTCGAAACTTCGGATCTATCCTCAGGTGATGACAGCAGACTTCGGGATCGATCCCTTCCATGTCATGCATTTTCCAGGCGAAGGCATCCATATGTTCTTGTAGCAGAGCTATTAGATGGATTGATTCTTCTTCCGATAGTAGCGACCCGATCTTCACCATCTTGGGTTCTTCCTCAGTACCTAGATTGATTTCCCGAGTAGATTCTAGAGTTGTGAAATTATTCTTTGGTTCTTTGATCGGTGTCGATTCCTTTGATTGCTATAAGATCTTGTCTTCCCCGGCCTCGTATGACATGACCACTTGCGAGATTACTTTTTCCAACTCCTGCTCGGCCCTGATAGATTTAGCCTTGTTCTTTTCCTGTCGTAGTCGGGCTCGTTTTTCCTCGTTTTGTTGGATGTCCACCTGCATACACTGCCTCGCGGCTTGCGGGTCTCCCAAGACTTCCACTACACCCTCGTAGGTGGGGAATCTTAGTCTCTGGTAATCGGCTGAGGCTACCCCTTTGATGCATGTTATCCAAGGTTTCCCGATAATCGCCTCATATGGTGACACGACGTCGACTACGCAAAAGGTGGTGAGGGTATCTAGGTAACCTCCTCCGTTTGAGACCCGAAGCGTAACTTCTCCTTTTGGTATAGTTACTGACCCGTTAAAACCATAGATTCTATAAGTCGAGGGGATCAAAATATCATCAGACAATTTCATTCTCTTGAACGTGTCATAGAAGAGGACCTCTACAGAACTCCCACTATCCACAAGTATTCTTTTCACGCCTCACTCCTCAATTACAAAGGTGATAACCAGAGGATCACCATGTGCTTGACCATTCATCGGGACGTCCTTGGCCGAGAATGTAATCGGCTGCATCATCCAAGGTTCCATAGGCAACGTCCTTGCTACGCTAAAGATTTCCTTTCCTACCCGATCTCTATTATGTATTCTTGATGTGATTCCCGCCCCCAGATCTAGTCCTTGGGTTGCGGAGTGAGAGATGGTGTTGTATAAGAATTGGGTTCCCCGATCGATTCTAACTTGATGTACCGGAGCACGTCGGGCGCGGGTCTTTGGATGTTTAACTAACCTCCATCTTAAATATCCGTCAAGAATCAGGTGTTGAACTATGTCCTTTATCTCTCTGCAATCGTTGGTGGAGTGCCCCAGGAATTGATGATAATGACAGAATTCGGGATGATTCTTCGTCTCATCAAACTATATTCCTCTAGTCTTTGGGTATTTGATGTCGTTCCTTTTTTCTACCTCTTTAAAGATTTCTTCCAATGGTGCATTCAAGGGTGTATACACCTTTGGTTCATATATGGGATTCTTTCCCTTCTCAACCCACTCTTTCTTCCCCGATGGTTTATACTGTGGACCCGATCTCTTCTCGGGCCGCTTGGAAATCTTTTGGGGCGTTGCTTCTGTCGCCACGTTTGCTTCTAGTACTCCTCTATGATATGCTCCTTCCTCTATTTCTTCTAAGGCAATATCGTGTTCCTGCATCTTCCTCATTAATTTGTTTCAGAGTTTGTGGCTTCTCCGTATACATAGCTATCCAAATAGGATCTGATTTTCCGAGCGAGTTCTCGAACCCGAATATTTGCTGGTCCAGCGGTACATTCCCGATATCAGTACACAATTTCCTCCATCTATCCGTTAAGGATCTTAAGGGATCCCTGAATCTTTTTGCTAGAGAAAACAATTTATTTATTCTGGGCCTTGCAATGCTATTATGCATATAAGTTTCGAGAAAGGTTTCCACCAAGAGTTCGTAATTTCCGATAGACTCGTTGGGTAGGGTGTAGAACCAGTTCCTTGCTTCCCCTTCTAGACTCGCGGGAAAAAACTTACACATCACTACGTCATGATTTTTCCACTGCAGAAGCGACATATAATACATCTTGACATGTTCACCTGCATCTCCGGTGCCGTGTAGGGAGTGTGGGAAGCGTGCATTTTGGGAGGGAACGGTATTTGTTCTAACTCTCGGGTGAAAGGGGTCTTCTGTGCTTTATTGATTACTTCTGCTAATTTGTCGTCCTCACCGTCTCCAGCTAGTTTTTTGACCATCTCCTCAATTTGTTTAAGCTTAGCTTTGGTTGCGCTATCGGGTCTCCCTCTTTGCTCGGATGTTTCTTCATCGGTTGAAGAATCCTCGGGAGGACCATACCCTCATCTGGATTGACTAGGGTCAGGTACCCGTCCTTGTTGTGGTCTTCCTCAGGAGTTGCCTGGTCGGGTTCAGTTGCCCTATATGCCTTGGCTTGAAGATCCTCGTGATCGCGACCTCTGATTATGAAGTTGATAGTTCTCGTGCTCGAGTTCCAGGTTTCTCCTTTGTAGCTCTCTCATGAATTCAACCTGTCTTCTCTGGTTTGCTAGAATTGCTAGCAACGTCGGGTCCGTACTCTCATGAGTAGAATGGCCATTTGGGTAATTTCCGGGTGCGGTGGTGGTGCGGCTGGTGGTGCGGCTGGCATGACTGGTGGTGATACTGGTGGTGCTGCCGGAGGAACCATAGTCACTGCAATTGGTGGTGCGATAGGTAAAATGTCTCGGGTTCCATTTCTTATCTCCAACTGAACATGTCTGAGCCTTTCCTGCTCTCGGTCCAAGATGTTTTGGTACTCGGCGTGTTGCCTGGCTCTCCTATGATCCTCTTGCCTCATTAGCACTTCCGCCTCATCCTCCGTATCCGATGTTGTAAGTCCATCTATCATGTTCTCGGGCTTTCTTTGGCTCGGCTCGACACGCTCCAAGAAGGTGTGATCCTCATCTTGCCCCAGGTTGACTTCCTCGTTGACAGTCACCATTCCTCTTTCCGGTACATGGTTCTCCTCGGGTTGGTGTTGTCGATCGCTTTCTTATCGCGTATCTGTTACTCCTTCTTGCATACTGGTCCCTGCTACCGTCCGATTCCTTAGGATCCTACCCATTCCCCAAGTGCTAGCCGTCGGATCGGACCCGCCTTTTCTCCCGATAACTTTTACCTACGTCAGCAAAGTACACAACACCTCACTTTGAACTGTTTTGAAAAATTTTACAAGTACAACGAAAAAGTTCTGTTATCTAGTGACAGAGGGACTCGGGTAAGATTCTACTATTTTTGTCACGCTGAACTCAGCAAGTTAATTTGTTTGACTACTAGGATATTTTCATGGGAAAAGTTTAACATTCGGTCGCTTTCAGTACTTCCCTATGCATTAATCATTGTTTGTCTTACATTCTTTTTATGAAGTGTCATCACTTAACCGTACAGATAACCGGAAAAGCAACTCTTTGATTGAACTTTAATGCAGTGATTTCCTTCATTAGATTTGACAAAATCACTACCTACATGCTACGTCGATGAACGGACAAGACCTTAACCATGCCCCTTTTATGGTTTTCCTTGGAATCCCTCAAGGATAGTTTTGGCCTTGGGATTCCTTTGGTGTTCCATCTGTTTCTACGCTCTTGTAACTTCTATGGAAAGGGTGAAACAAACTTTGTACTAAAACATTTTAAGGACTCGTCTTGATAACTTGCTCATGTGACCTAAATCATTTATTTTGAGCCGATCTACGTAGTGATGGTAAAATACAACATTATTTTCATAAACTGTTAATACTTTCAGATCATCGAGCGATTCTGTTTGATTGGATCCTTGTCACTTGGTAAGATGGAGTTTTGTTTAGCTTCAACCAAACATCAGGGATGTTATTTTGGGAGCTTTTGTTCTATCCCAACATCTTACTTAGCGAACGAGACTTGGAGAAAAAAAAAGGGGGGTTCCTCTTTTACTCCTGCGCTTTAACTTAAAGTTTTTAAGAGAAAAGTAACTTTCATTCGAAAAAGAAGACCCACCACTTGAGATTATCAGAACATAAAGAGATTTTCCTTCGGCTAATCGAAATGAACTAAGAAAACAAGGACTTGACCTTGGTAAGCTTGTTACCCAAAAATATTCGACTCAACAAACACTCGAGTTCAACAAAGATCCAACAACTCAACAAACTTTCGAAAAACGAGATGAACTGAAGATAAAGTTGAAGATTCAGAAGATTCATTTATCAACCTATACGTTCAACCATAAGAGTTTTTCACTTAGCATCAACTAACATCATAAGATGGTTTAGGATATTTGGAATCTCTCTTTGATGGTTTTCATTCAAGGTCTCTAAAGATGTTACATGGTCCCCTTAGTCGGCGCCAGAATGTAGATGTAGAAAATCCTACCTATACATCCAACAATTCACATGAACTAAAAGCAAACATAGTTAAATGAAGACTCATAAGAACACAAGGATTACGTGGTTCGGCATGATTACCTACGTCCACGGGGGTTGAAAGGTTAATCTTATTACTCCGATCAATGATACAAGGTATGATTCTTAACTCAACACTCTCTCTCTATGCGTTTTTCCTTACTTACAAACTGCCTTTCTCTCTTGACAAAGCTCTTTATTTATAGGCTAACATGCTCATACAATAAAGTTACAATGTAAGACATAGTTCATCATGTTCGATGATCTTGTCGGGTGATGGATAGAATTCCCTCCGATATTTATTACCCGATCTTCACATGATCCCGATAGATGTGGCACCCGATGTGTGTCTTCCCGACATTGGTGCTTTAATGTTCCTAGGCCCGATGTCGCCTTCTCTCCCGATTTGAATTGGTATCTTTTTCTTTGGTCCCACTTTGACTGAGTTTTTCTGAATTGCCCACGTGCTTCGTCAGTGTACTCGTTATCTTGATTCCCAATGAGCATCTTTCCATCACATCCGAGCATCTTTTTCACACGTGCTATCCTTACGAGTGTTGGGTAGGTTTCTCTTTCTTCGTGCTAGGGTTATAGATCATGATTCGGTGTTGCGCTTCATCATTCCTTCGGTGTATTGTGGCTCGAGATTACTCCACCTAGGTTTGCCATTTATTTACACATACAAGCAGAGAAAGGAATCCTATGCTAGTAATAATAATTCAAGAAACCGTTAGAATAGACGGAAAACAACTGAATTAACATACTAATCCTACAGTTACGCTGAAAGACCAACACTGACACCTATGTTACACTAACACAAACTACACTACACTGACACCTCTGTTACATTAACACAAATTTACACTTCTGTTATACTATTATTAGATCTCAAATTGAGATTTGAGAGTGGTGTTGCCCGACCGATCCCGGATGGATTTGTAACGTCAAACTAAAACCAACCACCAAGAACGGGTATTGTAGTTTCTGGATTTTTCGGTCTGATGGTTTTTTGGGTTTTTTTTTGTCGACTTGGATCGAGTCGGTGATTTGGGTTGAAAACTGAACCATGTTGTAGTCCTATAAAATAATTTGTACGTGTGTTGTAGTATGGCCCACATATGTTAAAGTCTGCGAGCATCCAACTCAAAACCAATTGGAAATGAGTGGAGAGGCCCTTCCATATTATATTTAAGTTAAATAAGGGAATTAAGTTTCGACATGACTTGGTTCGTGATGTAATTGATGATATTTGCTACAAGGCTGGTATACCTGCGCGCAAAGAAGTTGCTCTAGGTTTTCTGACTGATGATAACAAGGATTTACGTCCGACAGACATTCTTGTTCTCAACTGGGAAAATGGACAAGACGTGTGTATGGATGTCACGGGCGTCTCTCCTTTCACTGGTGAGGGAGTTCGTGCTTTTATTCCAGGCCAAGCCATTTCAAGGGAAATTTCGCGTAAACGTACTTAATACTTGGACGAATGTGCCTCACATGGTTATGGTTTGGGTGTTTTAGCTTTCACTACTTTAGGGGAGCTTGGTGAAGATACTATTTGTTTTTTCAAGCGTTTGAAGAATTGTTTAGTTAGCAATGATGCTGGTAGCGGTCCAGGTAGATTTTTTTTTCATAGGTTGGGTGTTGCTATTCAGAAAGGGGTTGGTGCCCAGCTTGTATCTCGGTTTCCAACTAAAAATGTAAAACCTTAATTCATTTATCTTTTAAAAGAAAAAAAAATTGTTGCTTAAAAAAAAAATTTAAGGGAATATTAGCAATGTAAGACTATTGTCCTTCCACACGCCCCCTCACTTGTAAGGCCAGTAACTTGGTCTAACACGTGGACCTACATACATAATGACCAAAGTCGGGTCATGGATGCACAAGTGACAAATTTGGTCACAATGGCCAAAATCGGGCCTATACCCCGCGGGGGCTAGCTCTGATACCATGTTAAAGTCTGTGAGCATCCAACTTAAAACTAATTGGCAATGAGTGGAGAGGCCCTTCCATATTATATTTTAGTTAATTAAGGGGATATTAGCAATGTAAGAATATTGTCCTTCCACAACATATATACAAGGTCTTTATGCTTGTACTTTGCGAGGGCTAGTTCTAAACCTTGTAGTACCTTGTCAACAATGGTGTACGCCATGGATGGAGTTTAAATACGATGACAGAATGTCGGAATTTCAGCTTCATAATCATCATTCTCTATGCTTAAACAAGATTATAAGAACCCTTATACTGAAAACAACCCATAATCCTAGTTTTATCATACTCAACAACATATTTATGACTACACAGATAGTCTAGTAATAACTTTAATTAGCTGAACATATACTTCATATCAGCTCAACAACATGAAACATAACAATGACATGATACACAACAGTACAAGTTAAGAAGAAAGAAATAAAAGCATATCAAACAGACACATGAACATGACATAGCTTCTACTTCTATTTCCTCTTGCTTAAGTAACGGATAAAACAGAAAACAGTAGTTATACAAGAGGATAGAAGAGGGCTTAGTCATTAGCTATGTGTCATCTTACCTATCCATCATTAGTTGGATGACACCTCAGCAGGTGACTCAAAGGACACCTAAGTTGATGTACTATAATCCAACTTAGCATTAATCCAGATTAACCAAAACATGATTACCTTAAGCTAAACAGGATTACCTTAAGCCAAGATTTGTTGTTAAACCAACATAAATTCTAACATCTCCCACTTTGGTTAGCAACGAACTCTTTACTGAAAACTGCATGTGCCATTTCTACAATCAGAACACTAGAAATGGCACATGCCATCTAAAAGGTACGCTGGGATTCGACCATAGAGACCCATACACCATTTAAAAGATGCATATGCCATTTCTACAATCATAACACTAGACGGGCCATTTTATACTCAAGTAATATGCACATTAAAATTTATACATACACTTTAAATGGCTTAACCTTATGCGAAAACTAAACTTTATTTTTTAAACCAGAAAACTTAAACTTGAATCAATATTTATATGCTCACCGCAACTTTATGTGCTCTTACCGCAATCAATATGATTTCCTTAATGATTTCAAGAAACGTCTCCATCGAGACAAGTATACTACTGGCTCAATTAAGAGGCATGTTTTCGTCGAAACATTTAACAAGTATATATCTGGCTCAATTGAGATTTGTCCGACAAGACATTTAACATCTCTGAAGAGATACATATTCGAAGGGAATAACTGGCTCAATTGAGGTATGTCAAGACATTTAACATCTCCTAAGAGAATAACTGGCTCAATTGAGGTATGTCAAGACATTTAATCCGTGTCTCATTAGAGACTTGATCTTCGAAGAGATCTTCATTTGTGTCTCAAAAGAGACCTTGATCTCCGAGATCTTTATCTGCGCCCAAGAGAGATGTGTCTCTGAAGAGATGTGTTATGTGCTCATAACGAGCTATCTCGAAAGAGACTTTCTGCATAGATCTCCCACTGATCTTCTGTTCCTTAGACAACATAACAGTAAGAACAAGTAAAGTACTCATTCAAGATGATAAACATAATAAATGCTATCATACTCCCACTGTTTTTCAGAACCCTGCCACAATGCAAAGTTGTTTATGCTTTATCTAAACACGAATAAAACATTAGTACAAATTCAATACCATCACAAATTCACCTTTGGGTAAACTATGACGTACAAGAATCTAAATATTGCTACGTAACAGGCCGAAGAAGTAAACATCTTAAACTCAAAAACATGACTTGGTATCGTCACAAAATCACCTTTGGGTAGAATTGTGACATACAAGAGTCCAACCTAACAAGTTTAAGATCAACATTTCATGCATAGAAAACTACACTTATATTAAACCTTTGGGTCCAATAGAAACAAGGAAAATTAAACCAAGTACAAAACATGATTCATTTCAGACGTTACTAGTATGAATCACCTTTGGGTAGGTTCACACTTGCAACATCTAAAATAAATCACAAGCTAACCTTGCTTTAACCGAAGACTGATTAAGAAATCACTTGTTACTTTCTGATTCTTGTGCTCTGAACCACAATAAGCCTCTTTATTTCTTTATCTAAGCTCAGTTATACGCATCCTGAAGCTTGTCGTAACCTCTCAAACAACTAAACCACAGAAAAAACTTCATTCTCCTTAGAAAAACCCTTTCATACTTTCGAAGTATCGCTTTGACGACACTTAGTCGAGTAGTGGAAGGTGCAGAACATCAATAGTTATAACTTCCAGAAACTGAAAATTAGTATTACCTTAAGTTCAAATTTGTACCTTAAAGATATAAATTTCTCAAAGAAACATTCTTGTGCTTGAGCAGGCATAAGTCTCTCCAACATACCAGCAGATGCCATAAACATAGTACAAGCAATTTCGAAAACATTTGCTGATAATCTATCAGCATTCAATGCAATTTATCTATACACAATGACTTTCTCAAGATGTATTTTCTGTTGTGATTCCTTTAATTTAGTTTTCATAGCATCATACATGTTTGTGGGTGAAAACCGTTTCTACTGATTTTGGTAAATTGGGTGTGTGGATGAGAAACGAACCTAAACCCTAAACAATGTACTGCGGGAGTAATTTTGATTCGAGATATCAATCTATACAATCCTGGCCTAAACCAAGAAATGGCCGTTCCATGCTTGCTTCGGTCACAAAGTGAAGGAGAAGGGTTGGTCTTAGGGAGGGAATCGAAGAGAGTGTTGAGACCAGAATAGTTGATTCTGAAGGTATGGTTTGTTTTATGACTTGTATCGGAAGTAGAGCTGGTTAGCAGAATGGAAAGCTACCAGGTGATTTCTAGATACTGTATTGTTGCCGACCCAAACTTGTTGTTTGGTGAAAATAGGTGAAGCCTATTTATAAAATTCATATTGAAACGTACCCTGGTCTCGTAGGAAGTGGAAACGATTGAGTGGTGGAAGAATAGAGTAACGTGTAACCGTCAGACGCTATGCTTCCATGATGAGGGAAGTGAATTCGTGTAAATCAGGTCATTACGCTTCCATGATGAAGGAAATGAATTGTTTACACCGTTACTTTTCACCACCACTAATTGTCTTACTTCATGACACTTTCTTGTAACAGGCGCATTGCACGCCGCACGCTTATTGTAAACCGCGCACAATACCCCGTGAGTATCCCTTAGTTTGTGACATGTTTGATGTCTCGAGTGTTTTCGTGGAAAACGTGTAGCAGGTTGCTATGTGTGGCAAGTCAAAGTCAAGAGACTTTGCCATAGGAAAATAACATGTGATGCTATTAGGCTTGCCTTGGTCGGCCGCCTAAAACTTGGCACAAGTCCGTCGGTTTGGTGGCGAACTTGAATGGTTGAGATTACATTTCATGAGGAAGGGTAGCCGTTGATTATGGCCACATCTTTGTTGTGTAACAAAGTGGCGCCATTAGCATAGTGGCGCCTGGCGTAGCCATGGCGTAGCGGGTTGCCTGGGACTTGCCGCAAGTCCGTCAGTTCAGTGGCGAACTTGGATGGCTGAGATTGCATCTCATGAGAAAAAGTGGCCATTGATTATGGCCGCATCTTGTTGTATAGCAAAGTGGCGCCATTGGCATAGTAGCGCCTGGTGGAGACATGGCATATCGGCATGCTAATGGCGTATCCGCGGCATAGCGGCATGCTAGTAGCCGTGGCATAACGGCATGCTAGTAGCCGTGGCATGGCGGCATGCCAGTGGCGTTGTGGCATGGCCACGCCTGTGGCTTTGTAGCATGGCCAAAGCAAGGTTTGACTCCGTGGCCAAAATTAGGGCTTGGCGGCGTGGCCAAGGCTAGGATTTGGCGACGTGGTAAGAATTAGGGCTTGGCGGCGTGGCCAAGGCTAGGATTTGGCGCCGTGGTAAGAATTAGGGCTTGGCGGCGTGGCCAAGGCTAGGATTTAGGCGTCGTGGTAAGAATTAGGGCTTGGCGGCGTGGCCAATGCTAGGATTTGGCGCCGTAGTAAGAATTATGGCTTGGCGGCGTGGCCAAGGCTAGGATTTGGCGTCGTGGTAAGAATTAGGGCTTGGCGGCATGGCCAAGGCTAGGATTTGGCGTCGTGGTAAGAATTAGGCTTGGCGGCGTGGCCAAGGCTAGGATTTGGCGCCGTGGTAAGAATTAGGGTTTGGCGGCGTGGCCAAGGCTAGGATTTGGCGCCGTGGTAAAAATTAGGGCTTGCCAACTTCAATCACTACAGAAGCATTGTGATCACCCTGGCTAGTATTTCTAGGAGCATTCACGACTGAAGCATGCGCAGTCATGGAGAGACTGTCCTTACCCATGTCAACTGCTAGACTAGTCATATTAGTTTCTTCTAACAACCCATTTAATGGTTTCTCCCCAATAGCACATACATCACCAGCATGGTTAGTATAGGACTGGGCGACGATTGCAATGCCTGCAAGAGTAAGCTGCAGACAACCCACTATTTTCTGCTAAAAAGATTCCATTGACTTCTTAAAATGAAAGAGATTCTTCGTTAGAGTCAATCAACGTACGTATAGGTTTTTTTCTAACGGTCGCAACTTTTGAAAAATGTTGTCAATTTAAGGAAAACTTGTGAAAAGACATGTCTATTATCAGGCAAAAAAACTTGAAAAGGAGTGTTGTGTCCCTTCATTTTAAATTTATTCACTTGCCATAAACTACTTCCATTTATATTTTTAACCCATTGATTTGTTACTTAAGTTGCATCTTTTTGTTTTAAACTCATTATTTGCTACAGTTACTCTGAATTCCTAGAATATGAATGCGGTGCTTCCACGTAAGACTAAAGGATTGTCATTTATACAGTAAGTATTGATACGTCTATAGAAACAATATCTTGAGAGGCAAGCTTATTTACTCTTGCAAAAGAAAATGATGCTTCATGTGACAACTCTAACTTATATGACCCATGTTAACCCCATTGGAGACGAACAAGTAAAAAGTTTAACAAAAAATTAAGTCTAGATCATTATACCTCCGAAGGCATACCTAAAATATAATTTAATATGAGCATATTTCTTGAAAATACGGGGGTATCAAAATACAACACCAACTTTTTCTCAGGCAACCTGTATGGACAAAACATAAATACGATTCTGAGAGTTCAACTTAATGAATCTCAATAGAGGAATAATATACAGAGTTATATCTCTTCCTCCCACAATCATAAAGTTTACAGAGACTAGTCCGTGAACCTGATTTACGTGTGAGAGTACTTGGACGATTCCAAAGATCAATATCCAAGAATCAATCAAGTTGTATCCAACAAACAAGGATGGATGTATACTTTGATTGATTTACGTACAACCTGTGATATTTCAATTATAAAGATAAACAATATAATGTCGTTTTGGGGTAAAAACTGTTTCTGCTAGTTTTGGTAAATTTGGGTGTGTTGATGAGAAACGAATTTAAACCCTAAACAAATGCACTGCACGGGAGTACTTTAGATTCGAGAGATCAATCTGTACAATCCTGACCTAAACCAAGAAATGGCCGTTCCAGTCTTGCTTCGGTCACAAAATGAAGGAGAAGGGTTGATCTTAGGGAGGGAAGTGAAGAAGGTATTGAGACCAGAATGGTTAACTCCGAAGGTGTGGCTATTTTATGACTTGTATCAGAATATGGAACTGGCTTGCGGAATGTAAGCTATCAGTTCTTGGTATTTTTCTGGATACTGTGTTGTTGTTAAACAAACTCTGTTGTTGGTCGAAATAGGTTGAAAACATATTTATGCAAGTCATTGAGCACCCTTGATCTCGTAGGAAGTGGAGACAGTTAAGTAGTGGATAAGTGGGGTTGTGTAGAAGCGGTTCACCATCACGTTCCCATTGTGAGGGGAAACTGGTCAGCCTTACACCCACTAATCTCTTACTGCTATTTAACCGTCCGCACTTTCCTGACACTTTCTTGTAATGGGCGTGTTACACGCCGCACGCTGTAAACCGCCAAACCAATACCCTGATGAGTATCCCCCAGTTTGTGGCATGTTTGATGTCTCGAGTGTTTCGTGGAAAATGTGCAACAAGTTGCTGAGTGGGTCTAATATGCAAGACCTAGTTATTCTGATCAATCGCACGCAAGCTAGGCGGCATAATGGCATAGTGGCGCCTGCATAGTGGCACAATGGAAAAGTGGCGCCTGCTAGTGGAACAATGACAATGTGGCGCCTGCTAGTGGCACAATGTCAATGTGGCACCTGTCAGTGGCGAGGTGGTGCCTGCCAATAGCGTAGTGGCAAGGTAGCACCTGCCAATGGCGTAGTGGCAAGGTGACAAAGTTGCCAATGTCATAGCGGCAAGGTGGCAAAGTGGCGTCTGCCAGTAACATAGCGGCAAAGTGGCGCCTGCCAATGGCATAGAGGCAAAGTGGCGCCTGCTACATCTTGGCATATTGGTGTTAGATCCAAATATGGCTTAATGATATTAGCTCTAGTTGCCACATCAAACTTAATGCCTAGGTGATGCTATTTGGCATGGGGCGGCATAATGTCCCTGGACAAATTAGGGGTTGACACATCAAAACCCTAAGTGGCGCACGCGGGTATGTGGCGCGGCACGACGACATCTTGGCAAATACTGCCTTGGCCGTTTTGATCAAAGAAACCATGGCAAGGCCATAACGTGGGGATGTCCATGGACGATCATGGGTAATCATAATATGGCGCGGGCGCCATTCTTAGGGTCTCTTGGGTCCCACATGGCTTGTGACTTGTTGTGGGCCCAGAGTGGCATGATTAGGCCATGACTAGAAAATAGGGTTTCCCTTTGGTTTGACCAAAGCCATTAAAACAAGAATTCTATTATGATCAGGATAGCCTGGTTAGAATATGACTCCATTAATGGTGAGGAGAGTATGAGCCAAATTGGACTCTTTTTAGGCCGTTGATTAGCTTTAGCTATAAAAATATCTTGGCCATGCTAGGATTTAGCCATGGATTTCCAAGATCCTAATACATCATACAAGGATTTGTTATGGCGTGGGCCATGAAAAAAGAGTGAGGTAGAACGCGTCTACACTGTTATGGCGCATTGGCATATTGCTGTCGCGGAATGGTATGGCCTGTCAATTGGCATACTGGCGCGATTTGGCCGGTTGGCTATCCAATTGGCATGGCGCCTGTGATGATCACCAGGCGCGGTTTGGGATATTTTGTAGGCAATCCCAATACTTTGGCGCAGACTGCAACAACGGTGTTGGCACATTGCTTGCGGTGGCATGGTGATGCCTATTTGGGCGTGTTGGGAAGCGGATAAACTTAATAAATCAAGTGGCCAATTCGCACGGTCGTGATTGTTTTTTTGGAGACTGGCTTGGGCCGTCTAGATTAGGTTCCTAATGGAATTAGGCGCATCGACCAACCAACTTCCAACTTTATTAAAAGTGTGTGTGGCGGGTTTTGAGCGATCTGATTGGTTGATGGGAGAGGGGCCGGCAAGAGAAACATGGAGCGTGGCCAACGGCCATAGGCGGCGCCTATTGGAGCGGATTGGTCGGCTATGTGGCGTATAGCTCGCGCCTCTTTGTCATTGCTCTTATTTTCCACAATTCCTCTTTTGTTTCTTGTTTTCTGATAGGACTTTGCTCCTACTAGCTCCATGGCGGATCAGTTTCCTAGTTTACCTAGGTTTGGCCTCGACCAATAGGGTTGAGATATTTGCACAAGGCGCAAAAGACCTAATTTTTGCAAATTAATTAGGCCGAAAACTTGAATCTTGTGAGTTATCACAAAATTGAACAAATTTAACAAATTTTTTGTGTTGACACAAAATTATTTTATTCTCAGAGAGCAGTTAGCGCGTCTTCTGATTGAGCATTTTCATGCAGACCTTAATTTTGATACTTCGGGAAATTTATGCTACTCAGCTGCGAGTGAACACTAATTGTCATGCCATACCAACACTAAGGGTTCAGCTGGGGAACATAGCATAGGAAAATACTTAATAAGTCATACATTAATGAGTAATGTAGGCGAGAGTTTACAGAATGTTTAGGATTGTTGCTAAATGCACCATTCTGAATAAATATACTGAGTTTCTCAATACACGTATGAATAGAGAGGCACGGGCACTAATTACTTTTAAATGGCACAGTCCTTTTACAGACGGCGCATTAAACACAGGGTTTTACAATTTTAGCCCTGAACTAAAAACCACCATCAACAAATGCGAAAAAGAAATAACACATACACCAGAAATTTTGTTAACGAGGAAACCACAAATGAAGAAAAACCCGGGACCTAGTCCAGACTTGATCACCAAACTGTATTAAACCTTTAAAGACTCTAGCCTACTACAAATAAATTCGGAATTGAACGTAATTGATACCGAATTAAACCCTCACAGCAACTCAGTTACAGTCGCGCTCCTTACGCCTCTTGAATCTCGACAGGACTCCGCGCAAATTATTCCTTAGTTGACGTCCTTTACATCCTAAGAGTTCTTCAACTCAATTGAAGACTTTAAACCAATCTGCCTCCCACAAATAAGCCTATATGTGATTTCTTTTTTGATCGTAGATCAAGGTGGGAATGGAAATCGATAGCAATAGACAAAGTCTAGCTAACCTCAAAATTCGGTTTTATGACTCCCGAAAAGGAGCCTAGGTTATTATTCACCTCACAAGTATTAAACCTATGGAATCACAAAGTCTAAGATGAAGAGAACTTTGTGATATTTATCTATCTTGTTTGAGTGAGAAACTCAACGATCAAAACAAGATCAAGATACTCTAACTACCAAGATAAATATAGTTGGACCTAGCTTCAGGAATCCCTAGGTGAAGTCTTTTTAGTCGCTAAAACCTATAAGAGTTTGAGGGAGAGGACGACTCTAGTTTACAACTAGGACACACAAAGAATAGTGTCAGGGATTCAAAAATCCCAGTTACTTGAGGTTCTCCCTTATATAGACTTTCAAAGTATACGTTGCTATAGTTTTAAGTTAATATAGCTTTGGAACCAAACAAACAATATCCACCGTTGGATGAATCTTTGAAATGAGATTAACATACCAATATACACTCTGGTTAGGATGAACCGTAACCGAACCATGTATAAAGACATTGTTCATGGTCGGTTAGCCAAGACTAGCTGATTGAACCATAAGCTTAATCATTTTCATATAATACTTAAGAATTTAAACTTGAGTCACAACCATGGGTTATAATGTGATCAATCATGTCTATATAATATTTTTGGAGATTTATTCAAATGCCAATTATCTCACAGAAATAATTTTTGTACATCTGAAAATATTTGACAAGGCAAGTACGTATACCAGGTACATGTACTCTACCTTGTTAAGTGATTATTTTGTCATGGTACATGTACAGGGTATGTGTACCCTTAAGACAAAAAACGAGTTCAGGAACTCACAAAACTTTTCCGGTTTGCGTACCGGGTATGGATACCACTTCGGTTTCAAAACCAACAGTTCCTTTACGGTATGCATACTTGGTATGCGTACAATCCCTGGTTTCACGAGCAACGAGACTTTTTATGGTATGGATCTTTGGGTATGCGTACCATAAAATCGATTCTTAGAACTATAGCTACGCCGGAGACGTGTACTAAGTACATGTACTATGACTCCAGGACCTATAAAAGTTTTAGTATGTGAAACTGGTATGCAAACTATCTTGTATCCAGATTTACAGTAATTTTATATTTCTCTCTAGATTAATTCGAAACATTCTCAAATAACATCAATGACACATATCACTGTTCCGGGATATTTTCGAATGATAATCTTGAATCACGATTTAGATTATGATTAATAAATTGTTCTTAACCGAAATTCATCAAGTATGAACAAATGTTTATTAAGCTTAGTCATATATATTTCGAGAACGAATTTACCAAGATAAACTTGACTCAGAATTCTTGATATGCTTGCAATAGTATAATTAATCATGCGACAACGTCTAATAGATATAAGGATGAATATAACTTGACAAATAGGTGGTTCAGTCTTCACTTACATATTGTTGAAGAAGTTCTCCGAAAGCTTCGATTGATCTTCACCTTCAAACGGTAGAATGTAGTGATGTCTGATTCTCAACTACATACTTATATCCTAATCCGAGACTTGACTAATTATAGACTAGAAGTGAAGATATACTTTTGATCAACTAAATTTGACAACAATCTTGATATAGCAACACTTATGAGTTCGACCGAGCAACTAATGCACTAACACTTCTACTTCAAGCATCCTACTAACATCTGTGGGAAGATTATGGTCTTGTCATTCAGATGAAGCAAAATTTGAGGTATAATCTCTATAATAGAATTACAATCTCCTTCTATAATGACATTTCTAGTTTGTTTCTTACTAATCTAATTTGCAGCTTCTAACATCGCAAGAGCTTCAACTTTCACATCAGCTCCAGATTTCATAAATTTCACCATTGCTTCCAGAAAATTGACCAACACCATCAATTTTTGTATTCAAAGCAAAAACAGCTTCAAACTTGGTAATTTTTCACCAATTTAGAGGAATAGTAATCCAGTGTGGATTTTCTTAAATTTGTCTACAGAACGGTAAACATTGTATGAGTCTACATCACTTGTCTGCATTTCATGCTAAATATTTTTATACATTTTATAATGTTGTTGCGGTTGTTTTTTTTATTCCCAACTTTTTTTAGATATTTATGCTTCCAAATTTTCCACATTATTACGGTGGCTAATAGGATGGTTGTTGAATTCTTTAAGGAGATATTGTTTTATTTCAAGCTCCAAGATTTAATCCATTATTGAAGAGAAGTAAAATTTTGATGAGTATGCATAGCTTCGGGAAGCATAGAAAATTAAATAAATTTAGCTAAATCCTGGCGATAGAAAATGCATGAATAATCACCTAATGTGTCTTCAAATTGCACCTTGTTTGAAGAATGTCCTTTATGCATCTGTGTACAAATAATATGGAAGTTTTAGATGCTAGATTTTCAACTAAATTATTTGCTCTTCTTTGTTTATGTTTTTTCCTTTTGAACCTTGAATAAGGGCTTCGTATAAAGTATAAACTGTAAAAACTCTATTTTTAGTTAAATTTCATTAAATATACTATTGAGATTTGACCAGGATTCTTATATCTTATATTGTAAAGACTTCATTAGGAGATAATAGAGCTTACAATCTTTGTTAATCTCATTGAGTATTGTTTCCCTTTATAAGAACTTAAACAGTAGAATTATCTTGGTCATGTAATTAAGCATCGGTTAATTGAATTGTAGGTATGTCTCACATCCAGTTATGCTTCCTTATTCTAGCTCCATCTTAACATTTCAGACATAATACTTCTTAACAATTTGTAGACCTTTCTTATATGTTCTCCAGATCCAAGAGCCACGTGAGTTAAGTTTATCCCATTGAAGTATTTAGCTTTCTGGATCTTTGACCATATAACATTAGACTTTATAATCATTTTTCTAGAACAAATATGAAACTTATGGAATTAAAAAGTCTAATACGAAGAGAACTTTGTAATTTTTATCAATCTTATTCCCTGATTGATGATTCTTGAATGATCGTATAACATAAGAGATGGACCTTAAAAATAGACAAGAACTATCAGGTATTTTTAAGAACTATCAGGTAAAATATTCCAATAGCTCGATCAGGTATTTCACAAATTCAATTGTAGGTATTTCTCACATCCAGTTTCCCTTTATAAGATTCCGAATATCAAGAACTATCATGTAAAATATAGTCTGATCGAGCTTCACGAATCCCTTGGTGAAGACTTCTTGTGAGGTAGAATCGAAAAGAGTAAGTTATCCTAATTGTTGTAGTTTGCTCGGTATCTTCTTTGTCCTAATTGTCGAAGTTTGCTTGGTATCTTCTTTATCCTTGAAGATCCCTTATAAGCGAATAGATTTTCATTACCTTGATTGTGTATTTTTCTAAAGGAAATCAATAGGTTATCTGTTAGAGGCAGAATAGTTAAAAGTCTTCGTTGCAACTAAAGCAACTCCTAGGGATGTAAAGGACGTCATCTATGGGAATCAAGTGCATAGGTGTAGAGGGTGATTTTTCGACCAAGGAAAAAATTCTCATTTTTAACTAAAGTCAAAATGGTTATTTTGTAGCCATGAGGTAGAACGTCATTTCTCAAAACTGACTAGCCTAGTCCGAGTATGTTTACTTAAGTCGAGATGTACTCAAGTTTCATGGGTACGTCCAACTATCAAGTTATATGAACAAGTATCTGAACTTAAACATAAGATAGAGAATTAGTCAAGATGAAGCTCAAACTCCATCAAGGATGAAGTTCAAGATGAGATTCGACTTCTAAACAAGAAGTGCTTTTCTAAGCCAGAGAGGCCCGGTCATCCTAACTAAAAGGGATCAGTCGTCCTATACTAAAGAGGTATGTCACTTGACTACGAGGTGAAGAGCCTCTCTTACTCCGCGCAGAGTAAAATAACATCCGTCACTCCACTCCGAGGAGAAGAGCCTTTATCGCTCCGAAGTGAAAATTCCTTCTCTCTCAATGGTTAAATCCCCCTCATATGATCGGTCCTGGTCAGGTCTTTCAATCAAGCTAAAGACTTTGAAATATCGCTCTGAGTCTCTCGTCAAACTCAAGACTCTAAAATGTCACCTCGAGTATATCGTCAAACTCAAGATTTTTTAACGTTATCCCGAGTCTTGGGAGTTTTAGTGTTTCAAATGTCACCACGAGTGATAAGCCTCTGCCATAACTCATCTCCAGGCCCGGCTCCGCTATAGTGCCTTTTCAGGCCTAGATATGCTTTGTTCCGTCATAAACGAATTGCGGTACATGTCGTCTGATAGACTGACGGCCATGTATATGTTCTTCACTAGACGGGAGGCTATGCTAGGTTATTACTCAACCTTAGCATCTTCCTTGATCCTATAATTAGACAAGGGATTTACTTGCTCCTCTGACTATACAAGCAACATCATTTTTTAGCCTCTTCACAGAGCTGGCTACGCTTCTACTCATATATCGACTGACGGTCATCCTAGGTTAATACTTGACCACTATTAGGTCATCGTGCCTCTTCAAGACCTACCTTTCTCTAAGCCTATTCACAGATCCGTACCCACACTCTTTTCCTACAAAGGAAACATCTATAACTAGGTCATACTTGACCTCAGCAAAGCTTGTGCTCTCCTCATGACACAAGCAGCTTCAACAAGCCCCTCAGAGCTCTTCAGATGATTCAGAATGTCCTCCACATGTAAACATGTGTATTCCTCCATGTAAATTTATGACAACTCTAAAAAATACTACCATGTCATACGACACCTCACACATGAAGGTTGATTACGTCACTAATAGAGGAAAAAACTTAAGGTTTTGGTCTAGCGGTCTATGGCATGTGTTATTATCATCCTACTCACACCAAAACAGAATAGTCGGTCACAAGGATCAGCTGTGGAGGACAGATCAACCCTTGATCTATCCTTGGTTATTCCTGAGATTAAGGTGAATGTATTTATCCTTACTACTCATCCTTATCTCGCCGAATAGATATTAGGATTTTGCAGAGATATAAATAGAAAAACTCTTGGTCACTCTGAATATAACAGAACAACAACATCAAGTTCACAACTATAGATAATAGTTTTCCCTATCAGAGCCTCTTGTTATGCAACTAGGAACTCTAATCTCATCTCTTTGAGCTTCTCTCCCTAGACCAACATTACCTCTCCATCTGCGACTGAAGGAGCTCTTGAACGTCCATTTTCTTGGTTTAGGCAAGGAATGCTCGTAATTAGACTTCTTCCCTCACGTCAACTTTAATCATTATTTACCCTTTTAGCCCTTTCTCATTTTTCGTCATCGATATTTTAGCAATCACGATGGAAAGGTTGATCACTCAGTCATAGATTTATATCAAAATCATGGTTGTCATCCTGAAGGAAGTTGATTCTTCAACCACCAACCATGAAAAAAATGTTCTCAGAAACCTGAATCGGAACTTTATGCCAAATGAAGGATTTTTTGTCGGCATGCAGAACGTTTCTAGTATATGAAAGAAGAAATCCAAAGGGAACCACCTTTGTTGCGGACGATGCCATGTCTATCATAGACTCGTCCAAGGCAATAAATCTTTATCAGGGTCTCTGATGTGATTTTAAGTTGTTGTAGAAAGTGGTAGTAAAAATTCGTCCAACTCAGACTTGTGAAGATTCGTTTTAGACTTAAATTAAAATAGAAAACTCAAGACGGAGTTGTTATCAAGATTATAAAAAACACTGAGACTCAGGATTCCACCATTAACCAATTAAAGTGATTCAATATAATTAATATTCATACAATTTTTTTCATATAAAGTGATTCTAATATGTTGCAAATATATTTTCAAAGTAACAATAGTAAATCCAAAGCATAGAACATCAAAAATCCTAAGTTAAGCATGCTCTATCAAAAGAAATCACAACTGCTCAATTATAATCCTTAACACAATTTTTATTCAAGGCAAATAATCATAAAAGAAATTGCAAAAATTATTATAAATAGAAATATACCACTTTTATTGGAACAATGGCTTCCTCCGTCCCCTCAGCTTAATCACTTGCTCAAAATAATGGTTCATAGCTCAAAAGTTGATTAAAAGGGGTAAAAAGTGCTAACACAGAGATTTGCAACGGTTATAAGTGTTGCAAACTCACTGTTACAGAAAACGATAAAAGAGAAGTATCGTAGCGACTATTCTGATGTGTCCAACGTCTTCATGTTCTTCAGCAGAAGCAGCAGAGATAATTCCTGCAAGTCGATTTTCTTCTTTATTTCGCCTCATTAGGTCCCCAAACTCTCGATTTCTCTTGTGTGATACCAGAGCATCCTTTATATAGACAACAGATCGATTAAATCCATAAAAATAAGCTTGTTTCCTTTGGCAGAAAGTCTCATACTTTCTCTTCAAATCACCGGATTATCTCAACTCCACGCGTCTTTCTACCCTATCCAACCTCCTTCCAAAGATATAATAAATCTTGTGAGAATTATCCTCTGCTCTATTCTCACGTAATTTCCATATTTAATTCTTACAGAATCCGAGTTGTTTCTTCTCCCCTGTTTTTTTTTCAAAACCTGATGATCTGGCCCAATCTAATTGAAACAAACATATATACCATCCCTATTTAGCTCAATATAATCAAGCCCAACAAAATTCAGTGATCTCCAAAAATCGAACCCTGAGATTTGTTCCGCGAATATTAATTCTCCCGCCAAATTTAATTTTCAAAAGGTAGAAGATGACCTCCCCTAACCGATGTTGGTGTCCCTTTAGCAACTTGGGGTACAAATAGCAATTTGTGGGGTGCAAGTAGTAATTTTGGAGTGTAAATAGGAAAACTAACACTTTTTCGGGGTGCCTTTAGTAATTCTTTCGTACCCCTTTTTGAGCCAATTTCTCCGCAAAAGTTTATTTCTCCAAAAATAACTACAAAGACATAAATACCAAAATGAGTACAAAAATGGGTACTAACAATATAGAAAATTGAGATCAAAATAGACACAAAAATGTGTCTATCAGTCTCTCTCGCATCAAACAAATGCTCAGACATAATGAACTTGTTAGTTTGTAGTCTAAGATTTCTTAAATCTTGGCCCTCGTTACAAAAACATCTTAGTGACCCCCTTGCTAAAAAATCTTCTATTAAATCTCGAAAATATTAGCTATGATCCTAGACAAGCTCCGATAGACCCAACAGAATCTTACAAGATCTCATATCAATACTGACTTACACCGAAGACGCTTCTTTGAGGATTAGTATGAATAGATCCAACACGCCTTGATCAAAACACATCTACTAAAGAGGGGGTAATCAAAACCCCTAAAAAAAACACAGATTGGAGCTATACCGCGATCAACCTCATTTGTGGAAACGATGCTTACGACGAACGCATGAAGCAAAAGAAAAATCATTCGAATGGTTTCATCACCCTCGATGACCAGATGACTTTGGAAATTCAAAGTTTTTGTTGAAAATTTTCTAAAATTCGTCAAGGTCGAAAAATCTCGACCTCATCGAGAGTAACTCAGGAAGTATACTACATTGTTATTTTGCCGATATCTACTTTATTCGTTATCCGATTGACCTCGTTATTTTTTCATTGGATTCGTATTTTCATCATCTACTGAATGAAGGGTGGAACACTTGAAAATGATCCTACAAATTCGTGACCCGAGAAAAAAAATTGCAAATGTGCCTCATCGCTGTAGATGGTGGATTTTCGACAAAGGCTAAAATCGTAACCCATAATTATACGAACTTCTGATCCAGCAATCAGACGTGAGTATTGAGACACGAGTCTCTCATCAAATCTCTGACTGATAATACTGTCTCTCAGAGTACATGCAGATATGTAGTCTCTCGGCTGGACAACGGCATATCTTATGAATCTTGGACACTTGATAATTATTTCTATATAGAATCACGAGATTGACGGCTCCTAGACAGCTTGCTTTCTGCTAGTATAAAGAGATAACGTCTTGAGGATACAAACAACGGTTTTCCCTAACTATATAAAGGATATGAAACTCCAGAGGCTCATGTCAGAATAATTAATGCTCCTAGACAGCTTGCTCTGCTAGTATAGAGCTATTAGTTAATTATTCTTAAATTCTTGGATTCATCCACTGAATTTCCGAAAATATTCAAATATTTTCACAATATTTCGTTACTTCAATCTATGGTTCTTCCCAGCAGAATTCCATGGGTTAGTAATAAATATTCAACACACGGGTGTCTGAGCTACCTCCGAGTAAGCCCCGATTTAAATGGTGCAAGTGTACTCAACGACGATGTACTAACAATCACCGCACGAATGAGTATTTCAAAATACGACGAAACGATGAACCTATGCAAATAGGAAGGAAAATAATAAATAATTAAATATTGACCAAGGCGCTGGGGATTGGGCTCACCGACCGGCTGGCCGTGCCGTGGCCAATCCCACGCCAGTTTTATATTTTATCATATTTTTTCATTATTTTCCTTGAGTTCATGAAAATCCTTTCACTTGAACAAATATCCTTCGTTTTGAGGAAACTCCTCAGTTTCATGGTGTTTCCTTCACACTAAGGAAATAATATAAAATTAGGAAAAATATTGTGGGGCCGTGATTATTATCCAACCGGCCATGTCTTGATCCCGGCGGCCCCCACACCCTATGGTTCCTCATTATTTTATTATTATTTCCCTAATCTCATGAAAACTCCTTAATCTCATGGTATTTTCATAAACCCATGAAAACTATAATATAAAATTAGGGAAACCCATGGGACCGGGCCCAAGCCGGCCGGCCATGCCCTAGCCGGTCCCACACGTCCCTTTATTTTATTATTATTATTTTAAGGTTTCCTTGATCTCATGAAATTCCTTGATTTCATGATATTTCCTTCAAATTATGAAAATTCCTTCAAATCATGAAAAAATATATCAAAAATACATAAAATTAAGGAAAACTCGTGGGATCGGGCCCAAGTCGGTCGGCCATGCCCTAGCCGGTCCCACACACCCTTATTTTTATTATTTTAATATTATTTGCTTCCTTGATCTCATGGAAACTCCTTCCCTTCAAGGAAACTCCTTGATTTCAACAAATTCCCTAAATTCATGAAAAATAATATAAAATTAGGAAAGGCACCACGGGACCATGGTCACTAGCCGGCCAAGCGGTCCCACACCTCATCATTCCTTTATTTTATAATTATTTTCCTTCATCTCATGAAGTTTTCACGGTTTCAGCAAAAATCCCTGATTTCTTCATATTTTCTCAAATGATTGCTCAAACCACATCAGAAAATATCGAAATTCTCAGGACTAAGACACGAACACTTTGGTGACGTGAGCATGTTACCTTGACCGACCAAGGTTGGCTCTTTGGCTTGCAAGGATCCGGTCCCTCGTATTTTCACAATTTGACCTAATTTGCGCAATCGCTCATATTGGGCCCAAACTCTCTCCTACCGTCCCTCTTGAATTCTTCCTGAGTTTTACTCTCGGGCTGTTTTCACCTCCCGAACGAGCTTAAAACCTAAATATTCCTGCAATTGGAGATAGGAAATTCTTTTCCGTACAGAATGGAGGGGCGGACCATCAAAACCGAGTCCGTATGAGAATTCTACATCGATTCTAGTAAAGGGCGCTAATTAGGGTTTCAACCAACTGGGATTGCTCAAACGATCAATATTTGATCCCGTGACCACCCAGGGCTGGTTTCATGACCCCTTGGTCGGTCTCTCATCTCTTCATAATTAATTAGGTTTTATCACCTAAGGTTCAGGCGAGCATTATCTTAATAAATGATTAAACCAGCATTTAATCATCCTTTCATCAAATCAACTGGTCTTCATGAGACCTTGATATTTGCTCACGTGAGCATCTAGGCGCTACATGGTCAACCCATAATCTCATGTAGCCGGTCCTCTTCACTCCATGGTTAATTTTCAATAAACCGTCAGTAAATCATTAATTGATTAAATTAGGGTTTTGAGTCCAAGGTTAATGATTCCAGATTCAAACGCTAATAATTTTACGTTGATCCCGTGATCAACATTTTATTTATCATACTTGGTTCAATTGCCAGTATTCTGGTTTAATATTTTATTTGGTCATCCTACCATAATTCATCAAACGAGCAATATTTGCTAAGATGAGCAATACTTGCTCAAACCAAAGAATATTGGTTCAACTATCAATATTCAACAATTCATCGAATGAGCAGTATTTGCTCACGTTAACTTATTCACACATCATATCTCTGTCTCAACAGACATGTTCAATTCATGAGTCTCAGAACATTTCCAAACCACGTTCGACTCAACAATACAAGGACTCATCGTCCCATGAAGTCATGAAGTCAACAACTGACTAACTAAATACAAATCCGCTTCTTGCAGACTCCACAATCACACGAGACATCAATCGTGTTACATGGGGGATATTAACTAGGGTTTTGGTCCGGCGGTCACGGCACGTGTGTTCATACACGATGGAATGTGAGCAAGTCATGCAATCAGTTGAAGGAGTTAACAAAGTAGTGGATGGAAAATCAACCAAGTCTCCGTACGATGAGCAATCGGTTTCAAACACGATTTCCATTTCCCACTCTTTGATTCCATCAACTGTCACACTTCATGGGATCATGGTGTCTATAATTCCAGCAATATAAATAAGTCTCTGAATCATGATTGAATATACAATGATTTCACGTCTCACGGACAACACGAGATCAACAACTCATCAATTGAGCAATTACTCTCAACTGAACAATTTCAATCATTCAGAACTTATCATATTCATAATTCTCAACATACCTACAATCTTTGATTACTATTGATTCCACACATTTCTAAGCTTCCCTCCTACAGATCGACCCATCCTCTCTTGTGACCGAATTTACTCTGGAACGGCCATTGTCTTGGTTTAGGCCGGAGTACTACAGATTGATCTGTCGAATTCAAAGCACTCCCTTCTTGCAGTACATCTGTGTGAGGTTGAACATTTCACTCGGTTCAAGGAGTCACCTCCGTAACAGTCGTCTCCTCAATTCCGTGAATGAAAACCAAAGCAAATCGTTTTGCCCCATCTACAGTTGATTGAGTAGATTGACCACGTGAAAGTGGGAGATCATTCTCTCGGATTTGCAACTCACAATTTCATCAAAGATGGTCGATTATGGGGAGGTCTCGCTTTTCCAAACATCCAATCTCAATGTAGTGATGTCATTATTATCTCTCATTAGACTGGTCATTTGGCCCTTGGAGAGAATTTCTTCCAATTATTACTAAACTTGGCAGGCCTGGTCAAGCTCCCGCAGAGGTTGTGAACACTCAAAGCTCAACCACCATTGCTGAATCTCGATGAAAATCCTAAATGATGTAGTAACAAATCAAGCGGTATCTTTCCAAATCTCTTCTTTGTTAAATGAGATGTTCGCCCTTTTGAAAGTTCTTAGCAAGTAAAACACTCTTGATCGCAACAATTCTAAAAGTTATCAAGGGAACCAACATATGATCGCTCTAAAAAGAATGCTGTGAGCCCAAGCAATCCTTCCTATGTTACCACTTGTGTTGATTTCTCTTATAAGATCCATATTTCCACCATATGATCGCTTCTAAAAGAACGATCCTTCCGTTAAGACAAAGTCCATACCCATGCTAAGCGCAAAAGGCTCCACCAATCTAGCTTGGACGTTCGTGAAAGCATGGAACAATTCTCGTGAATTCATAAAGAAAACTTGTCCGTTTTGGCACGCTTCAGTCAACACTCTTACGATGAAGGGATAATGCCATTTTATAAATCACTTTTGGAGGATTTACATTCTCGGATCGTAGTCGAAGCAACTGACTGATCGACTGCTGCTCTACTCAACCAATCCGAGCCATTGCAGAATAAAGAAGTTTGCAAGGGTATAAGGAAAAACGAGTATTCTTCCAATCCGAATCTCAACCTCCATCCTTACATGAACGTTGTTGCTTAAGGAAGTAAAAGGAAAACCAAGGCACAACAATACAAGAATGCTTCTCCAGTATCCCAGGCTCCTCCACAAAGGAAGGATAATCAAACCCGAAATGCACAAATGTTGACTCAACGTCAACAAAATGACGAACAGACCAGATTTCCATCTTCCCATTGAAAAAGTAATCGAGTTACTAGAAGTCTGGATCCAAGATGGTGCAATCAAACTTCCATACGTCAGGAAAAAGCTGAAGAAGAAATGGAGAATCCTTGTTATTGTCGCTTTCATAGGTTCGTCAATCATCCAACAAGCGACTGCAAGGTTTTGAAACGCATCTTCAAGGAAAAGTTCGAATCAGGAGAACTTAACCTGGGGACTGAAGGGGTGCACAGGGATCCTCTTTCAGTAAGGACTTTCTCTCTCTGAACAACCAGTCAAAGAAACAGTTCAATCGTTGATCGAGCATATCTGTGAAATTGCCTTATCTTTGTAAGGTACAAAGGAAATACATGTTCACAAATACCGTATTACATTGTGCCAGACATCTTTTTATCCCGGAAATACTCCTCGAACCTTCATCCACAGACAAGGAGATGCACAATTGGGGACTGCTTACTACGGTCCATCTCAAAGGAAAAAAATTTGGAAGAACGTTGATCCTCCATCAACATAATTCCACTGAAGACTCTTGGAGCCGCAAGAATCACTCGAAAATAAGCTACTCATGTACCATATCAATCAAGAATCATGAAAGAACGCTCAGAGATGCTTATGGATATATTTCTCTCAAGATGAAAGTAGGCTCAACCTAGACAGCAGCTAAGTTTTTATAGTCAGGGAAGATCCGGGATATGACATGATCCTCAGATGAACATGGATCCATGCTGAAAAGATGGCTACTGACAAAACGCCTTTGTTTTCACATCTCTCCAACGAAGAAGGTTCGATCTAGGGGATTTGGTGAGCGCTCCGTCATCACGGCACTGGGAGGAATTTCTGATGAGGTTGAAATAAGAACCTGAAGAAGGTGTATTGACATCTCTCAAAACATTATGCACTCAGGAAAGTCTCATTCCTCCTATGTCCATATCATATATTCTCCTACATGCTTTCCTAGCATGGGGAATCAATTCTGCTAACAACTTAGCCGCCGCAAGACGTCATGAATGGATATCTTTACCACGACAATATTTTACCAAGTGGTCGTACTTCTTCTAATCGAGCATCTCACTGGAATGTTCATTTTAGAGACGATATGCAATCATGACAAGGAATGTCTTGGATGTACTCTTGTTCCGCATTCAGGAATGTCCACCGCTGAATTATGAAAAAGTGTTGACGCCTGTACGAGCATGAAATCTCACACGTTGGAGGACTAATGAAGGAAAAGTCGAACAGAAGATATTCAGGGCCAAGATGATCATGCCTAAGAAGTTCTCTTGAGGGATCTGGTGCTTTGACCCTCAAGCATCTGAAGTTTGAAGCAGGATTTTCTTAATTTATTCGTGTTTTAATGAATCCCTCCAAACCATATGCAATACTTGCATTCAGTAATTGAATCTCTTTCAGTAATCAACATCAATTTATTTAAATAAAAATCTTTATCTATCCAAAAGAAAATCCCTACAACTATCAATCACCTACTTTTCCAAGGCCAACTGAAAATCAAAACCTCTCATCTCTGAGTGTTATATTCTTCAAGCCTTCAGATTGTACTTCCAATCAAAGAGTACACCTTCTATAATGGCGCCTCTAGCTTCAACACAAATATATCGAAGATAATACACTGATTCAACACCAGCATGATCAAAGTGTAACTAAACTACAATCAATAAGTCTTCATTATATCATAATAAGACTTCTGAAGCAGATGCAACATCATTCATACATGGATGGCACTAACTCCTTCAACATACATGCTTCAAGCAACCTTGAGGTGATTCTTTGAAACTTCATCAACGGGATTTCTCTACATCACAAGCCCCTGCACGATTGAGGAACTTCCTCTCTTCATAAATCACATCCAGTATGAAAACTGCTGCTGCTATCTACCGCAACAACGTCGACTCACTGACGAAGCCAGTTCATGGTAAATTTATGCTTTCAGGAGCATTCAGTTTGAACTCTCATTACACCTTCGTCTTAGGGATGCTCAACCCACCAACTAGTTCGTGAATGTAAAGGCTCACTAGATGGAGGAGCAACAACTATGTCGATAATCATGGTTCTAGCCTTTTCGATCTCTGGAGCAACTCCGACCATAGTATCGACATCAACAAGGATATCTGGTGGAAATACTTTCATGGTCTCAACATCAACAAGAATTTATGGAGAAAATTCAATCATGATCTCAGCATCAACAACGGTCTCAGGAGCAACATCTTCATGTCAGGGCTTCATTAACTAACCATTCTCTGAAGAGTTACACATGAAGCGGACTTCTCCAAGAACTAATGATTCATATCAAGATATGTAGACCTGATAGCATGCTCACATGAAAGTCTTCCCAAAGCTTGCACAACTGGTGGGCACAATCCAAAGTCTTCTATAAGATGTTCTCATCACCTCCACAAATGAGATGCAACACACTTCAGGCTATGGGTTTACAAAAACGTACCAATGGTTAAGGAATGGGACAAGGCTTCCTCAACAAAAGATGTTTGTCTATGTCTCTTCTACAACATACCAAAAGGGCGCATCAATCGGACATACGAGCTGAAAGATATGGCCTTTACCGTCAGGTCTACGTAATCTGAAAAATTTGCACGGGATTACAAATTACAAATGTGCACGCTTCGTTGGTTAACCTCTACAACTCAAAATTGAGTGATTCTTTTCTCATATGATAACTCAGTATCTTAGCTTCAAAAGTTGGGGTCAAGCATTGAATTCCGACGTCGTATGAGGTTTCTACAACTCCCAGAGCGTACAACATGCAAGCAGCAATTCTTAGACGGGATTCATAAACTTCCACAGTCGATCGGTGTCCACCAGGTCTTTCCACTAAGTACTTCATCAAGGTACCTACAACTTCGACCACCTAGGTCTTTACATCAATTTTTCTACCTGGGTCCTCTATCCAAGTCTTGCCAGAAGAAGAGAAAACGAAAAGGAGAGATTTAACAAAATACTGGGGACTGATGGTCCACTAATCATGACGATCAGTTTCACGGTCCAAGACTCGTGGTACCAGACTCTCATGTGATAATCATTCGTCATGAAAGGGATGCTACCACCGGGACATGAAACCATGGTCATTACATCACCCCCTCTTGAGAGCAACATCAGCTATGGTCCCGTGACCAGGGTTTTAGAAGTAATGTTTCTACTACTGACAGAAGATGGCGCTGCAAGCACCACCATGCTCATGTATCAATCAAGGGTTCCTGACCTCAAATGAATCAATGACATCGAAATCCTTCACCAACAGTTCAAGACACAAGCGAATGGTCCAAAGACACAACAAGAGTATTTTACAACACGCTCATCTGAAACGATTTTTTACTGTCATGCACAAAGAGGCGAGCTGGGAGCAATTGGTGAAGAATCTAGGGATTGGTAATATACCAATATCTTCGGATGGATGTCTTCTACAATATATCCAAAACTCACAGCAATTGGAGAAACGAGCGAAGAGTTGTAGCCAAAACATTGGACCACATGCCAGCTGAAAATTTTCTGAAGGTCTCTTGGAAGTTTACTGTTTCATCGATTTAGACCCCTAAACGTTCTCAAAACTTAAAAGTCTTATTTACTAAAGCTTGGAAATTTCCTGGGCATAAGGATACATGGGCAGACCGCGAAAATACGACTTCGGACGAAGATTCTACAGTGTTTCTATTAAAGGATGAAGTCTGAAATTTTATGGCGACGTATTTCGACGAAATTACTCGTATACTCACATAAATTCTCATTCATTCATTCAAAAATCAGCAATTTCATACTTTTATGGAGAGATTACAGGATATATACTTACTAAGGGAGTCTCTAAATCATTTGAAGGCTCGACAATGCCGGGATCTCCATTGATAACGCCGCTAACTCCATTTGGTTCGGGATTTCGGGAATTCTCCATATTCCCATGCCCCAAAGAAGAGTGCGCTTCATCAACATGATGCTTATCTACAATGATTTCTTCCTGGACTCATCAACAATAATTATTATTATTTCATTCAAGGAGATGCCATGATCGCCTGCACGAAAGAGATGCTTACATCGACTTCTTCATCGATCTTTGGATTGTTTTCAGGAACAAGTTGAAGGCCGTCAATCGATGGAGAAAAAGACTAAAAGAAGTAATAATCCTTGGTATCGTGATCCTAATTGCACGGGCAGGGGAAAAGTCATGACACAAGGAGCGCTAACAACTCACCAAAGAAACGGGCTGGGGACTGCGCGTCATTTGCTAACATCCTGTATTCTTGGGTTCTCCGCTCCCGTAGACTTTCTTCCATTTCGTGGGATCTACATTTATCCGGGATTTCACTATACGATCATCTTGTGGTAAAGCTAATGAAATAAGCGAAGTATAACTCAAGTCTGAAGGATCTCTCACCATCACTCGAGATGTCCTAGGAATACCATTTCTTAAAGTTTCATCCGTAGAGATGTCATCTCTGGAAACACCATCTTTGGAAGTATCATCCTTGAGTCGATAATTCTTGCAAAGTGGCTATTTCAAAGACATCGTTCATACAAGCGCAGGATTCGACAAAACAATGAATCATGGAATTAGGATGCTCACATCAGCGTCTACAAAAATGGTAACTCTCAACTCTTACTTATTTACAGTTTCACTAGTCAGAGTGATTATAACGTCGAATTTGAAAACTTGCTCGTTCCTTCAAACTCTGCAAAAGACGAGCAAGACTCATTATTCAAAATCATAACTTGATTTTCATAAAACCATGAACAACCCACGTGAATTTTAACATCCACTGGTTTTTTCAAAAAATTGGACAGACGTCCATTCTACAATTGTGAAAACTCACATACAGACATTATTTCACCATGTATAATTGTCTACTTTCAATCAAAATCAAAACATTGATTTTACAAAAAAAATATGTTTTAACGTGAAACTCACGTCTATATATATTTTTGCTCCCTCGAGAGTATATTTTCAAAAATTTGTGAAAGCTTACATATCGAAAATAAAAAAATTCATGAAATCTCAAAAACAAATTTTTTAACAGACGCACGTCTATTTAAAAAAAAAAACTTTTTCTCTCATACAAGCATCCACCTTTGAAACGAGAGTTTATTAAAATCTCACATATTTATAAAAAAAAAAAATCCCTCCTACATTAAGGATTATTGCTAGTTTCTTAAACTAACGATCAAACGAACGTTCGTTCCTAAAACAAAGGTTTTTACAAAACTCACGTCTATACATGCATATGTATATATAATTTTAACACGAACAAGTTATCAAATTTGAAAAAAGAAAGCGGTGCTGCACCAATTTACGCTCGTCGACGATGCTCAATCATTCCACCGGGATCTTCGTTCAAGTCGTGGTTTGCTCGCATAATCGAAAATCCTGTAATGTCTTAACTTACGACTAAGTTCAATTACTTGCACTTTGTTCATAGTAGGAAAATCACATTCATTCAATGCCGATCGAGGAACACGGCTTTCCTCACTAAGCGGTGGACTTAATGTAGATGGTGGATTTTCGACAAAGGCTAAAATCATAAACCAATAATTATACGAACTTTTGATCCAAAGAATCGACGTGAGTATTGAGACACGAGTCTCTCATCAAATCTCGATCGAGAATCTTGTCTCTCTAGTATATGTCTCTGATCGGACAACGACATATCTCATGGATACTGGACACTTCGAGTAATTATTTCTATATAGAATCACGAGATTGACGGCTCTGACAGCTTACTCTGCTAGTATAAAGCGATAACGTCTTGAGGATACAAACAACAGTTTTCTGACTATATAAAGGATATGAAACTCAAAGTAGGCTCATGTCGGAATAATTAATGCTCCTAGACACTTGCTCTTCCGCTAGTATAGAGCCATCGGTTAATTATTCTTAAATTCTTGGATTCATCCCTTTGAATTTAAAAAATATTCAATATTTTCACAATATTTCGTTACTTAAATCTATGGTTCTTCCCATAATTCCATGGGTTAGTAATAAATATTCAACACATGCTGTGCTCGAGCTACCTCCGAGTAAGCCCCGATTTAAATGGTGCAACTGTACTCAACGACGATGTACTAACAATCACCGCACGAATGAGTATTTCAAAATACGACGAAACGATGAACCTATGCAAATAGGAAGGAAAATAATAAATAATTAAATATTGACCAAGGCGCTGGGGATTGGGCTCACCGACTGGCCATTTGTGTCGTGCTGTAGCCAATCCCACATGATTTTATATATTATCATATTTTTCATTATTTTCCTTGAGTTCATGAAAATCCTTTCACTTGAACAAATATCCTTCGTTTTAAGGAAACTCCTCAGTTTCATGGTGTTTCCTTCACACTAAGGAAATAATATAAAATTAGGGAAAACATTGTGGGGCCGTGATTATTAGCCAACCGGCCAAGTCTTGATCCCGGCGGCCCCCACACCCCATGGTTCCTCATTATTTTATTATTATTTCCCTAATCTCATGAAAACTCCTTAATCTCATGGTATTTTCATAAACCCATGAAAACTATAATATAAAATTAGGAAACGTGGGGGGCCCCAAGCTGGCCGCATGCATGCCCTAGCCGGTCCCACACGTCCCTTTATTTTATTATTATTATTTTAAGGTTTCCTTGATCTCATGAAATTCCTTGATTTCATGATATTTCCTTCAAATTATGAAAATTCTTTCAAATCATGAAAAAATATATCAAAAATACATAAAATTAAGGAAAACTCGTGGGACCGGGCCCAAGCCGGCCGACCATGCCCTAGCTGGTCCCACACACCCCTATTTTTATTATTTTAATATTATTTGCTTCCTTGATCCCATGGAAACTACTTCCCTTCAAGGAAACTCCTTGATTTCAACAAATTCCCTAAATTCATGGTATTTTCATAAATTCATGAAAAATAATATAAAATTAGGAAAGGCACCACGGGACCATGGTCACTGGCCGGCCGGCCATGTCTTGGCCTAAGCGGTCCCACACCTCATCATTCCTTTATTTTATAATTATTTTCCTTCATCTCATGAAGATTTCACGGTTTCAGCAAAAATCCCTGATTTCTTCATATTTTCTCAAATGATTGCTCAAACCACATCAGAAAATATCGAAATTCTCAGGACTAAGACACGAACACTTTGGTGACGTGAGCATGTTACCTTGACCGACCAAGGTTGGCTCTTTGGCTTGCAAGGAGCCGGTCCCTCGTATTTTCAATATTTGACCTAATTTGCGCAATCGCTCATATTGGGCCCAAACTCTCTCCTATCGTCCCTCTTGAAATCTTCCTGAGTTTTACTCTCGAGCTGTTTTCACCTCCCGAACGAGCTTAAAACCTAAATATTCACGCGTAGGGAGATAGGAAATTCTTTTCCGTACAGAATAGAGGGGCGGAGCATCAAAATCCGAGTCTGTATGAGAATTCTACATCCATTCTAATAAAGGGCGCTAATTAGGGTTTCAACCAATCTGGGGATTGCTCAAACAATCAATATTTGATCCCGTGACCACCCAGGGCCGGTTTCATGACCCCTTGGTCGGTCCCTCATCTCTTCATAATTAATTAGGTTTTATCTCCTAAGGTTGGGACAGCATTATCTTAATAAATGATTAAACCAAACATTTAATCATCCTTTCATCAAATCAACTGGTCTTCATGAGACCTTGATATTTGCTCACGTGAGCATCTAGGCGCTACATGGTCAACCCATAATCTCATGTAGCCGGTACTCTTCACTCCATGGTTAATTTTCAATAAACCGCCAGTAAATCATTAATTGATTAAATTAGGGTTTTGAGTCCAAGGTTAATGATTCCAGATTCAAACGCTAATAGTTTTACGTTGATCCCGTGATCAACATTTTATTTATCATACTTGGTTCAATTGCCAGTATTCTGACTTAATATTTTATTTGGTCATGCTACCATAATTCAACAAACGAGCAATATTTGCTCAGATGAGAAATACTTACTGATAGGTGTAGAATACACCGTATTTACTATATAGAGTTTATGCTTTCTTTGCTATTTTTCTTGTGAATTATGTACTTTACGCGTGCTTTTGGGTTTTATAGATGCAATGGAGTCGCACGGAGAAAGAAGAAGAAATTATCCAAATTGGGCCAAAGGGCGAAATTGTCATCTCACGGGCGAGCTATATGTGGAGAGGGCTGAAACGCAAAGGAGCGGAAGAGGTAGGTGTCGGTTACACTGGAACCGACAGCCAAAGCAATTGGAGGTGGCCCTTAACAATGAGTGGATGTTTTTTGTCATTTCGGCTACCCCTTATCCTACCAAGTGCAGGGTCATTTGAATCCCCTCTCATTTCTGAACACCAAAATTCAGAGAGAAATCAATTCTCTCATAATTGATTTTGTCTAAAACCAACAAGAAGAGGCGCACCATTACTCGGAGAAATCGAGAGTTCGATGAATTTAGTGAGACAACAGAGCAACATCTCGGTCTTTGGATCGATTCGAGAATGAAATGGAGTTCGAGTTTGAATCGAGCAAGAAATCAAGGAATCTGAAGTTTGGGTGTGGTCTTTGCTATTCATGTATAGATCCGAGATGAACAAGAGATGAAGATGGGTTTCACGAAATTGGTTGACATGGGTTTGTTTCGATTCGATGGATTTTGTATGAATCTGAAATTGAGAAGATGAGGATGGTTATGCGGTGATGCTAGGAGAGACCGATAAGAAGAAGTGAGTTCAAATTGGAGCTGTCATGAATATGGAAATACTGGTGTGGACTCGGGGAGGATCGATATCTTGTGAAGAACAAGGAGGATTTGATGGTAGTTCGGTTGGGTTATGAGTCAAAAATGGTTGATGAGACAAACAGGGGAAGAGCCGTGAATCGAGCCGGTTTGAACCACAAAGTAAAATGACCGAGAATCGAGCAATTGCGGCGGGTGTGTGGTTAGTGATTCGGGTGGTCTGCAGCTGCTACAAAATGGGTTCCTCGAGGTGGTGAGATTAAAAGGTGTGGTGGTTCGGGGAGGAATGGTCCATGGTGTTGGTGGTTTTGATACGTAGGTTGAGGTTGTTGCTTCCGATGGTAGCGGGATGAAGTTGCACAGGCAGGTTGAAGCTGGAGCTGTGGAGTCTGAGGCTATAATGCTGGTTTACAGGGAACTAAACTGAAATAAGTGGTTATATTCGTGGGTTTGGCTCGAGTGGTCTTTGTTAGGGTTTCTTTGCCATTAATGGTCGCATCTCGGGTGGAAGAATGAAGATGAAGCTCAACAGGGTTGTTGCAGGTGAAGTTGTTGCCATGGAGGGAGTTACATACAGGCCTGGTGGACTGCAGTGATGGATGAAATGTGCAGGTGGTACTGATGAGCATATGGTGACTCAGGTGTTAAGATGGAAGTGATTGATTGAATGGGTCTAGTGGCATTGCAGGGGCTCAAGGTTAGGATGGAGTAGAAATGGTCGGCGAGAAGGAGATGCGGAGAATGAGGCTAGGGTCTATGTTGGTTGAGGTAAGATTTGGCGGGAAGAGAATGGCGAGAGAACAAAAGGAGATGATGCTTATGCCTCGTGAATCGAGCCGTAGCTCGTGCTACTTGTAAATGGAATTGGAGTGGTGGCGGGGCTTGCGGGTGGTGTTTTGGATCGAGATTGTGAATTGTAATGTGGTGTTTCTTTGTGGAAAGGCACTGTGGTAGTGGTGCTGGGGGCTTGAGGTACAATAGTTTTTGCGATCCGAGATGGTGGAGTTCTTTGTTGAAAGTGTTGGTACTTCTATTGATGTTGCCGAGTGGGTGCAGCAATGACTTTTGGCCCGGCAACTCGGCCCAATCGGGTGAGTCGGTCACGACCATCCTCGACTCACACAACTCGGTCTGACCTGAGTTGACTCGCTCGATTCACTTTGACCCGTTGACCCGACCGATTTGATTCCGTTGACTCGGTGACCGGGCGGACTTTGCCGGTCACCGGAGCCGATTTCCGGCGACTTTCCGACAGGATTCCGGCCACAATACCAGGATTCCGGCGACCGATTTTGGGGCGTATTTTCTACACGGGTTTCTCACACATGGTTCATGGGCTTGGTGGACTTTTTGGTGATGGACTTTGAAGACCTAATTTTGGAAAGTGTGAAGGCTATAAGAAGAAGGAGTTTCTATTCTTTTATTATGACGTATTTTCTACTGGAGTTTTGGAGGAGAGCGATTCTACTAGGGTTTGCTTCCATTTTATTTTACATGTTCTTCATCTTATTTTTGATAATAATTATGTTGAATCAAAATACTATGAGTAACTAAATACCTATTATTGGTTATGGGATAATAAGTGGATTTCACAAATAAGTTTTGATTCAATGAATTAGTTTTGTCTCAAGTTTATTGTTTATGATTCATGGTTTATAATGTTTATGATTTGATAGTTTGTTTGGTTGAGTCCGGAATCAATCCGATCTACTTTCATATCTAGAGCTATATTAGGGTTTTCAATACGAAAACGTTGTCTATCCCTGATTTTGAGTAGCATAAATGTGGGTAGTGCTTGTAGTGATATATCCTACTAGTCACATATGAATCATAACTTGGGTTAAATCGAATTAGTGCTTTTACACATTTTGGTTGCCTTGATTAGTCTTATTCCAGAAAACTTATTGCTTTTAGGGAGTTAAACTTAATTGTGCTTTTACACTTTAGGTTGCTTTCTAGAAAGAATTCACATATGCATCTTTTAATGTGGTTGTGATGAAATCAGGGAATTAGCGGGATACTCTTGCGATCAAGGTATCCTAGGACTTTTAGTAAATGAGAGATTAAAATTTCAATTCTAGTCATTGTTGATAATTCGAGTTTGTGAATGAAACTATCCCGTGACCAATACTTTCTCCTTATTGATAAATTTTATTATTACTTTGCTTTCAATTTATTTTTATTGCTTTGAAACATCAACATCCCCCTTGGTTACTAAGAAACGAAAATTTGCATAACAACATAAGCCTCTCTGTGGATACGAACTCTTTCTTATTGCATACTACTTTATTTTAGTGAAGCAAGAAAGTGAAATTATTTTTGACGGGTGACAACCGATCAAATTTTGGCGCCGTTGCCGGGGAGGCATACGGCTTGTTATTAAGTTTTAGTTTCTTTTTACAATTTTTGCTTTTATACTTGCTTTTCGTTTATTGTCTTGTTTCTCACTTGTTTGCGAGAATTGTTTTTCAGGTACTAATCCCTGGCTTCCAAAGATTGGAATTATCAAAGGTGCGGGATAGCTACTCGAAGAGGCACAATACTCCAACCAAGGCAAGACACAACGGAAGAACAAGTCTCGGAAGTAGAGCACGAAGCTCTTCATCGAGAAGAGGAAGAAGAGTTACAACTAGAAGAAGAAGAGGTTCCATTCGTAGGAGAACCACTAATTGAAGAGGAAGAAACAATGGGTGACAATGCAAACCGTACACTCAAGGATTTGGCTTCTCATAGGCTTGATGCACAACAATGGTGTATCCAAACAAACTCCACTTTTGAGATCAAGCCGGGGCTGCTTAGGGAGTTGCCAAAGTTTCATGGTATGGCGAATGAGGACCCAAACAAGCATCTCATGGAGTTCTATACCATTGTCAAGGCTATGCTTCCAGTGAGACTGAAGTCAATGGTGCAATGATGAAAGTTTTTCCATTTTCTATGGTGGACAGCGCTAAGGATTGGTTGTATTGTTTGCCACTCCGGGAGTGTCACTACATGGAACGGTTTGAAGAAAATCTTTCTAGAGAGGTATTTTCTGCGTCTAAGGCCACTCAAATTCGCAAAGAGATTTGTGGAATAAAGCAACATGTTGGAGAATCATTGTATGAATGTTGGGAGAGGTACAAGAGATTGGTGGCAAGCTGTCCACACCATCAAGTTAGTGATGCTATGATAATCGAAGTACTTCTCACGAAGGTCTCCAATCAAGTGATAGATATCTTCTAGACTATTGCGGGTGGTGGTGCACTAGTGAACAAGACGGTGGCCCAAGCTGCGAGTTGATTGAAAGCATGGCTGCGAACTCGCAACAATTCTACACAAGAGGTGAACCAATGGTAAGGCAAGTGCATGAAGTTAGTGATTCATCATCATCACACCGTGATCAAAGGATGGACAATATGGAGCAAATGATACAAAGGATGGCTGCGGTTATTTTACCTTCACATGGTGAAGAGATGGAGCAAGCTAGTGCGGTTTTTCCAAACCAACAAAGAAGGTATGATCCCTACTCCAACACCTACAATCCGGGATGGAGAGATCATCCAAATTTCAGCTATGCCAACAAGCAAGGTGCGGTCCAACAACCAAATTTCAATCGTTCGAGTGGATTTCAACCCCAACAACAACAATTCCAACAACAACAAGAACAATTTCAACCGCAACAACAACAATTTCAGCAACCACAACAATCGGTTCAAGGTTCCGATATCGATGCAAAGTTACATACAATGATGCAAGGTATTTCTACCATGTTCAAAGAGAGCCAACAAGAAACTAAGAGTGCTATCAAGGATTTGCAGACTCAAGTAGGCTCCATGGCGGTTGATATCAACAATTTGAAGGCACAAAATAGTGGGAGACTTCCTTCTCAACCTATCAACCCAAAAGAGGGCGTTAATGCAATTACATTGAGAAGTGGTACACAACTTGTGCAACCGAAGTTGCTTTGATTTGGGTGAAGAGGAAGCTCAAAGGAGCCGGTTTTGGAAGAAAAGAGGGATGAAATTCCCCAAACACTGAGGTACCAATTCCTAACTCTAAAACTCCAGTTTCTACTTATGTTCCTCCTATACCTTTTCCTCGCAGATTTGCAAGTTCAAAGAAGGCGGAACTAGAAAAGGAGATTTTGGACGTTCTTAGGAAGATTCATGTGAATATACCACTCCTTGATGCTATCAAGCAAGTTCCCAAGTATGCAAAAGTGTTGAAGGACTTGTGTACCAATAAGCAAAGGCTCAAAGGTAATGAAGTGTTGAGTGTGGGGGAGAATGCTTCGGCAATCTTACAACACAAACTCCCACCGAAATGCAAAGACCGGGTAGCTTTGACATTCCCGTCACAATTGGTAACACCACTTTTAATAAAGCAATGTTGGATTTAGGTGCATCCGTTAATGTTATGCCTGCATCTATGTACAATTCACTTAATCTAGGTCCTTTGAAAAGGCTGGAATTGTGTTGCAATTAGCCGATCGTTCTAATGTCTACCCAATGGGTATTGTCGAGGATGTTCTTGTGCAGGTTAATCAACTTGTATTCCCAGCTGACTTTTGTGTGTTAGAGATGGATGAAGGTTCACCGGACTCGTCTCTTCCATTGCTACTTGGGCGTCCCTTCATGAAGACGGCGAAAACCATTATTGATGTGGACAAGGGAACGTTGACTATGGAGTTCGATGGAGAAATAATACGTTTCAACATTTTCGAGACGATGAGATATCCTAGTGATGTCCACTCTTGTTTCTCCGTTGATGTTTTGGATACATTGGCTCAACAAGTGTTTGAATTGAATCATGATGATGCTTTGAAAGCTGTTTTAACTACAACCATGGATGACGGTGTTGAGTGTGGTAACTTGAAGTTAAGGAAGCCCTTGGTGATCTCCACTCACTACAAGGATGTCCAGGAAACTCACAATATCTCTTTTATTTCTTTACCACGCAGATGATGAACAACTTTTACCTTCTATTGTTAAATCTCCAAAGTTGGAATTGAAACCTCTTCCAAGTCACTTAAAGTACTTGTACTTGGGTGATAATGAAGAGTTACTCCGTGATTGTTTCTAACGAGCTTAGTGAATTACGGGAGCAAAAACTTCTACGGGTGTTAAGGAAGCACAAGACGGCCATAGGATGGACAATCGCCGACATCAAGGGTATAAGCCCTGCCGTTTGTATGCATAAGATTCGTTTGGAGGACGATGCAAAGCCTACAAGGGACGCGCAACGTCGTTTGAACCCTCCCATGATGGAAGTTGTGAAAAAGGAGATACTCACGCTCTTGGAAGTGGGTGTTATCTACCCCATATCCAGATAGCAAGTGGGTGAGCCCGGTACAAGTTGTACCAAAGAAATCGGGGGTAACGGTGGTAGAGAATGATGAAAATGAACTTGTCCCAACTCGTGTGCAAACCGGTTGGAGGGTTTGTATTGATTATAGAAAGTTGAATGCCACTACTAGGAAGGATCATTTTCCTTTACCCTTTATTGATCAAATGCTTGAACGTTTGAATGGACATGCTTATTATTGCTTCCTTGATGGTTATTCAGGGTACAATCAGTTGTGATAGCTTAGGAGGACCAAGAGAAAACTACTTTCACTTGTCCTTTCGGCACTTTTGCTTATAGAAGGATGCCTTTTGGCTTGTGCAATGCTCCAGCTACCTTTCAAAGGTGTATGGTAAGTATTTTCTCTCAGTATGTTGAAAACATCATTGAAGTGTTTATGGATGACTTTAGTGTCTTTGGTGATTCATTTGATCTATGTTTGAACAACTTGTCATTAATCCTTGAAAGATGTGTTGAAACAAATCTTGTGCTAAATTGGGAGAAGTGCCATTTCATGGTAACTCATGGCATAGTTTTAGGCCATATAATATCTTCTAAGGGCTTGGAAGTTGATAAAGCTAAGATAGACCTTATTCGTGCTCTAACCCCTCCCACTACGGTGAGGGAGATACGTTCTTTTCTTGGTCATGCGAGGTTTCTATCGTAGATTTATCAAGGATTTTTCCAAGATAGCATCACCACTTTGCAATTTATTGCAAAAGATGTGGTTTTAACTTCGATGAGAAGTGTATGGCGGCATTCAATCGTTTGAAAGAACTTTTGATTTCAGCCCCTATCATTAAACCAACGGATTGGAGCAAGCCGTTTGAGCTAATGTGTGATGCTAGTGACTACGCGGTTGGTGCGGTGCTTGGGCAACGTGAGGGAAAGATACCTCATGCTATTTACTATGCTTCTAGAACGTTAAATGAAGCCCAACAAAACTACACAACCACTGAAAAGAGTTTTTAGCTATTGTATTTGCATTGGAGAAATTTCGCTCTTATCTAATTGGTACAAAAGTTGTTGTCTTTTCTGACCATGCAGCTCTTAGGTACTTGCTAATGAAGAAAGAAGCGAAACCAAGGCTCATACGATGGATTCTACTCTTGCAAGAGTTTGATATTGAGATCAAGGACAAGAAAGGAATTGAGAACACCGTTGCGGATCACTTGAGCCGTCTTGCTGTGGACAAGGAAGCTATCCCATTGCGTGAAAGCTTCCCGGATGAGCAACTATTCTCAATTGCCTTTGGAGAACCATGGTACGCTGATATTGTGAATTACTTGGTAACTAAACAAATCCCGACGAACTTGTCTCGTCTTTGAGAGGGACAAACTTAAGAGGTTAGGGGAACCGATACATATGGGATGATCCATACTTATGGAAACATGGCAGCGACCAAGTAATAAGAAGGTGTGTTCCCGAATCCGAGTTTAATTCTATCTTGTCATTCTGTCATTCCTATGCTTGCGGAGGACATTTTGGAAGTAAAAGAACCGCTTACAAGGTACTTGAAAGCGGTTTCTATTGGCCAACCTTGTTTAAGGATGCATATACATTTTGTATAACTTGTGATAGGTGCCAAAGAAGGCAATCTAGGTGCCCGAAATCAAATGCCACAAACTTTTATTCAATTTATTGAAGTTTTTGATGTATGGGGTATAGATTTTATGGGTCCTTTTGTCAACTCGCATGGGAATTATTACATCTTACTTGCTGTTGATTATGTCTCTAAATGGGTGGAGGCTAAGGCCACCCCTACTAATGATTCCAAGGTTGTTTCAGATTTTGTGCAAACTAATATTTTTGCAAGGTTTGGAATTCCAAGAGCCATAATTAGCGATGGAGGTTCTCACTTCAACAACAGGTTTTTACAAAGCTTATTGAAGAAGTACAATGTGTCGCACAAGGTTGCAACACCTTATCATCCTCAAACAAATGGACAAGCCGAGGTGTCTAACCGGAGGTGAAATCCATACTTGAGAAGACGGTGAATCCAACAAGGAAAGATTGGAGCATGCGGCTAAATGATGCTTTGTGGGCATATAGAACCGCATACAAGACACCTATTGGGATGTCTCCCTTTAGGCTTGTGTATGGTAAACCTTGTCACTTACCCGTGGAGATTGAGCATAAGGCGTTTTGGGCGATTAAACAATGCAACATGGAGATGGATGGGGCTGGAAAGCAAAGGAAGTTGCAACTCCAAGAGCTAGAAGAGCTTCGCAATGATGCATTTGAAAGCTCTCGCATTTATAAGGAAAAAACGAAGGCCTTTCATGATACTATGATTTCTAGAAAACAATTTTGTGTTGGGCAGAAAGTGCTTTTGTTTAATACTCGCTTGCATTTATTTCGGGTAAATTAAGGTCACGATGGATCGGACCTTTTGTTACTAATGTGTTTTCTCATGGTGCGGTGGAAATTGTGAGCATAGCTACGGGTAAGGAACTTAAAGTGAATGGGCACCGGTTAAAACCATATTATGAGAATTTCACTTCCGAAGTGGTGGAAGGAGCTAATTTTGTGGATGCACTCCCTCTGGAGGAGTCATAGAAAGCAGGGAGATAGTCGGGCTGACGACTTTAAACCAAGCGCTAAGTGGGAGGCAACCCACCGGTTTTGTATCTTTCCCTTTATCTTTTTATTTTTAAGCATTTTATCTTTATTTTCTTGTTTTTGCATATCATTTGCGGAATTTCCCACCTTGAACCTTCTTTGGATGATTCAATTTTACATTGAGGACAATGTAAAGTTTAAGTGTGGGGAGCATTTATATGTTTGTATAGTTTGTTTTATGCGTTTAGTAGTTTTATGCCATGAAAAGAAAAAACAAAAAAAAAAAAAAATCAGAAAAATAGAAAAAATTTGTAACTTTTTGAACTCAGAAATCTAGAAACTTGTGCCTTTAGGATGACACCATTAGTGGATGGAACCATTTTGAATGCAGGAGTTGAGGAACCAATTAACTAAAAGGGACGAATATAGCTCGAAATCATAAATTATATGATAGTTGTTACCATATCTCGGAATATCACCATATCACATGCTATTTTTATTTTTCCATATTTTTCTATTGTTCTCTAAGTGCTTTGGTGGGTCACTAAAAATCGAGTTGTTATTGCTGCTAGGATGATTAGAGTGATTGAGTTGCTAGAAAAAAAAAAAAAAAAAAAAAAAAAAAAAAAATGAATGAAAAAATTTATGAAAAGAAAAAAAAAGAGACCGACCAAATATACCAAAACGGAATAAAAAGACACTTGGGAATAGGTATGTGAAACGTAGTCCCTGTCTCCGTCGCCTAAACAAGCGTGGAATGCGGGATCCAAGGCAACTATCATGTACTTGTCGACAAGAAGCATGCGCTTGGATCCAAAAGATCTAATCATGCCGTCTAAAAAATTGGATCCAGTTTGATCCAATCAAAAAAAAATATATATATATATATATTATTGTGTTGAATAAAGTCACTTTTGGTTCCCTTGTATATGCCAATTGATTGATGTAGCATTCAGCACCAGTGGCTCAATCCAATAGGATTAGGTTCATCTTAGCAGTGACCTTCAGACAGATATGGGAAACATCGAACACTTGTGAATATCCGCCAACATCTACATCTTTATCCATCTTCTTTATCTTTCATTGTGATTGTGGTTTGTTAGTTTCAGTATTGTGGCTTGTTCGACTATCTAATTAGAGTTTATTTACTAATAATTGAATTGAATTTGCAAGGTACCTCCTCCGTAGTCATTTTGGATTCGTTCATTGATTTGTCACGAATAGACGGAGTTTGAAATATAGGTTTTGTAGGTATATCTCTAGTAAACCTTCACGAGACTATAACTCGTCCACTAGGGACATCTAGGGGTTTAAAGGCTTGTTATTTATGCTAAAAGTGACCGTAGCCTCGACGACACGGAGTTGTTGTATTTTATTGTTTTGTTTTATTTGCTCGAGGACAAGCAAAGTCTAAGTGTGGGGGAATCGATAGGTGTAGAATACACCGTATTTACTATATAGAGTTTATGCTTTCTTTGCTATTTTTCTTGTGAATTATGTACTTTACGCGTGCTTTTGGGTTTTATAGATGCAATGGAGTCGCACGGAGAAAAGAAGAAGAAATTATCCAAATTGGGCCAAAGGGCGAAATTGTCATCTCACAAGGCGAGCTATATGTGGAGCGAGGTGAAACGCGGCAAGGAGCGGAAGAGAATTAGGCTGTCGGTTTACACTGGAACCGACAAGCCAAAGCAATTGGAGGTGGCCCTTAACAATGAGTGGATGTTTTTGTCATTTACGGCTACCCCTTATCCTACCTCATTTGGGGTGGTGAATCCCCTCTCATTTCCTACGAGAACACCAAAATTCAGAGAGAAATCAATTCTCTCATAATTGATTTTGTCTAAAACCAACAAGAAGAGGCGGCACCATTACTCGGAGAAATCGAGAGTTCGATGAATTTAGTGAGACAACGAGCAACATCTCGGTCTTTGGATCGATTCGAGAATGAAATGGAGTTCGGTTTGAATCGGCAAGAAATCAAGGAATCGAAGTTTGGGTGTGGTCTTTGCTATTCATGTATAGATCCGAGATGAACAAGAGATGAAGATGGGTTTCGAAATTGGTTGACATGGGTTTGTTTGATTCGATGGATTTGTGTATGAATCCGAAATTGAGAAGATGAGGATGGTTATGCAGCTGATGCTAGGAGAGACTGATAAGAAGAAGTGAGTTCAAATTGGAGCTGTCATGAATATGGAAATACAGGTGTGGACTCAGGGAGGATCTGATACTGTGAAGAACAAGGAGGATTTGATGGTTCTGGTTAGGGTTATGAGTCAAAAATGGTTGACAGGACAAACGGGAAGAGCTGTGAATACGAGTGGTTTGAACCACAAAGTAAAATGACCGAGAATCGAGCAATTGCGGCGGGTGTGTGGTTAGTGATTCAGGTGGTCGATTTGCTACAAAATGGGTTCCTCGGGTGGTGAGATTAAAAGGCTGTGGTGGTTCAGGGAGGAATGGTCCATGGTGTTGGTGGTTTTGATCTGTGGGTTGAGGTTGTTGCTTCTGATGGTAGCAGGATGAAGTTGCACAGGCAGGTTGAAGCTGGAGCTGTGGAATCTGAGGCTATAATGCTGGTTTACAGGGAACTAAACTGAAATAAGTGGTTATATTCGTGGGTTTGGCTCGAGTGGTGCTGTTAGGGTTTGCTGCCATTAATGGCTGCATCTGGTGGAAGAATGAAGATGAAGCTCAACAGGGTTGTTGCAGGTGAAGTTGTTGCCATGGAGGGAGTTACATACAGGCCTGGTGGACTGCAGTGATGGATGAAATGTGCAGGTGGTACTGATGAGCATATGGTGACTCAGGTGTTAAGATGGAAGTGATTGATTGAATGGGTCTGGTGGCATTGCAGGGCTCAAGGTTAGGATGGAGTAGAAATGGTCATTGAGAAGGAGATGCGAGAATGAGGCTAGGGTCTATGTTGGTTGAGGTAAGATTTGGCGGGGAAGAGAATGGCAGAGAACAAAAGGAGATGATGCTTATGCCTCGTGAATCGAGCCGTAGCTCGTGCTACTTGTAAATGGAATTGGAGTGGTGGCGGGGGCTTGCAGGTGGTGTTTTGGATCACCGAGATTGTGGTGTAATGTGGTGTTGCTGTGGAAAGGCCTGTGGTAGTGGTGCTAGCCTCGAGGTACAATGGTTTTGCGATCGAGATGGTGGAGTTCTTTGTTGAAAGTGTTGGTACTTCTATTGATGTTGCCGGGGTGCGGTCAACGACTTTTGGCCCGGCAACTCGGCCCAATCACCGAGTCGATTACTGACTCGCTTCTCGACTCACACAACTCGGTCTGACCTGAGTTGACTCGCTCGATTCACTTTGACCCGTTGACCCGACCGATTTGATTCCGTTGACTCGGTGACCGGGCGGACTTTGCCGGTCACCGGAGCCGATTTCCGGCGACTTTCCGACAGGATTCCGGCCACAATACCAGGATTCCGGCGACCGATTTTGGGGCGTATTTTCTACACGGGTTTCTCACACATGGTTCATGGGCTTGGTGGACTTTTTGGTGATGGACTTTGAAGACCTAATTTTGGAAAGTGTGAAGGCTATAAGAAGAAGGAGTTTCTATTCTTTTATTATCACGTATTTTCTCTTTTGGAGTTTTGGAGGAGAGCGATTCTACTAGGGTTTGCTTCCATTTTATTTTACATGTTCTTCATCTTATTTTTGATAATAATTATGTTGAATCAAAATACTATGAGTAACTAAATACCTATTATTGGTTATGGGATAATAAGTGGATTTCACAAATAAGTTTTGATTCAATGAATTAGTTTTGTCTCAAGTTTATTGTTTATGATTCATGGTTTATAATGTTTATGATTTGATAGTTTGTTTGGTTGAGTCCGGAATCAATCCGATCTACTTTCATATCTAGAGCTATATTAGGGTTTTCAATACTAAAACGTTGTCTATCCCTGATTTTGAGTAGCATAAATGTGGGTAGTGCTTGTAGTGATATATCCTACTAGTCACATATGAATCATAACTTGGGTTAAATCGAATTAGTGCTTTTACACATTTTGGTTGCCTTGATTAGTCTTATTCAGAAAACTTATTGCTTTTAGGGGAGTTAAACTTAATTGTGCTTTTACACTTTAGGTTGCTTTCTAGAAAGAATTCACATATGCATCTTTTAATGTGGTTGTGATGAAATCAGGGAATTAGCGGGATACTCTTGCGATCAAGGTATCCTAGGACTTTTAGTAAATGAGAGATTAAAATTTCAATTCTAGTCATTGTTGATAATTCGAGTTTGTGAATGAAACTATCCCGTGACCAATACTTTCTCCTTATTGATAAATTTTATTATTACTTTGCTTTCAATTTATTTTTATTGCTTTGAAACATCAACATCCCCCTTGGTTACTAAGAAACTGAAAATTTGCATAACAACATAAGCCTCTCTGTGGATACGAACTCTTTCTTATTGCATACTACTTTATTTTAGTGAAGCAAGAAAGTGAAATTATTTTTGACCGGGTGACAACCGATCACTTACTCAAACCAAAGAATATTGGTTCAACTATCAATATTCAACAATTCATCGAATGAGCAGTATTTGCTCACGTTAACTTATTCACACATCATATCTCTGTCTCAACAGACATGTTCAATTCATGAGTCTCAGAACATTTCCAAACCACGTTCGACTCAACAATACAAGGACTCATCGTACCATGAAGTCATGAAGTCAACAACTGACTAACTAAATACACGTCTGCCTTGCAGACTCCACAATCACACGAGACATCAATCGTGTTACATGGGGGGTATTAACTAGGGTTTTGGTCTGGCGGTCTACGCCACGTGTGTTCATACACACGATGGAATGTGAGCAAGTCATGCAATCAGTTGAAGGAGTTAACAAAGTAGTGGATGGAAAATCAACCAAGTCTCCGCACGATGAGCAACTGGTTTCAAACACGATTTCCATTTCCCCACTCTTTGATTCCATCAACTGTCACACTTCATGGGATCATGGTGTCTATAATTCCAGCAATATAAATAAGTCTCTTAATCATGATTGAATATATAACGATTTCACGTCTCACAGACAACACGAGATCAACAACTCATCAATTGAGCAATTACTCTCAACTGAACAATTTCAATCATTCAGAACTTATCATATTCAGAATTCTCAACACACCTACAATCTTTGATTACTATTTTCTAAGCTTCCCTCCTACAGATCGACCCATCCTCTCTTGTGACCGAATTTACTCTGGAACGTCCATTGTCTTGGTTTAGGCATGAGTACTATATATTGATCTCTCGAATTCAAAGCACTCCCTTCTTGCAGTGCATCTGTGGAGGTTGAACATTTCGCTCGGTTCAAGGAGTCTCCTCCGTACGGTCGTCTCCTCAATTCCGTAAAAACCAGCAAATCGTTTTGCCCCATCTACAATCGCATGTCACTTTATTCAATCGAGATATAACTTGTCATTCTTCTTAGAAGAACTAAAGCCTTAGCTGATCACGACCAAATCACGACAAGGTCTAAGACAAGACTTGAGTCTAAAAGGAGATATGTCTTAAGAATTGTCGTAAGTTGTAGAATGGGACAAGCCATATTCTCATATGTACATTAAAAGGGAGCAGAAATAGTTATGGAGCGTAGAGGTAGTTTGGAACGTGCTTATACTTAAATCCTTATTGTGATACGTCTTATGGTGTATAACTGTATATGTCCGGGATATTGTTAGAGCATAGCTCGGTTGAACCCACCTAGCGTTGGTATGTCAAGTTTGGTTGTCATATTTTAGTGAACCAAAACTCATTTAAAGAGTCGCTTGATTATTGATGCAAGGCGGAAGCGTTGAATATAACTAAAATCTAAAACTCATGATTACCACTCTCAAGGAAAATCAATACTTTTCATTAATCAAAATCTTCTCCCCTAATACAAATACATGGAGCTCTTTACATAGATAACTCCATTCCAAATAATCAAATATTTCATAAATAAATTATCAAAATACTTATTGCCTAAATAATATATATTTTCTAAACTAATATGATATCCCTAAATAAATAATTCTATTTCTAAAATATTCTTAATAAATGGAAATAACTTAATTAATTACAATATATTTTGCTAGTTAATTAAAATAAACTAAATAATAATGAAAATATTCAAACATATTTTCATTCCATGCATACTCCACCAACTATGTACTAGAGTCAACTTCGTATAGGTTATCTTGAAAATATTAGGATATGAGACATTACAAGTATTACGAAGACTTGAAGAAGTGAAGAAGTAAGGAGCTACAACGACAACATCATCCTTCCACTTGAGGTTAGTGATATTTGACTTGAACTGTTTCATTCCCTAACGTATCTTTCAAGTAGTGCATATTGAAAACATAACTACGAAGCATGAATGATTACACTCTAGTTAGACGTAGTATTAAGTAATACAATACGAAGTATAACGTTTATCTTTTGAACTTCGTATATAAGACACCGACATAATCGTTTGAATGCTATTGTGATTATGTATGGGTATGAGGTGAAGATTTCATCTTAGGAAACAATGTTTTACATTCGTTTAAAGGAAGTAAATTCATGAACTTGTTTTGTGAATCGAAAGGGAAATCGCTAGGCTTATTGGTATTGTTATTCATTGCATATCTTTTGAACTACCAATATGTGTGATTAGGATAACCGCTCATGACTTGCTTATGTTCTTGGTAAAACTATTCACAAGGCCTGACTTTTGTATTGGTATGACTTTTATTAGTGAAACCGATCTTAAGTAAGAATAGTGATCATACTTTGAAGTAAGAATAGTGAATCATTGATTATACTTTGAACCGATCTTAAGTAATAATTTTTACTTCACACATCTCAAGCTTATTTTCTCTCTTTTAATGAATCATTGATTATACTTTGAAGTAAGAATAGTGATCAATCATTAGGGATTTAATTATTAGTTAGGGTAAGAAAAGAAATAATGTTTTTTCAAAATCACCTGAGTTCTTAAGAAATTATTACATATGGAAAATGGGTTGTTTGTCTATCTTCTGCTTTAATGGTATATCATCAATCTTTTCATGGTTTTGTTTTTTGTTTGATAAATGGATTTTCTTTCTTCATATGGACAAATCGATAGGATTGGTGTCACTTATTGGTTAGGAATTATCCCAATTCGTTTTGAGAAAATAAACAATCGATCGATGACCTACATCATCAAACGTGTGGTTTGATTACGAGTACCCAGTAACCCATATTTTGATGAAAAGAATTTGTTAGAGCATTGCTCGGGTGAATCCATCAAGTGTTTATGTCAAGTTTGGTTGTCATATTTTAGCATCAAAACTCAGTTAGAGTCGCTTGATTAAATGTACTAGAGTCAACTTATTTAGGTTAGACTAGAAAGTCTAGGAATGTTGAGACATACAAGTATTTCCTTGAAGACATGAAGATCGTGAAGACGTATCAACTACAATGAATACATCATCCTTCTAATTGAGGTTAGTGATACTGACTTGACTTGTTTCCATTCCTATCATTAATTTCAAGTCGTTTAAGACTAAAAACATAACATGAGAGGTTATATTTATTACTCTAGTATTATACTTGGTCATTTTATTACGATCAAATTGTCAAGAAAGAATATTTAATTACGAAGTATAACGTTTATCTTTTGAACTTAGTAAATGCGACATCGACATAATCTATGTAACTCATTACTTGATTGTGTATGGGATATAGTTGTGATTTCTAACTAAGAACCTATGTTTGATTACATATGGTTAAAGGAAGTACATATACGAAACTTGTTTCGCAAGCGAAAAGAAATCAATAGGCGTTTTGGTCCGATTTTCTATAAAGATCTATTGGATGACCGATTTGAATAAGGTGGGAACTTTGGTAGAATGATCTTAACTTATGTTGAGAGTTATGGTAGAACCGATCACTATTATTTTAGAATACATGGTAGAACCGATCCTAGCTTTTGTTGGGAGTCTTGGTAGCACCGATCTTAACCTATATTGGGATACAGGGTATAACCGATCCTAGCTTATGTTGAGAGTCATGGTAGAACCGATCCATACCTATATTTAGAGACTTGGTATAACCGATCTTAACCTATGTTAGGATTCATGGTAGAACTTGTCCCAAGAGCAAAACCGATTTCCAACATTCACATATTACTTACGGTTTTGTGTGAGTTTGGAATTAGGGTTTGCTAAATAGGAAAGTTCCAGATGTCGACATAATTTAAACATGTATATAATTCTTATTTTTTATTGTTCAAAGATACTCCTTGATACTCAAGGTGATCCCAAACCGAAATATTGAGAATCTTTTAATTAAGATTTTTTAATAATGTGTCTTTGATTTTCCAGCAATCAAAACATATCTCTTGAAAAACTACATTAGTTAAGTGCTAAACTAATATTAGATTCTAAAGAGAAATTTTTGTATTACAGGTTGGATATTAGTTGGAAATACGAAAACCTAAATTAGGTACTTATTGCATATCTTGAGAATCTTTTGGTTTTGGAATTTCCTTGTTGTCCAAATAACTTTGGTCAATAAATATTGAGTTTTCATTTCTTGCCACCTATCCTAAGAGCCAGGCAAACTTCATTCGTGTTGTTTCTGGTGGAGCCGTCTATCCGGAGAGGAAAGTACCATAATTAGGCAAAATCTCTTACAACCACTCGTTTAAAGACTTATGTGGGATCAAGAAGCTATACGAGTACCGTTGATGGGAAACTAGATAATTGCACAGTTATTTTAGTTTTCGATTATTGATTTGATTGACTAAAGGTTGTTGAAACTTTAATTGCACCTAGTTTGATTATTCTTGAGAGCCTTCTTTTCTGATATAAGGTCACTCAAACTAGATCAAAGTATTGACGGGATCGTCAGAACTTTTTTATATCTAAAGACAACTTGTGATCATCCATTATTAACAGACTCTGTTATGTATGTGATCAATCATAAGTGGATTCAAGTTTGTGTTGTGCAGGTACAATAGAAGGCAATTGAATATTTGAAGACAAGAAGATTTTTTCTTATTGGTTTTCGTATCTCGTGATTTGTGCACACATCTTGATCGGATGGGATTCAACATAGATCTAATTTATGTTTGATAGATTTGATCATATAGTTGTTTAGATCCGCAACTATCATTTGGTGGTATTCTTCAGTATCGAATCCGATAGCTGTGAATCCAAATCTGATTTTCGAATTTGGATTGATCTTACCCGACAAAGGAGTTTACTAGTTTAAACGGAAGAGCCTTTGTCAAAACTCAACGAATCTTTTTTTTAAAGATTATTGGAGTAGTTACCAAACAGCTTTGTTTCTTTATTGTTTGGAAGACGATCAAAAGGAGTTGGGTGCTTAATACTTTACATCGGTAAAACAACTCAAGATAGTGATTTCTGTCTTGGGATTCACGTGCGTTGACCAGACGGTTGTAGGCGCAGGGATACTGCGGGAACTAAGTAACTAGGGGTAGATTACTTAGTCTCAACTATACGAAGTTAGATTTTTTCTTTGTATAGCCTCTTAATTCTGAGAGTATTCAAAACTGGACCAAGTCCCGTGGTTTTTCTGCATTTGCGGTATCCTCGTTAACAAAATCTTGTTGTGCCATTTACTTTACTTCCGCATTATAATTGTTTTATTTTAATAAAGTAAATAACACTTGTACATTAATCCTAATCACTTGATATTAATCGTATAGTAAATTGATTTTGGACCGGAACTATTATCAAGTGAATATCTTGAAGTCGTATTGTCTCAACTTTGTCTATAGAAGATCACTTAAAATATCGGACTTATAGGTTGAAACGAAAAGATTGTGGTGTACTTGGGAACCCTCGTCATTTCAGAATCCATGTCATCTCTATGTTAGCATCTAACGATTATATCAGCCTGCTAAAATCCTGTCAAATTGAGCCTGTCTTTCGAACGCTCTTCTGCAAAATCTGTTAGACTTAAATGCCCTTTTGACCAAAACAAACTGAAACACTCTCTCTCCTCTCAGCTAATCGGGGGATATTTTGGGTTAACTCAGTTAAAAAAAAACTTTCTTTCCACTTTAATGATCTATAGATCTCTTTCAAAACTTATTCTCCCTTGTTCTTATTAATGCTATCCAATCATAGATTCTTTTAAACTGTATTTTCATCGTAATTTTGATCTGTCTTAATTGTTCAGTTAAAAAATCTAATTTTTTTTATAATGTCTTACTAATCCCTAATTTTTTCCCTGGTGTTTTTTAGTTTGGTTATCTTATGATGGTGTTGACCTGGTAGCGTTTGTTGTAGTTGTTGTCTTGCTTGTGGAAGCTAAAGTCTCCTTTGGAATCATCATTGTTATTTTCACCATGATTAAAAACCCTGGTTCATCACCGATTCAAGCAATGTGAAAATCAATCGTGACAGTCACAATTACAGTCAACAGAAAGCCCGTTATGAATTTGAATTTGAATTATTTCAATCCCTCCTCTTGATTTGCTCAATTCTAAATGATATTATTTCCTTTTCTGTTCCAATTAATCCCAACAATATCTCTCTACTTCCCTATCCTTCGGTATATCTCTCCAAGTCTAATTCCTGTAAACCTAATCTGACTGGTATTTATCAAAACCCTAAAACTTACAATATTATCCAACTTTCCCATCTCTCGGTTAGTCATAAAACAATGGACGCAAACAAAGAGAAAGATGATAATACAAACAACAATAAAGTCACGGATCTTGCTTCAAAGTTCAGGAAAGCCACATTGGAGCTACAAGCAGATGAAGAAATTGTAGTCTTCAACCAAAATGAGGTTATTGAGAATGAAACTTAAGCTGGAGAATGGAATTACTGCTTGATTGGAAAAGTTTTAATTGAAGGGAAGATGTCTTATGAAGCTATGGAGAAGAACATTCAATTTACCTGGAATTTTATACCTCTTGAAGAAGTGAAGATCATTGAGTTTGACACGAATATCATGATTTTAAAACTCAAAGATGAAGATGTTGTGGATAAAGTCATTAAAGAGGGTCCCTGGAACATTAATGGGCAGTTGATCATATTGTTTGATGGCTCCTGTTAACAATCCTCTTCTTAGTCGTACCAGCAGCAGTGATTGCTAAGAATCCTCTTCTAAGTGGATTTGATATATCTATATAGAAAACTTTTATAGGATTACCTCCAAATTGAATGACATTAAGAGGTTCTATTGATAGGACTTCTCCCATGAGATTCCCCATTTCTTCAACTGCCTTCACATTCATGTGTTCCGGTTGCAAGTTTTTCAGTTGAATCTAGAAAGATTGTTTTCTCCAGTCTAAGTTTTGATGAATGACACTCGGATAGTAATCAAACAAGGGTCATGTTAACCTATATACCCGGATAGACATATCTCTAAAATTTTATGTCTATATAGATATATCAAATCTCGGATAGACATATCTCTAAAAGTTTATGTCTATATAGATACATCAAATCCACTTAGAAGAGGATTCTTAGAAATCACTGCTGCTGGTACGACTAATTGGGTTCGTTATTTCTATGAGAAACAACATAACAAACTCTGTCCGGATTGTTTCATCATAAACCACTGCAAGGGAGCTTGTGCAGCTGCTGCGGAATATGTAGAAGCCCTACACAAAAAACCACTACTGTTTGAAGGGGTAGGGCGACTGAATAAGGTTGTAATCACTCGTCCTAACAATGTTATTATTCCTAAACAAACTACAAGTAGGACTCTCAAGGCTGCTACATTTGTGCCTCCTCAAGATGGGAGGTCAGTTAAGATTCAAGCAATCACTAAGTCTGAAGATGGCTTTGCCAGGCTAGGAAATGTCAGAGGCAGTTGGACACTAAGCAAGGATTGCATAACCAGGAAAATAATGATACAAACTCAAAGAACAATGATAATACTTCAAAGGGACCAACAATAGCTAGAGGCATACAACAAGACAACCAAACTAACAACATTATTGGGGATAATGAGATAATCCTTAGACTTTATCATAGCACTTTATTTTACTATAAATCCGTTTTACATCGCTGCATTTTTATTTTTTCTTTCATTCCTATTTTCCTGTGTAGTCATTGCATGATGAAATTTTTGTCCAGGAATGTGTGTAGTTTTGGGAACAAAAATACTAGGAATTACCTTAGAGACCTAATCAGATCCAATGATCCAGATTTCATCTTCCTAATTGAAACAAAATATACAGCCAGAAAGATGAAAAACTATATATCAAATTTAAACTACCCAAATATTTTTCTTGTTGATCCTACTAGTCTATCTGGTGGAATCTGTTAACTATAGAAAGATGGCATTGATATGCAAATCATTGAAGCAAAACTGAATGTGATCCATTGCAAAATAAGGATTGATGCTAGAACTAATTTTTCGCTTGTGCCCTTCATTTATGGCACCCTAGATGATAATTGCAGGAACAATCAATAAGACTATATGAATAGCATTTCTTATCAATTCCCACTTCCTTGGATTTTCATGGGTGACCTGAACTTCATCCTTACTCAATATGAAAAGGAAGGTGCGAACATGGTCAGCCAAAATGATCTAGATGAAGCAAATAGATTGATAAATAGGAGTGGCCTTTATAGAATGGATTTTCTAGAAAATCTCTTCACATAGACTAATAGAACATCAGGTCATGAAATAATTCTAGAAAGGCTTGATCGAGTTTTGCCAACCCATATTGGATTAACAACTATCCAAAATCTTATTTCTCACCACCTCATTCCTTTAGCTAGTGATCACTGCCCTATATTATTAGCAATTGATAGAGTCCATAATAATACTTACACGCCTTTTAGGTTTACTAGAACCTAGCTGTCTGATCCTTCCTGTAATGATGTTACAATTAATAATTGGGCTATCTCTGAACCTGGTTCTAATGCTTTTATGGTCACTAGAAGGCAGTACAACACTAAAATAGCCTTGAGTGACTGGAATCATCATAGCTTTCGCAATATTGGCATGCAAATTGCTAAAACTAAGGCTTGAATAGAAGCTTTGTCAACTAATAGCAGCTTAGTAAACAACTCTGATGAACTTAGGGAACTGGATACCAAATTCTGCTATTGGCTTGATGCTCAAGCTGATTTCTGGAGACAAAGGATCAAGAATGAAGACCTTGGAAATGGTGATAGAAACACTGCTTATTTTCACAATAAGGTTAATTTTAGGAAAAGGAAAACAAACATTGATACTCTACAAAATTCTAAGGGAATTTGGTTGACTGATAGGAATAAAATTGTTGCTACTCTTAAGAATCACTTATTTAACATGAGTAGAACTACTTCTCCTGTAAACCCTACTGATTACTTTGCTTCAGTTGTTCCTTGTAACTATGATGCTGAAAATAATTTGCTTACTATGGTGCCTATTGGTGAGGAGATAAAAAAATATAATGTTTAGCATGCAGCCATGGACCACTCCTGGTCCAGATGGATATCCCCCTGGCTTTTATCAGCAGATGTGGCCCAGTGTTAGACAGGACATCATAAGAATGGTACAATTTTTTTACAGTCTAAACACTTGCTCAAAAAAATCAATCACAACTTCATTGCACTCATTCCTAAGAAGTCTTGTCCTACTAGCCCCCGTGGATTTTAGAACAATTAGTTTGTGTAATATCACTTACAAAGGAATCTCAATGATTTTGACGTCTATACTCAAACCTCTGTTAAACAAAATTATATCTCCTACCCAGACAGCTTTTCTGTCAGGTATATTGATTACAGATAACATTGTAATTGCACATGAGCTTATAGATACTATGAAAAGGACTAAAAAGAAAAATGGTTGGATAGCTGTGAAACTTGATATGTCTAAAGCATTTGATAGAGTAGAGTTGAATTTTTTTTTATTGCATCTCTTAGAAGTCTAGGTTTCTCTAATGACTTTTGTAATCTTATTGAACAATGCATCACTATTGTTACTACTTCTATTTTATTATATGGCTCTCCGGGTGAAATTTAAAACCTCAAAGAGGTTTAAGACAAGGTGATACCCTTTCACCTTACTTGTTTATTCTTTGTATAGAATCATTGTCTAGATCTCTTACTAGTGCTGAGAAAAATGGCCAAATTCATGGTATTACTCTCACACCAAATAGTCCATTAATCTCTTACCTTTTGCAGACGATTTCTTAGTCTTTACTAAAGTAAGAGAAAATGAAGCTAAAGTGCTAGAAAAACTCTTAGACCAATTTAGTAAATTCTCTGATCGGTTAGTTAATTTTGAAAAATCTAGCATTGCTTTTAGTAGTAAAGTAGACAATTCTGTTAAGAATACTATTGCAAATATATTGAGAATAAAAAGATTGGATCTGCAAGATAAATATCTTGGAGTACCTCTTTTTCATCAAATGAGTAAAGTTGAATCTTTTTCACCCATAAATTGATAAATTTGCAGGTAGACTGGCTCCATGGCAATCTTAGTTTATCAACCAACCAGGTAAGACTACTCTAAACCAATCTTTGCTAGGTACTCTTGCTAGTCATCATACTGATGTGTTTAAAATGCCTAAACAAATCACTAATAAGATGGATGTTGTCCAAAGGGATTTTTGGTGGAATAAAAAAGATGGTGGTGTTAGAGGTACTTACATTAAAAAGTGGAACAACATTTCTTTACCAAAATACTTAGGGGGTCTAAACATCTGGCAATCTGCAATCCTTAATAAAGCTCTTCTGGCCAAACTAGCCTGGAGACTGCTTGAGGATCCTGATTCTCCTTGGGATTCTATTCTTAGATGCAAGTACTTTACGAATTCTGACCCTCTTACTGATGTCTTTAATAAACATGGTAGCTGGATATGGAGAGGGATATGTGAAGGTCTAGAGCTTATCAAAAAGTTCTACTGTTGGCAAATTTTGGATGGTACCAACATTTCCATATGGAAGGATAAGTTGATTCCTACTCTCAGTTCTCCTCCTAAATCAAACTTCGTCTCATCCAATATGAGTTTAGCAGGCTTATAGACAATGACACTAGATCTTGGAATCTGAGAACTCTTAAAGCTTTATTTAATAACAATACTAATGAAGCCATCTTAAAAATCAGGATACCATTTACCGGCAAAGATAAGTTAAGATGGAACCAGTTAGAAACAGTAATTTCTCCGTCAAAACAACATATAGATCCGTTCTTAATGAAAGCCTAGATGTCTCTACAATGGGTCCCGTCGTCCAATGGAACTCTCTCTGGAAAGCTAAATTACCTATTAAAATAAAACATTTCTTATGGAAACTGATTCATAAATGTCTCCATGTGAGACTTGGACTTGCTAAGCACAATCCTAACGTTAATCTTGTTTGTCCTCTATGTTCTAATCATGTGGAATCTATACAACACTTCCTTTTAGAATGTCATGTTACTGTTTATGTGATTAGTTCAGTAGATCCAAACTTGTCACATATGTTGCAGGGGATAAATGTTCATGAGTGGTTATCCTCTTGGTTTGATCATGATCTTGCTGCTAGACCTACAAATGTGAATCTTTTTCATATTTACTGTTTTATTGTATGGGAAGTGAGGAAACATAGATGTGCAAATGTGTTTAATGAAATCCAGGTACATGGAGAAACCATAGTCAGAAATGTGAAATCTCACATGTATGACTGGCAAAGAGTAAGTTTGAATGTTATCAAAACAATAATTTTATGCAGAATCCATGTATTCGTGTATGGAAGGCTCCAAGTGACATTGTCTCTAAGATAAATTTCGATGCTACATTTTGTAAATTCAATGGAAAATCAGGAGTGAGTTTAATATTGAGAAATTGTGCAGGTACATCCAATGGAGCTAGAAGTGCTCCGGAATCAGCTGTAGATCCGGACACAGGCGGGGCATTAGCTGCTTTGGCGGGAATCAAATGGGCAATGGACAAAGGACTCACAAACATTCACTTGGAGGGAGATAGCCAAAGGGTGGTTTATGCCATAAATGGAAAGGAGAATGCAGTTAACTGGATTAACTTAAACATCATACATGACTGCCGTTATTTCTTAAATAATTTTGAATCCTGGGAATGTAGCTATGTGAATAGAGATGGAAGCAATGTTGCGGACTCTTTAGCAAAACATGATTTATCAATTTCAGTGTCAGAAGAGTAAGAAGTTGATAATCCTACTCGGTTGAATGCAGTTATTGCTGCGGACTTAATCTCTGTGTTGTTGCTTTTAATAAACAATATTCTCTTTTCGTATTTAATAAAAAAACGCTTTTCTAGATAGTTTTGTTCACAAAATGACTGGTTTTCTCTGTCAATTTTTCATCTTTGTACATGCCTTTTCCAAAAAAAAAAAAAAAACACCAAAATAATGGGCTTTTCGTAATCCACCATAAGAAATTGGGTTTTAATATTGGGCTTTTTGTAACCCACAATATGTTTGAAGGCCTATTACTTCCATCAATCATGTGAAATTAGAACGAAACCAGAGAGAATTTTAAAGAAGTTTTGCAAAGCTTAGCGAGAGAGGGAAGAAAATGATTTCCTCTACGGTGCATCAACGAACTGATTCAACTCACTATAGACTTTACGAGTTTGCTAAAACTGCCCTCATCAAAATATTTGTGTCTCCTTATGCCACGGTATTTCTTCTCTTTCTTTCTCTCTCTCGGAATTAGTTTCTTTGTCTAATTTGTTGTTTTGAATAAATTCTAGGTTTGTGATTTGTATTGTGGAGCTGGAATAGATACAGATAAATGGGATGATTCACAAATTGGTCATTACATTGGAATAGGTAATAATACCCTCATGTGTAAAATTATCAAAAGAAACTAAAATTTTGATTTTTATGTTGTAATTTGATGATTATATGTTTGTTTTTGTAGATGGTTTTTCTGCTGGAGTTAACGAAGCTCAGGATATTTGGGAGAATCATAAAAAAGGTTGTCCTGCTGATTTCTGTAATGTAGATCCTTGTGTGGTGAGTCCATTTACTTTGCCATGAAATCCTCAGAATTTATTTCTCTATGTGTGCTCAACTTCTGGTAAATTTGAGAACTGGCGGACGCTTCCGGGGGTACTTCCACTGTTGCACATGATACTGTTAGATGTTGTGTGTATTTGCACATTTTGAATATGTATGCTCAGAATTATACGCCTGTCAGCTTTTACTAACTTGCACATGTACATTATCATCGTAACATAGCTAAAACCAGTGAACCTAGAAAGTTAACATCTATTACATTCTTCTTTGGCAGGAGAACTTGGATTCTTATTTACAGGACAAGGGTATTCCTGCAGATATTGTATGTTGCTTACAGCATTTGCAGGTATGTTTCTCATGTTTTAAGTTTTGTTATTATATTTGGCATAGCATCTGTAGCTGAAGCCAAGTTGAAAGAGTTTGTTTTGAATAATTTTGGAATTGATGTAAAATGCAGTTTTGTTTTGAAACTGAGGAGAGAGCTAGAAGTCTTCTTCGTAACGTGTCGTCATTGCTTAGACCAGGGGGTTATTTTTTCGGTATTACTCCTGACTCATCTACTATATGGTATGAATTTAAGGACTTATGGATTTAGTTTTTTATTTTCTGTTCTCAGTACTGAATTTATGTTTTGTTCCTGGAAGTATGGTGTTCATGTACCGAAATCATAGTTACTTTCTATCTTTGGGTTTATAATACACTTATTTCTCGTGCAAATGTGTAAGTAGTATGTTTCAAGTTCACAGGTTTTACATGGTTAGCTAAGGCATGTTTGATAAAGAAATTAAAAAATGGTTTAACCTGTGTAACTGTTAGTTGTGGACGAGCTTTTGTGCAGTGTTGCTTCTCTTCTTCACGATTCCTTATGCGATTACCTAGTTTCTTGTGATCGAGACCTCTAATTTGCATCCATGCTGGGTGTAGTTATAGATTTTCTTGCTTTCGGTTCAACCATTTGTATGTGAGTTTTTATTAGTGAGACTGATTTGTGGTGAAATCCTCTAGGGCAAAGTATCAGAAGAATGTTGAAGCGTCGCACAACAGAGTAGGTGGAATGAAGCCGAACATAGTTCCCAACTGCATAAGATCAGAGAACTACATGATCACTTTTGAAGTCGAGGAAGAGAAGTATAAACAATAAGCTCTTCAACACATTATGCTTTTTCTTAAGTCGATTTTCTAAACATTCTTGTTTTTCAGATTCCCTTTCTTCGGGAAAAAGTACCAGCTGAAATTTGCCAATGACAACAATTCTGAGATCCACTGCTTAGTCCATTTTCCAAGCCTTATCAGGTTAGTAAAATAGTGCAGGGTTCTTGTTCATGACCATTATTTATGTTCTTTCTACAATTTAGATTTCTATCCATTTAATAACTGAAAATAAAATTCTAATACTGATTGAACCAGGTTGGCTAGAGAAGTTGGTCTTGAGTATGTTGAGATTCAAAACTTGACTGAGTTCTACGAAGATAACAGGTACCTAAATTTGTAATTTGCATTTCAGTTTTTCTCTGAAATATCCTTTGTGGGTACTCTTTCTTCTAGCCTTTTTGGATAATCAGAGAAGAAAGAATACGATATAAATCATCTTATCAGTATTGTGTTTGTCTGACATTTCGGTGAAGATTTTCATTACCGCGTGTTGTGTGCAGTATTATTAAAAATAAATCTTATGAAAGCTGAAAGTGTGTTCACTGGCCTAAAGGGCACAATTTGCAGGTATGCTTCATTATGTCTCTCCAAACTTTGTGGACCCTAGAGGACGACTTCTTCCTCGATCTATTGATATCTTAGGTACTGAACTTTCTTTTGTCTTCTCTGTTTTCTTCCTACTTCACGCCCTCACATCTTACGGCCTGCAATACGTACACTGTTAACCATCTGTTATGTCGTCTGTTGCAGGATTATATACAACTTTTATCTTCCAAAAGCCTGATCCAGACAGTGCGCCCCCTATAATGACACCCAGAACGCCAGAAGCAACTTATTTTCCTGAAGATGTAATTCCTCTCTTATGATTTTAAGATACCATCATTCTTTGTGCTATTTTGCTAGTTTCTACTATATTCTATAAATCTGTGAAAATGTTGTTTTTGTTTATTTCAGCCTGAATGGCAAGGAAGCAGCCGGAGACGTCAGAGTTCAGTGGGGACAGATGACGAAAAGAGTACTTATCAAGACCCATCATCATCTATAAGCACCAGCGATATACCGGAGGAGGAAAAGGGGATATTGGGACCTGGGCCAGCAGATCTACGGTTCCCAGAAGTTTACAAACCTGACTTTATACGGCATATTGGGTAGACTAGACTTGGTTACTCAGCTGCCCTTGGTGAATCCATATGGGTAAACAAAGAAAACGAAAATGCGAAAGTCATGTAATTTAATTGTGATTTATTTTATTTTATTTTTGAAACGAATTTTATTGTGATGAAAAAACGTATAAAAGAGATTACAGTTTTTCCGTCGGTGTAACCTAGACAAATTTTTATAACATCATAACGTGTTCTGAACAAATTCGACACGGTCCCTGCTGACAAAGAAAAAAAAATGCACACCCGGTGGGGATCGAACCCACAATCGCCTGATTAGAAGTCAGACGCCTTATCCATTAGGCCACGGGTGCGCGTTGAGAGAGATGTGTGTATCAGTCAATTGATACATTCTTCCAGATAAAAGGTGCTGATCCACAGTTTCCCACATTTCCCCACCCAGGAGTTACCAGCAGATAAGGGTGTCAATGGATGTGCGAAAACTCCGGTATTCGTTCGAATTCGCATTCGAAATATCAAATATTATTCGAAAATAGTTTTCGAATTCGGATATCCGGATTTTTTTATCCGAAAACATAACTAATCGGATATGAAGGTATTCGCGTCGAAATATCTGTATCCGAAATTTATGTATGAATATATATATTTTGACATTTTGTAAAATTTTATTAATAAACATAAATAATTCTAATTAATTTTTATTATGTAAACATTAATCTTGTGCAAAAATAAAAATATTTTATTTTTATTTTTATTTTTATTTTTTTCTTATGATTTCGGATTGGATAATTATCCGATATCCGGATACGAATTTGAAGTGAAAATTATTATATCCGTTCGGATTTCGAATCGAATTCGAATAGTATATAGTATTTTCGGATTCAGATGCGGATAGTTTACACCCTTACCAGCAGACTTGACCGGCTTACCCTTTTGGCAAGATAGTCGGCCACAAAATTAAACGAGTGATCACCTTCAAAACATTTTTTCCGATAATTTTGCACGACTGAATTTCGAAAGCATTAACCAACGTTTTGTAATTTTCACCCAATTAGGTAGAAAAAAGTGAATTTTGATTTGAGAGAAAGAAATGACAAGACTATTTATATAGTGTTCTTTCTTCTTTTTTATATCGTTACATGGGTAATAAAGAGTGAAAAACAGATGACTTAAAGGTGTTCGGATACCAGAAGTAGAAGTTAATCCTAGAAGTCAGAAGTAAAAACAATTTGCTTCTAATCTTTTTGGATACCAAAGGTTCATCTGCTTTTCCAGAAGCAGTAATCAATCTCACTGATCACTGGTCGGGAACAAAAAGAATTTGTTTCATAAATAACCGGCCTTTTTACTTTTAAAATTCATTTTGAAATCGTGTTCTCAAACTAATTTGTGACTTTTACTTTCAAAATTCAAAAAGAAATTTCTGAACTATTTTTTTTAATAGGAAAGGGAAATTTGTATGAACTTAACAAAAATCGTACATTGTTTCAAATCCATTGGCATTTCATTTCCATTCCACAACTCAGTAATATTACTACTTCTAGCCTATAAAATCAGAGACTTCATTGAGTTCCCTTGGGACATGAGTACATACCCAAGAGCTAAATGAATTTAGCAGTAACCTACAATCACTAGTAACGTTATTGTTTGTTCATTTGACAATTCTCAAACTATCATTTAAGGATTTTATTACGTTTAAACTATCTCCTTCTAGATGCATCTTTTCCACTTCTTTTGTTCGGGCCAATTTGATTGCCTCAAAAGTTGTTATGGCTTCTGCTTGTTCATCATCTTGTGCTACTCCTTGCATGCAAAATGCCTCTTCACATGTTCCTGTATCATTAAAACCTATTAGTCCACGTCCTAATGCCTTTTTTTCTTTAATAAATGATTTATTTGATAAGGTCCATTGCTCCTCATTTGCAGACTGTCTAGGTGTAAACCAACTAGATATTTGCATGTTTGCAACTTTAACCCTATTTGCAATTGATTATTGCACCTGCCATTTAAATACTTCTACCTGCACCTATACATTTTCAAAAACTACAACACAGCACAATTTCCAAATATGCCATAGCATGAATCCAGCACAAGAGATAAGATCAGAATTTAGAGGTCTCATGTTTGCTTGTACTATCATTACTAGCCACCTAATCCTTAAGACTACTTCTATTATACATTCTTATAAAGTTATTATTCAGAGCACTCCATAAGGATTTAGTGACCTGACACTCTAACAAGATATAGTTAACAATTTTACTATGATTATTACATAAGGCGCAGTTTGGGTTAACATTTGGAGCATACCTGGAAATTTTACTTCTCACGGCCAAACAATTATTAATGCACTTCTACAAAAAAAAAAATGTTTAACTTTCGGAGGAAGTTTAACCTTCCATAAGGCTTTCCAGATAAAACTATCCTGGATATGGCCTTGCATCCTATCTGCCACCAATCTCTATGTAGTTTTGACAGTCACCATTGTGAGTAGGGTTCCATCAAATTTCATCCTTATTATCTATTGGTATTCTAATTTTACAAATTCCCTAACTGTTTCAGCATCAAAAATGGCAGCAAGCATATTAACATTCCAACCACCAGAGTTTTGGTCAATTAACTGACCCACAGTTTTGACATTGGTTGAAACAAAATCAGACCTCAAAAGACAACTTTTTGTTGGTACTCATATATCCTTCCATATATGAATATCACCACCATTCCCAACCTCCCAACAATAGTTTTATCTTATAACATATAAACTTCTACAGATTCCTTTTGAAACCCATGACCCAGACTTATCATTAGTGTAATGCAGTGGACTACTATCAGGGAAGTTTTTATGCTTTAGAATTTAATCCCAAAGAACATCTGGCTCCTTTATCATTCTCTGAGCTAACTTAGCTAAAAAGGCAGTATTAAGATATTAAGATCGCCTTAAACTAGGGGTTTAGTGACATTATCCCAACCTTTAAAGTACATTCCCCTAGTATTACCTTTCGTATTCCAGAAAAACTTTCTCCAGATTGAATCCAGCATATCTGTCATCTTTTTAGGCATTGGGAAAACTGCAAGATGATGACTGGCTAAAGTCCATAAGACTGATTGTACCAAAACAGTTCTACCAAGATGGTTCAAATGTTTGCTTCTCCAAGTTGCAAGTCTATTTTCTAAATGTCCAAAAGTTCCATTTTGTCTCTCTGAATCAAGAGAGGTACACCTAGATATTTTTCCTAAAACCTAACCTTCATCTTCAATATACTAACCACATTGTTCTTAACACCACTATCTGTTTTTAGACTAAACCCTGATTTTTCATAATTTATAGACTAGCCTGAATATTCGTTAAATTATTGCAGAACGCAATCCAGACTCCTAGCACATTTCACATTGGCCTTGGAAAAAACCAAGCAATTATCTGCAAATAACAAGTGGCTAACAGAATGAGCAGTTTTCGTAACTTTAATACCATGGATATCACCTTTTGATTCAGCTTGAAACATCTATGCAAATGATAAACAAATAAGGAGACAAGGGATCTCCTTGTCTAAAACCTTTTGTTGGAAAGAATTGCTCTCTTTGAGAATGAAAAGACGAGGGTATCCAAATACACCACAATCTTTTGTTTTAACCTATAGGTCTGATACCAAGTGTGATCGTCTATGGACAAAGTCGAGATAATACAACAACAAGGTATACACTTGATAATAGTTACGGTATAAAACCAATTGACTGTAGGATCACTATCAAGTGTCTTGGATTAAAGGACAAGTGTATTTACTTTATTATAATAAAACAATTATAATGCGGAAGTAAAGTAAATAACACCAACAAGATTTTGTTAACGAGGAAACCGCAAATGCAGATAAACCCCGAGACCTAGTCCAGTATTGAATACTCTCAGAATTAATCTGATATACAAAGTACAAAAGCCAACTTTGTATAATTGAGACCAAGTAAACTACCCCTATTTACTTAGTTTCCTTAGTATCCCTGCATCTTCGACCTTTTGGTCGCGCACTTGAATCATAAGATAGAAATCATTATCTTGAATTGTTTTACCCTGTAAAATCGTATGTACTCAACTCCTTTTGATTGTATTCCAAACATTAAAGGAACAAATCTGTTCGGAAACCACTTCAATAATCTTTACTATAAAGATTTTTTGAGTTGTTGAAAAAGGCTCTTATGTTTAATATGATAAACTCCTTTGTCGGGTAAGATCAATCCGAATCAGTAACTTAGATTCAGATTCACAACTATCAAATTCGGATATTGAAAAATACAACCAAATGATAGTTGCCGATCTAAACGACTTTATGATCAGAAAATTCTAATTTAAGTCGGATCCCAACCGATCAAGATGTGTGCACAAAATTCACAAGATACGAAAAATAGTTAGATAAACTTTCTTCGTCTTCAAATCTTCGATTATCTTTAAAGTACCTGCACACAAAAACTTGAATCCTCTTGTGATCAATCACACACAGAATGGAGTCTGTTAACTATGGATTATCACAAGATGTCTTTAGATCTAACAACAATTCTAAAGATCCCGTCGATACTTTGATCTAGTTTAAGTGACCCTAATGTTAGAAGAGAAGGATCTCAAGAATGATCAAACTAGGTGCAATCAAAGTTTCAACAACCGTTAGTCAATCAAATCAATAATCGAAACTAAAATAAAAATGCAATTATCTAATTTCCCACCAACGGTACTCATAGAGATTCTTAATCCCACGGAAGTCTTTAAACGAGCGGTTGTAAGATATTTCGCCTAATTAGGTTACTTTCCTCTCCTGATAGACAGCTCCACCAGAAACAACACGAATGAAGTTTTCCTGGCTCTTAGGATAGTTTGCAAGAAATGCAAACTCAAGTATTTATAGACCAAGGTTGTTTGGACAACAAGAAAATTCCAAAACCGAAAGATTCTCAAGATATGCGATAAAGTACTAATTTCGGTTTTCCTATTTCTAATTAATGTCAAACAATATTTCCGAAATCTCTCATATAATTTTTTTAGGTTGCACATATTTTCCACCCCTACTTTTCCTATTTGCCACTCTCATTAGAATTTCAAAAGTAATTCTACTTTTCAATTATACTTTTTCCTATTTACCACCTATAAAAATCTTCTCCTCCATTAATCTTGTGCTCATTAAAAACCACTAAAAAGTGTTAACACTAAAACAGAATTTTGTTAAAGTAGTACACCATTATGTTTAATCTTTTATATCTTTAGTTTTTTTATCATTTACTAGGTATCACGCCGGCCTGCGGCCGGCGCTAAACCTCTCGTTGATTATAGAAAAATTGTTCTGAACTTGTATAGCTTAAAGTATAATATAGCTAAACAATATTTAAAGTTTATATTAATTAAAGATTTAATACCTAAACAATAATGGAATTGAACATTAACTGAAAATAGTCGGGAGCAAAACCTTTTTAGAGTATTGTTTATTGTTTGGTCGATCGATCAGTATCACAGTAGCGTGTTTAATTAGTTGGACCACAGTAGCGAGATAAGGGGCCGGGGCCGGTGGAGAAAATTTAAGGGCAGGTGTAGTGCCCCAATATTTAGTTGGTCGTATTATATTATAGTGTGTTAGTTAGTCGGGTCACAGTAGCGTTTTTAATTAGTTGGACCGTAGTAGCCGGATAGAGGGTCGGGGCCGTAGGCCCCGGCGGTGGAGAAAATTTAAAGGTAGGTGTAGCGCCCCAATATTTAGTTAGTCGTAGCATATTATAGTGTGTTAGTTAGTCGGGTCACAGTAGTGTTTTTCATTAGTTGGACCGTCGTAGCCGGATAGGGGGCCGGGGCGGTGGAGAAAATTAAAGGAAGGTTTAGTGCCCAATATTTAGTTGGTCGTATCATATTATAGTGTGTTAGTTAGTCGGGTCACAGTATCATTTTTAATTAGTTGGACCGTAGTAGCCGGATAGGGGGCCGGGGCCTACGGCCCCGGCGGTGGAGAAAATTTAAAGGTAGGTGTAGTGCCCCAGTTTTAATTGGTCGTATCTTATTATAGTGTGTTAGTTAGTCGGGTCACAGTAGCGTTTTTAATTAGTTGGACCGTAGCGGTGGAGAAAATTCAAAGGCAGGTGTAGTGCCCCAATATTTAGTTGGTCGTATCATATTATAGTGTGTTAGTTAGTCGGGTCACAGTGCCGTTTTTAATTAGTTGGCCCGTAGTAGGCGGATAGGGGGCCGGGTCCTACGGCCCGGCGGTGGAGAAAATTTAAAGGCAGGTGTGTTAGTTAGTCCTATCTATAATAGTCGGGAGCATATTTAGTTGGTCGGGTCATAGCATAACGGTCCCACTATTTAGTTGGTCGTGTCGTATTATAGTGTGTCAGTTAGTCGAATCACAGTAGCGTGTTTAATTAGTTGGATCAAATTAGCCGGATAGGCCGGGGTGGTGAAATTTAAAGGCAGATGTAGTGCCCACATTAAAATTAGTTGGTTGTATCATATTATAGTGTGTTAGTTAGTCAGGTCATTGTAGCGTGTTTAATTAGTTGGATCATAATAGCCGGATAGACCGGGGCCTACGGCCCCGATGGTGGTGAAAATTTAAAGGCAGATGTAGTGCTCACATTAAAATTACTGTATTAGTTGGTTATGTCTATAATAGTTGGGAGCATATTTAGTTAGTCGGGTCATAACAAAACGGTCCAAGTATTTAGGTGGTCGTGTTATATTATAGTGTGTTGGTCGTGTCACAATAACGTATTTAATTAGTTGAATCATAATAGACGGATAAGGCCCGGGCAAGATGAGAATTACAGCTTCTCCATTTGCTTATTTTTTTAATGTAGTTCCCTCGATAAGGTCGGAACCTTTGAGACCCATGGTTTTATTGGTCTGCTCAAATAAGTGCGAACCTATAACCACCCTTTAGATTCTCTTAAAATTAATATTTCGCATTAAGGGTTGAGGATTCCCACATGCTAAAGCCCATTGTTTTGAAATAATGATGGTCAGGCTCTCCGGTCTCTTCGGATTTCCCCACATGATAATGCCCATTGTTCAAAAAAATCATTCAGCAGTACTAAAAGAAAAAAGGACTATTATATTTAGCAGTTAGCCCACTTACATTGGTCTATCCTACATGTTGTATTTGTCTAATAGTTAGAAGCAAAATTAGTACTTGTAGCAATGCTGATGTTATCGCCTGCTCCTACTCAAAATCAGAGTCATGTGGTCCCAACTCCCACATTAGTGTCTTCTACCACCAATCCAAAACCCGACTGTCTTATTCAACTACACCACTTCTAGTGAAGTCCTTACAGGAGGCAATATGCGTTGTTAAGAAAGTTATAGTTACAGAGGTTTTGAGTACTACAAAAGTTTATTAATTTACAGAAGCTTATTTGATTGATCAAAATAACTCCTCTTCCCCCAAGTTCACTGCACTTCAAAGAATGACAAATGTAGTCAAACATCACTAAGAAACAGCAGTTCTAAAAATTGTAACTAAAAAGATGACATGTCAATTTTAAGTTGACCTTGTCTTGACATGGTATGTCAATTTGAAACTTTATATGTGCCTGACATGCGTGTCGAATAGCATATCTTACTGTAAAATGGTATGCCAATATAAAAAGAGGATATTTAAGTTGTCCAGTGATAGGTGTAGAATACACCTAATTTACTATCTAGTAGTTTATGCTTTCTTTGCTATTTTTCTTGTAAATTATGTATTTTACGCTTGTTTTGAGTTTTATAGCTACTATGGAGTCACACAGAGGAAAAGGAGAAGAAATCACCATATTTTAGCAAAAGGGTAAAATTGTCATTTCACCAAGGAGGAAATACTATATGGAGCCCAGCCAAGGTTAAGGGGCAACTCTTTTGGAGGAGCACTAGTAGCAGTCCAGCTGAGGTTAAGGGGCTGTAATTGGTTAGCCCTTATCAAGATTGGACGGGTGTCTCTATCCTACCCTACTTTACCTTTACCCTAAATCGAAGTTATCTCATTCATTTCATTTATTGATTTCACCTGAAGTGAGAAAGAGAGGCATCGGCTGCCGTTGCATCTGTGATGAAATTGTGGAAGGAATTGATGAAGGAATTGATGGATTCAACGAGACAGAGAAGAAGAGGATGACGATTTGATAAGTATGAGGTTGAGCTGGAAGACTGGAATCGAGAAGAGACAATGTTAGTGTCAAGAAGAACTGATTTGCTGCCATGGTTCTCTGTGAGTTGATGAACATTCCATGAAGCAGATAAAGAAGAAGAAGAGGTTTAGATCAGAGATGGGATTGAGTTAGAACGATGATGGTTGTGGTTGATTTAAGATTTTGGTGTAATTAAGAAGAGATCGATGCTAGCCGTGAAATCCAGAGAAAACATACAGAGAAATTGAGATTAATTGGAAGGAGTGCTCATTGTTGCTGTTGCGAATGAAGATGGTGGTTAATTCGAGATTCAATTGCAGGGGATGATGGGTTTCGATCTGAAACCGCTGATGTTGGTCCGAGAGCTGAAGATCGAGATGAGACTAATCGAGTTTGGATTGGGTTTGAGTTTAATGGCCGAAATTGAGTTTAGGGATTCGATTCAGGGAAATAGAGATGAAGAGTCGAAGATGAGAAGAAGTAGAGAAGAATTGGAGGTAATGGAGATGGGCTGCTGTGAGGCTCGAGATTCAGAGATGGGTTTGTGAGAAATAGAGACCTCAGAGATGAAGAGAGGACGATCTGTTACTGCCATAGACCTAGACAGATGCAACAGGTAATGCTAATGGTGGTCTCTGCAATTGAAGAATGAAAGAAAATGGGTTTTGGTGCTATGTGGGAAACGCTGAAGCAATGAGTTCAGGGAAGAGCTGATGGATTTAATTGTGAAAAGTGAGGTGCTGCCGAGAAGGATTGAGATGAAGTAATAGGGGTTGATGGTGCTGTTGGTTGAAGTTTGAGGAGAAGTTGATGCTGGCTGGTGGTTGATTTAGCCGTGCTGCTGGTATACATAGTTTGCAGCTGCAGAATGGAGTGTTGGTGGTGTTGTGTTTAATTTGGTGCTGCTAAGAGAAGAGATGGGTTTTGTGGCTGGAGTTGCTGTTCAAACTGAGATTGAGAAGGAGGATGAAATAGCCTGAATTAGTGTTTATTGCAAAACTACCGGACCCGGGAGTTAAAGCTCGGGAGATTGGGTCCGTGAATCAATATGGAAGAAGTTCTCGCTATTGTTGAGATGGAATCAAATGGTGTGTAATTGATGTTGCGAGACAAGAAGGGAAGCAAGAATTGACTCAAATTGTAGTACTTTGCAAATTTGAAGTTTGAGATGTTTGAACTGAATAGATGTATGTGTAGGTTCTTAGTAGGAGAAGACCCAAGGAAACGGCCGAAATTGGCTAGGAAGTCCTCAGAAATGACCAAGACTCGGCCAGTTTTCGCTCTGGCGAGTTGACTCGGTGAGTCCGAGGAGCGATCCAAAGAACCGATCCAACACACCCGGTCGAGACCAATCACCAATCGAAGGTCGACTAGAAGCGACTCCTCCTTCCCTTGACCCAATTGACTAACGTTGATCGACGGTTGACCCGTTTGACCGTTAGTCCTAACGGAGGACCGACGGAATATTCCGTCGAATATTCCCCGACGGAGAAATTTTCAGGTGGCCGGCGGCGACTATTCCGGCGGATTAAGCCACAATACCAGCTTTTCCCATGAGCAAAAAAAAATCCGAATTTTCTATGGACTTCTCTCATGGGTGTGAAGACTTGGGCTTGGAATTGGATGGAGAATTGGACTCAAATTTGGAAAGAGAAGATGGAAGAGGAGAAAGACTTGAATTTGGAAATTGAATTGCAAAAGGAAAAGGATTCTATTCCTTGGAAGATTTGGAGAATATTGAAGCCTATAAATAGAGAAGTTTTCTACATCTCTACATACACACATCTCTACACACACAACACTTTTCTTTTCTTATTCTTTGTGTGAACTCCTTAACATGAATAGCTAATTTTATTATTGATTGAGGATGAATTCCTAGTTCTTAATTTATGTTTTGAGTTTTTGTTTTCAATTCTATCTTGAAGTTTTTCACATGATTATCGTTTGTTTTTACTAATAGGAATGATCTTAAAGACATTCATGATTGATTGATAGATTGTTTGGGTGGCCAACTAAATTGATTTGTCGATTTAATCTAAAGCTAGTGAAAGTTAGGGGATAAGTAATCGTAGCAAGCATATTACAACAATCAATACGGTTTTCAACCTCAACATTATGGCAACTTCCAACCATCCTTAGGATACAATCAAAACCAATCTTTTGGCTATGATCAAATTCCTACAGAACATTATGGATATTCTCATACATATCAACAACCTTATGACGGGTATGTAAGTGGACAATCACAAGGATGGGAGGATAGTTTTGTTTATGATTAGAAATTCTCTAGTTTTGCAGATAAGATGTCTGTCATGATTGGGGATCTTCAACAAAAGTTGCAAGAATCACATCGAGAAATTCAAAGGAATTCGGAGAAATTATACGAACAAATTAACCAACCTTTGGAGACTTTTGAAGACGCTAGTGTAGCTTACTCGAGCCTTGATCTTAATAATGATCAATCACCTATTCAAAAGGAAGAGCTTGAGGAAGATGCATTTATTGCTTGGAAAAAATTTCTTAGGGAAAGATGGGAGTCCGCGGAAGTGTATGAACGTTGCAACAATGAGGAAGTTATTCCAACTCCGGATCATAATAAAGATCCTTCACCTATTCAAAAGGAGGAGTTTGGATATCACTTGCCTATTGTTGTAAACGAAGTAACACCCGCACATGAAGATCTTACAATCTATACCGATGAAAATCATTTTAGTGAATGGCCCGATTCCGATGATGAGAATGTTGAAGAGATGATACTAGAGGATGAAACCACATTTATTGATTTTGTGGAAGACCCAATTGAACTTGCCAATGATTTTAATGATGCTAAGACTTTGGTTAAGGTAGAAAACGACGAAGAATGGTTGCAAGGTTTAATAGAGGACCACGATATACAAGAGGTAAGTAATTCACTCGAATTTTTTAAGGATGAAGAGGATTCTATAATACAAGAGATTGTGCAAGGTTTGTCTAAACCTTTGCATATTGATTCTTCTCCTTTACCTCTTATTGGTTTGAATGTATGTGCTTCGAAAGTATTTTTGGATGATTTTGTTTCTAAATATCCACCATTGGAAACACTTGATGCTAACACTATGCAGGTTTGCCAAAAGGAAACCATGGAAGTTCCCAAATTCTACATTCTTTATACACTTCCGAGTGTGGACGAGAATAAGTGTGGGGGAAATTTCTATCGAGCGATAATTTCACTATTGTTTTCTTGTGCTAATATTTGTATGGAATTATTGTTTTCAAAACAGGTATTATGGGTGGATCCTCAAATTTTCAGATTGTTAGTATATGGGGAATGAATCTTGCAAGAGCTAAGTCGGGCCGTCGACTTTAAAACAAGCGCTTAATGGGAGGCAACCCATAGGTTTTGTATTTCTTATCTTTTTGCTTTTTGTTATTTCTTTTTCTTGTTTCATATCATGTTAAAATTTCCCACCTTGACTTTACTAGGAGGATTCAATTACATTGAGGACAATGTAAGGTTTAAGTGTGGGGGAGTGGTTAAGCATGTTTTTAAAACAAAAATTACAAAAAAATTAAAAAAATTAAAAAAAAAAAAAAGTTTTACATAAAAACTCCAACTTTTAGAGATTTTAGAGTCACTAGCATATTTCTAGGTATGTTTACATAGAGATTTTGACCGACATAATTGAACTTGGAAATGTTAGAGAACTACATTCGGATTTCTTGTTTGTTTGAGTGTTAAATAATGGATTTAATCATGCCGGTGATGCGAATTTGGTGCAGGGAGAAGGGCATTATTAGAGTTACTGATCAATCATTAGTGGAGACTACCGTATTCATATCATGAGAGGCACCGACCAGAATTCTTCCATCTACTAAAGAGCTTCTTTTGAGTGTGTGTCACCGTACGTTAATTCCGGGTAGAATGGTGAGCTACCCAACCTCCCACCAATAGAAGCACTACTCTTTGATCTCTTGAGTGCTAATTTTGTCAATCATGAGGGTGACGTCCATGGATGAAAGCTTCCTTCTTGTAGTTCGATTTGCAGTTAGCACCATTCTCTCTCGCGACAACAACGGGTCCATAGAAACACTCTCATCATCAACAAGGAGCGATATCAAAATCTACAAGGAAAGTTGGAAAAGTTTAAGGTTTACAAGCAACGGAATGAGAAAAAGAGCAAATTTCAAATACAAGTAAAGCAACATACAAATGAGCGGATTTTACATATATGTTGAAGACTTACAATACAATGAGCATAATTATACATACAAGTATGAAGACTTATTCATAAAAGCGAAGAAAATTAAAAGGTGAGAATTTTTGAAAGTTTATGATTTCAAAGACAATACAAGTTGTGAAGAATCAAGTGGTAAAATACTTCTTCCACGGCCATGGTTTATTTTGTATTTAATTTCTCTTGTGTTCAAAAAAAAAAAAAAAAAAAAAAAAAAAAAAAGAGAAAAACAAGAGAAATATTTGTTTGTTAATAAAGCCGTGGGGAAGGAAAATCTATAAGGAAGTTTCAAACGACAAGGATTATTAAGGTAAAGGTTATAAATTGTTATGGATTTATGAAATTCGAGAGTTTATCATCAATAGTTGAAACCGAAGACCAAGATCAAGACGAGGAGCGGAAGACGTTTCTATTGGATGCCGTGAGAGTGGTGTTATCATAATTGGCGATCGGATGTGAAGGTGAGTAAGTAATCTCATCCTCGATAATAATGGTTGATTTCCTTTCGTAGAGATCGTCAGAAAAATGGTTTTTCAAAATATTAAAAGATGTGGGTTTTTAAAAATATTTGGAAGTTGTCCTTCCCACCATTCAACGTGTTGCAGGATTTCTCTCTTCATTCCTACCTGCACACATGTGAGAACCATAAAAAAGCCGTCTTTTTGAGTGCAATTATCATAAAATCCTATTTGGTGAGGCAGAAGTCGAGGCGAAATGCTTATTGATCGTTTCTCAAACACGCATTCTCTCATTATGGTGTGGTTATTTCTCACTCAACATTTAAGAATGAGAATATGTTCTTTAGTATTTCTAACTTCTTATTACTAGCATGCAGAAACTCTATGTCCTCATAGCTCTTTGGATGCTTAGGACGCTTGAACGCTTTGAAGTTGTGAGTTTTTTAGTTTGATTTGCTCGAGGACTAGCAAAGTCTAAGTGTGGGGGAATTTGATAGGTGTAGAATACACCTAATTTACTATCTAGTAGTTTATGCTTTCTTTGCTATTTTTCTTGTAAATTATGTATTTTACGCTTGTTTTGAGTTTTATAGCTACTATGGAGTCACACAGAGGAAAAGGAGAAGAAATCACCATATTTTAGGAAAAGGGTAAAATTGTCATTTCACCAAGGAGGAAATACTATATGGAGCCCAGCCAAGGTTAAGGGGCAACTCTTTTGGAGGAGCACTAGTAGCAGTCCAGCTGAGGTTAAGGGGCTATAATTGGTTAGCCCTTATCAAGATTGGACGGGTGTCTCTATCCTACCCTACTTTACCTTTACCCTAAATCGAAGTTATCTCATTCATTTCATTTATTGATTTCACCTGAAGTGAGAAAGAGAGGCATCGGCTGCCGTTGCATCTGTGATGAAATTGTGGAAGGAATTGATGAAGGAATTGATGGATTCAACGAGACAGAGAAGAAGAGGATGACGATTTGATGAGTATGAGGTTGAGCTGGAAGACTGGAATCGAGAAGAGACAATGTTAGTGTCAAGAAGAACTGATTTGCTGCCATGGTTCTCTGTGAGTTGATGAACATTCCATGAAGCAGATAAAGAAGAAGAAGAGGTTTAGATCGGAGATGGGATTGAGTTAGAACGATGATGGTTGTGGTTGATTTAAGATTTTGGTGTAATTAAGAAGAGATCGATGCTAGCCGTGAAATCCAGAGAAAACATACAAGAGAAATTGAGATTAATTGGAAGGAGTGCTCATTGTTCTTTCATTGCGAATGAAGATGGTGGTTAATTCGAGATTCAATTGCGGGGATGATGGGTTTCGATCCGAAACCATTCTTTGTTGGTCCGAGAGTCGAAGATCGAGATGAGACTAATCGAGTTTGGATTGGGTTTGAGTCTAATGGCCGAAATTGAGTTTAGGGATTCGATTCAGGGAAATAGAGATGAAGAATCGAAGATGAGAAGAAGTGGAGAAGAATTGGAGGTAATGGAGATGGGCTGCTGTGAGGCTCGAGATTCAGAGATGGGTTTGTGAGAAATAGAGACCTCGAGAGATGAAGAGAGGACGATCTCATTCGCCATAGACCCAGACGGATGCAACAGGTAATGCTAATGGTGGTCTCGCAATTGAAGAATGAAAGAAAATGGGTTTTGGTGCTATGTGGGAAACGCTGAAGCAATGAGTTCAGGGAAGAGCTGATGGATTTAATTGTGAAAAGTGAGGTGCTGCCGAGAAGGATTGAGATGAAGTAATAGGGGTTGATGGTGCTGTTGGTTGAAGTTTGAGGAGAAGTTGATGCTGGCTGGTGGTTGATTTAGCCGTCTTCTTTGGTATACATAGTTTGCAGTTTGAGAATGGAGTGTTGGTGGTGTTGTGTTTAATTTGGTCTTTGCTAAGAGAAGAGATGGGTTTTGTGGCCGGAGTTCTTTGTTCAAACCGAGATTGAGAAGGAGGATGAAATAGCCGAATTAGTGTTTATTGCAAAACTAGGACCGGGGAGTTAAAGCTCGGGAGATTGGGTCCGTGAATCAATATGGAAGAAGTTCTTTGCTATTGTTGAGATGGAATCAAATGGTCTGTGTAATTGATGTTGCGAGACAAGAAGGGAAGCAAGAATTGACTCAAATTGCGATCGCATCCGAAGCTTGAGATGTTTGAATCGAATAGATGTATGTGTAGGTTCTTAGCAGGAGAAGACCCAAGGAAACGGCTGAAATTGGCGGGAAGTCCTGAAACTGACCAAGACTCGGCCGGTTTTACGCTCTGGCGAGTTGACTCGGTGAGTCCGAGGAGCGATCCAAAGAACCGATCCAACACACCCGGTCAGACCAATCACCGAATCGAAGGCGACTAGAAGGCGACTCCTCCTTCCCTTGACCCGATTGACTAACTGTTGGTGACGGTTGACCCGTTTGACCGTTAGTCCTAACGGAGGACCGACGGAATATTCCGTCGAATATTCCCCGACGGAGAAATTTTCGGTGGCCGTGGCGACTATTCCGCCGGATTAAGCCACAATACCGAGTTTTTCCGCGAGCAAAAAAATCCAGAATTTTCTATGGACTTCTCTCATGGGTGTGAAGACTTGGGCTTGGAATTGGATGGAGAATTGGACTCAAATTTGGAAAGAGAAGATGGAAGAGGAGAAAGACTTGAATTTGGAAATTGAATTGCAAAAGGAAAAGGATTCTATTCCTTGGAAGATTTGGAGAATATTGAAGCCTATAAATAGAGAAGTTTTCTACATCTCTACATACACACATCTCTACACACACAACACTTTTCTTTTCTTATTCTTTGTGTGAACTCCTTAACATGAATAGCTAATTTTATTATTGATTGAGGATGAATTCCTAGTTCTTAATTTATGTTTTGAGTTTTTGTTTTCAATTCTATCTTGAAGTTTTTCACATGATTATCGTTTGTTTTTACTAATAGGAATGATCTTAAAGACATTCATGATTGATTGATAGATTGTTTGGGTGGCCAACTAAATTGATTTGTCGATTTAATCTAAAGCTAGTGAAAGTTAGGGGATAAGTAATCGTTTCTTGACTCTTTACATAAATAGCAAACACGAGACCTTGCGGAGGGATTCCGTGGAGCAATTGTGTGTAGAAACAACGTTAACAAGTAGACCTTGATCTAAGAGTCTAACTACTAATATTGACCTAATAAGTTCATAAATCTTAATGCGTTTATTTAAATTACATCTAGAGTGATCTACTACTAGGTGGTTTGGTAAATAGAATCCGGTAGTCGAGAACTTCCGTATCCGGTGATACAAGGGATTTAGGGGTTTAGCACTGATCTAGCTGCTTTACCTACGGTTGGTGATAATCTGTGACTTATAACAAGTAGAAAAGAACATAACTTTAATCATTGTTTTGCAACGAAGAAGGATTCCTTGATCTTGTCTCTCTTATTGCTTTCAACTTTATCTTTTAATTGCTTTGTTTATTTTTCTTTTGCTTTTTACACCCCCCTTTTTGTGACAATTTTTACAACTAGAATCTCTTGCTCCTCGTGGGAACGAACTTGACTTCCATTATATTATTTTTAATTGAGTGGAAATATTGATTAATTTGATTGCACCTACGACACGCATCATCCAGCTTACTGATAAGCTAAAAGATCTCTTACCATTTTGTAAGAATTCGTAGTTGCAGCTCCTTGATATTCGACTGTAAGAGAGCCACGGTTGCTCTTCTAACTGCCTCATAAGGCTAAGGAGAGTTGCACACCTACCTGTAGACATCGAATCTTTAATTAGATATTGATGTTGTTCCATAAATGCTTCATTAATCAGTCATACAATGTTCGAGAATCTTATTCCAAATTTGTACATTCAGTTGTTCGTCGACAATAATTTGACAGTGCCAGCATCCATCCTTGTATCTCTGCAACCAATTTCTCATATTTTGTGCTCCTTCATGAAATACACTCACACACAATGCAATGGTAAGAACAACTATCGAACATGATCTGTTTTTCACATGGAAGCTCTAGTACCTCTGTTGAGTATAGTTGGTCAGCTACGGGGAAACTTTCAACTGAAAAATCCAAATCAACTTAAGACCAATACCACCAACCTTCTTCTTTTCCAGGCTCATCTGAAACTGTAATTACGGCGAGTCTGTAATTTTGTTTTGAAGAACACAAAGTACCAACCAACAGAAAACAGCTAATTTCTTCTAATTTGAAGAATCTATTATCTTCCCATTAAAGAACTTATGAAACGAAAAACAAAAAAAGTGAAGATGATAAAGGTACCCAGAGTGATGGAACAAATTATTTATATATCTTTAATGACTAAGCAAAGCCCCTCTGCATGCAGCTCTGCGTAATCTGGTCCATGATGCGTCTGTCGTGGATTTCTCAGTTGCTCGTAGATAATTTTTCATCTCCTCATCGACACTATTCCCATTCTTCCATGGGTTAGCAGCAGAAAGTTCATTTGTTAAAGTAATCATTCTGCAAAAAAAAGGGAAGATCTTTAAATGTATAAATATCAAGTCATAATTAAGAATCCACAAATCATAAGTTCTGAAATCTTAAGTAGTAATAGTGTGGTAAACCAATTATACAAAGCAAAAATCCTTTTATAAACGTTTACTTTTACTTTTAAGCAGCAATTACAGTTATGAAAGTTGGCTTACTCATTCATCAAAAATGAAAAACTTCATTAGGCAACGAAATTTATTGAACACAAACAAAAGCTTCATTTGGCGAGACCTTGAATGCTCGTAAGCAGATTTGAGTATTACTGCTCCCTTATTACAGCCATCCCAAATTACTTTGTCCTCAGCATGAGTCACTATTGGAACCTCTTTAAGCAACGTAAAAGTAATCAGATGTGGATCAAGTCCAGAGTTATCCAACTGCCATTTTCCATCGAAGATAAATTCACAGACCTTGTTTTGGGCTACGCTAAGCAGTGATGACTGTATATTCATTCTGCCATTTTCCAGAAGGAAACTAATTTCCCAAAGAACATACCGTGGTACCGGTTCCTCGACTACGCTTTCGCATTTAGTGTATCCATGCGATAGTAGTCATCCCAGCGCCTCACACCAATTTTCCAGCCAGAATTTTACCTTATCACCTTTGCCAATAATTCTGAGAAGCATTATGAAACAGCAACTTAAAGTGGCATGCCTGATATTTCCAATCCTTATATACAACACCACATCTTCTTGGTAATTGTCCGATTACGGATCTATTGAATCTGCATCAACAATTCATGAAGAGTTATATCTTATTGCACTGTTTTGATGGAAGGTTCGAGTAAACATAATAAAGATTAAAATTTACACAATTAAAGAATCAATTGTTTGTCACTTCCTTCCTGGGCATCAATCAATCAAAAACATTAATCCAACTAAGAAAAAATTATACAAAAACTGAGACTAACGTAAGCTAGAAAAGGTTAATGATTAACGTAGTTTTTTGTTTATGTTATTCTTTTTTTAGCTGATATTTTAAGCGTCCATCTCCATCTCAAATTCAGGGGCATCAAGCAACGTAAAGAATGGGCAATATAACAAATTGACAGGACGTCAAGGTACAGGCTACACAAAGAAAATAACATAATAAATAAATATAAGTAGATTTCCACTATCATGCCTACATCACGATCAGGAGGAAGCTTGTTTGGTGCAATAGAACATATGAGATTTTGGTCATTAATCAATGAGCAGTGCAAACAATAGGGAAAAAAGAAAAACATTCAAAGAGCAACTATCTGACTGACAATATATTAAACCACACTTGCAAAACTCGTTCAGTGTGACTCAGTTCAAGATCTTATTTTTGTGCACGGAGTGAAGTATATGCTTCAACATCGATCACGTTCATCACTTAGCAAAACAAACCAATTCTTCTCAATGGCAACAACATCACAAATTCTTGTTCATCACCAGTGCCTTCAATTCCTCCATTCAACACCATTCCATCCATCCCTGCAGTTGCGCAAACTCTACACATCAATTCCAATTTCACTTCCCAGTCCATTGTTGTAGCATAACAGCACCAATATCACTGCACCACTTTCTTGCTGCAACTTCTGAGCATCAAAACTCTCTTAACTCTGCTCAAGCCATTATCTCCATCTCCCAAAAATCACCACCTGCAATTCCAACATCAGAACCAAGCTACTGCTATACAACCATTCACTGCTACCGTAAAACATCACCGCATGCAACAACATACTCTCTACAGTTCTTATATCCAATGGCACCTGCAGTTCTGAGCATACATCTAAATCATTACAACATTCATTCATTCAGTTCAATCAGCTTCCTCTTCTCTGCCAGGCCAAGTACCAGCTAACAACTGGTCCTCCCATTACTCACAACCACCAACAACCACTTGAACTACAGTTTCATCATCATTCCACAAACACCATTTCCCTGTTTAATTCGTGCTACTGCAAACCTGCTTCAGGTTATTCTAGTCCTCCAACTGATGGCAACAGTTCCAATACCATTGCAATCTCAGTACCACCCTCAGTTCCATGGCAACCTGCACCAAAATCATCTTCTATTCATCGCCATACTCCCTGTACATAAATCCTAGCATATATCTATATATTCAAGCATCATTCCATTATTCCTTATCACAAAAACAGCACCACCACTCATCTGAGATCAACTTCAACAATCTCTGCAGAAAAAAATAGACACTTCGTTTAATACAATACCCATCTTGTAGCTGAATAACAATAATGAACAAATTGGGTTGTACACTGAAATTTTAGTTAAAGTTTTAGTTAGTTGCTAACAGTCAAAATAAAAGTAATAAGATATAAGTAGCGCATTCAAAGAGTACCTTCAGCTTTGAAATTCAACAAAGAAATCCGTAATCATATCAACCACAGTGTTGATGAAAAATCAGCTTTTGAGATAACTAATTTAGCTAAATACCATTGAAATCTGAAGATAAAAGAGAAGAAAATACCTGGCTGGACAAATTTAGCTTCCAGAATTAGATTGAAATTCTCCAATCTCAAGCATGATCTTCTCCTCGAATTTGAAGTGCTAGTTCTACAATCCTTGAGAATTTTCACCATTGAGTGAGCTGAACAAAAACCCGGATTAATTTTCCTGAAAAAAAAAATCAAATTGGTTAGGTTTGTATGAGCATCGTAAACAACGAATCTTCGAAGAAGATATATACAATTACCTGAGTCCATTATTAATCTTCAAAGAATTAAACCCAGAATTAGGGTTCGGAAAGGAAATCTGCGTCACTTATTCTTCTTTGTGAATTTTTAATTAATCTGGAAAGAATGAAACCCAAAATTCGATTGCAGTAATCGATTGTTGTTGATGGTGGCGATGGATTGTTCCTCTCAAGCATGATCTTCTCCTCAAATTTGAAGTGCAAGTTCTACAATATTAAGAAGCATACATCAAACTATGAATAGGAAAAAAAACCATAGAAATTGGCTATATACCCTCCAATCCGGCCCTGGTATATAATTCCGGTTAGTCTTTCGTAGTCGTCCATGTAAAAACCCAATCCGGAGCTTCCCGACCTTCGGATCGGGGTCCCCATTAAATGATGTCCGTATGATAGCCCTGGCTATCATGGACACAAACCTCATACCTTTTCATAACAATGATTTCATCTACAATTGCCACCAGTCGGCCACAACTACTATCCTACCAGTCGGCCAAAACTGGACTACTAGCTAGTATTCAAAAAAAAAAAAAATTGAAATGAAATCATCGACTGAAATAGTACTATTCGTTCATCCCTGGACGACTAATTATATATGATCAATGTATGTCCTACTAATGATATATAATCAATTCGGAAACGTATGATCACTTTGTATTCCTATCGTTGATTATATATATGATTCTAATATGTATATTCTTATTTTTTCTATCAATATTTTAATTCAATTATAAACTTACAAGTTGTATTTCAATTGAAAAAGGAGAGTTTGGGTGGTCAGAAAATTGAAGTAGTTGGAGATGATCCAAGTGCATTACCATTAAAATGGTTGCAATGACATCTCTTGACGGCTAAAATTACAAGTAAGGATTCCGACAGTTAATAGGACCAACAAGGTTTGGCTAAATTTTGATATCATTGTTTAATCTGTTTATAGGATATGCCAAATGAAAAACAATCTAGTTAAAGCACATCAAATGGAACATACAATACTAGTCGTTCATGGCGGTCGACTAATTCATATGAAGTTTTTTTAAGAACAAGGCGACCCAAATTGAACGATTAGTTCTTTATCTCAATGGTGAAAACAAAATCCAACATAAACATGAATTTTTGCATAAGATCATACATTCCAAAGTTTAAAATTAGGTCTAATTTTTTTCTTTTTGGGTTTTGTTGTCGCTTGAACATCACCAATTGGAGGTATTTTTTTGATAAATCTACAAATCATAGTTATAAAAAGTAGGAAATACCATATGGTCCTAGAAATAATATATTAGAGAGAGTCTAGTCCAGTTGACCCAGTCAACTGTCTGTTTGGTCCTTTTTTAATATATAAATTATATTTTGGTCCTGTAAATTATAGTTTGGTCCTAAGATGATGTCATGGATGATGTAAATGTCATCTTGTAGTGGCAGAAATACCCTTTTGGGACCATGACATCATCCATGACGTCACCCTAGGTATATATATTCAATTATCAAGAGAGATAAAATCATTTTCAGATTTACTTTCTCTCTCATCTTCTTTTCTTTTTCAGATCTACTTTTCTCTCTCTCTTTCTTTTCTTTTTTTTTCTTGAATTTTTGATCTGCTGCATCTGTTGAAGATGTTCAAGACGACGACGAACTCGATCTGTTTGATGAAAAATACGACGAAATCATGTTGTTGCTGCTTGTGTTGAAGATGAAGATGAACTCTGTTTTTAGGGTTTTTTCTGCTGTTGTCTTTGATAAAGAAGATGAGAAGACGATGATGTTGAAGCGACGATGCTGTTGAAGACGACGATGTTGTTAATGTAAACAAGAAACAAAGTTCGTGTTGTGTTTGCTAACGAACTCGGTTTTTGGAGACGGCGATGATGGAAGATGATGTTGCTGCTAGTGTTTGAAGACGACGATGTTGTTGTTGTTTTTGAAGACGTCGAAGAAGATGAAGATGATGATGTTGTTCATTTTTACAAATGAAGTCTGTTTTTTTTAGGTTTTATATGGACTTCATTTGAATGAAGTCTGTTTTTTTAGGTTTTATATGGACTTCATTTTCTGGAATGAAGTCTGTTTTTTTTAGGTTTTATATGGACTTCATTTTCTGGAATGAAGTCTATTTTTTTAGGTTTTATATGGACTTCAATTTCTGGAATGAAGTCTGTTTTTTTAGGTTTTATATGGACTTCATATTCTGGAATGAAGTCTGTTTTTTTAGGTTTTTATATGGACTTCATTCTAGAAATGAAGTCTGTTTTTTTTAGGTTTTAATTTGGACTTCATTTCTGGAATGAAGTCTGTTTTTTTAGGTTTTTATATGGACTTCATTCCAGAAATGAAGTCTGTTTTTTAGGTTTTTATATGAACTTCATTTCTGGAATGAACTGCTACAAGAAAATAAGTAAAAATTAACACGGAAGGGTATTTTTGTCAGTTTAATATTTTTAAATAATTATGGACCAAACAGTAAAGGCGTTTGACCAAAGGACCAAACAGACATGGGCCCACCTAAAAAATGACCAAACGATATTTTTCCCTTATAAAAAGGTATGAGGTTCGTGTCCATGATAGCCAGGGCTATCAGACGGACATCATTTAATGGGGACCCTGATCCGAAGGTCGGGAAGCTCCGGATTGGGTTTTTACATGGACGGCTAAGAAGTTACCGGGTTTTTTTTTCTTCCGGAAATTACCTTTTTTTTTTTTGAAGCATAGAATACCTATTAAGAGTGAATCAGAAATTCACTTACAACACTTTTGTTTGGGATGAAGGATCTGCCAAGGGTATTCGAAATCCAGGGTTTCATATGTAATTGAGGTACGATTTTGAGTGAATCAGAAATTTACTTACAACACTTTCGCGATTGGTGTTTGGTGACTTAGGGTTTTAGAAGAAATTGCAGATCAGTTTATTTTTTCAAATTGTTTATTTTGGTTGTAAATTGATGTCGAATTCTTGGGTTTTGGCTGTAAATTGAATTATAGGGGTTTTGATTGAAAGGGTTTTAATTGAAAGGGAAAGCTGAATTCAATTTACAGTCAAAACCCTAGAATCTACGGCCTAATTGGTTATATTATCAACTTCAATCCACAACAGGTAATTATCTTTCTATTCTTTTCTTCTTTGTTTGGCTAGGGTTTTAGGTTTTTTGGTTAATGCATGTTGTCTAAGTTTCTGATTTTCCATAAATTTTAAGTTTAGTATGATTTATGATGTTTTCATTAACAGAGAGACAATTATACAATTCAAAGCAGCTTTCTTAGAGATTGGATTTATCATTGCCATTTGTCTAGACTGGACATTGGTGTTCCACTAAAAATTTTATCGCCAAAGCGGTGACATATTGCGGCTAAACTCAAACAAGGCAAAGTGATATAGATGGCGGTACACGAAGTTAGTGTGATTTCTATATCACTGAGTTGGTATCGAGAGATCGATTATAAGTTTATGGGCATTTTCATGTTGTTAGCTAGGTTTATTACAGTACTGGCACACTTGATTGGCTAACACCTTTTGTAATCCAACTTATCGTAGGCTTTCAGAAACATTGCCGATGCAAATCTTTTTAAGGACTTTGAATCAGCTCTAAACGAGTTTCAGAAAATACAACGTGTTGCTTCTGAAAGATGGTACACTATGCTACTTTTGTTCTACAGTCAGTTCCTTCACTGTGTCGGTATCGATTACTATCGTGACAGATTTATATCCGCCAACATGCAGCTGAGTTAGCTGACTCAACCGTGATTTCACTTGCTGATGAATATGATTTCGATTTCATGGGCGTAATAGATATTTATTATACACTTCGATTTTTTTTCTAATGCTATATATTTTATCACAAAGCAATTTGCACTACGAGTGAGCTAGACAAAAATCCATATAAGAACCCTGAACAATGCATTGCTCTTATAGAATCTAAAAGGTAAATACATGTTTACTTACAGCTTTAATTGATTTAATGGTAAATCTTTTTCTCCTCTTTTCTCTTTAACCTTGCGTCAATCTCAAACTCTGTAAAATTATGTAAAATAGCAGCTGCTAATGGGGATTGTCGAATCCAGAATCTGATGTATCCCTTGCTAATGGGGTTTGTATCTCAATTTTGTATTTGTTTTTGATAAGTTTTGATTAGGGTTTTTGTTTAATTTGATGTGTCAACTTTCCCTCTCCCTGTAGCAGAATAATGGGCTTTTCTTATCAATCAGTGGGTTCATGAAGTTGCATTCGAGGAGTTGTGGATGATGATTATCGAGATTGAAGAGTTATGGAGAATGATCGAGTTAGTTTTTTTCAGTTGTTCTAAGCTTTACTCGGGTAATTGTTTATCTTCATCGACGATTCCTTATTTTACTTGATTTTGAATCCGATAAAAATTGGATATTTGGGTAATTTTTTTTTTGAAATTATTATGAGTTACTGATGCCTCATATTTAATTTTTTATCTTCATTTTTCGAATTGATTTCCAATTGATTTGTTGTAATTTTTGATTCCCCAGCAATAATAACGAGAAATATGGGTTGGTAAAGAGATATGGGTTTGCTGTTCTTTCTAGGGAAATCGATTTGGAGCAACTAATCGAGCCATAAAGAGATAACTAGGACCATCAATTTTAATCCTGAACCTTTACCAGTTTGGTTCCACTCGGTCGCTTCCATATATTCAGGGGCTGAATGATGGTTGTGCTGATAGTATTTGGTTCGAATTGGTGTGGCAGTTGGAACTCAGGGTGATGGCTGGATTAGGTTGAATTCAAGACATAAATGAAAGGGGTTTTGTTTTGTTGAAATGATAGTTTACTGTGAATTGAATTTGCAGGAAATTGGGTGAGTTTGGAAGCTGTAGAAGTCTAAAGGCTACAGTAAGAAGAGAATGGCACACAACATATTCTGAGTAAAGGCCTGAATGAGTCTCTTCACCACTTCAAGCTCCAGTTGAGTCTGTTTGCCAGAGGTTGTGATCAGGTTCAGTTGAGAAGACAAGGAGACGAGATGGAAGTGGTATGTTGGGGTCAAGTTCTTGAGCTGATTTTCAGCTGTAAAAAGTGTCGCTGCAACTGTTCGTGTTGAAAGCAGCAAAGTGTTGTTTACAAGGGACCAAGTGCAGTTACACTTGGGAATTGAAGGTACAACTAATGCCACAGAAAAATTTAGAGATTGAGCTACAACAATTAATGATGCCGGGTTGGCATCTTGAAGGTTGGTACCATCCTAATGGTATTAGTTCTTTTGCTCCACCAAGGACCTTAATTGAAGATGTAAGTTAGGCTCAATAATTTGTTGACAGACAAACACCGTTCTTCATGCAATTGCGTCATCCATTGGGAACGAGGAAGCAAAGTCAGAGGTTAGCAACCTGCCTTTATGCCGATTTGTCTTCTTAAAATGGATTAGAACAAATTCTGAAGGGGTTATGTAGGTATTCATTACAGGTTGGTGGTAGCGTGTTTAGACTTGGAGAATCATATTCAGAAATGTAGAGATAGATAAAATATCATTTTCAAGTTTTACATGCACCTTGTTCTTTTCATTACCTTTTTGATCTCATTAATAGCATGTGGACTGTGCTATGGTTATAATTAAATTAAGAGGGAGTAGCATGTAAGTCATCAATATTTCCAGTAGCCTGTAAGTGTGCATGCCTATTTTTTTTTTTCAGGCCGCAGGATCGTTCAATCGAATTAGGTCTGTGAATAAATAATAATTTTGTTATCTCCATTTCTGCCATTGTGCACAAAGTATATGTATCAAAGTGTTGAGAGCTTTTCAGGAGCATGGATTAACACGGATTTGTCGAATATTCTCGAAGGTCGCTTCATTTTAAATTCAGGTGCGAGAGCTCGCATAGAAAACACTGGTATTATGACAGCCTATTTTCTCATGATACTGGATTGTTTTTATCTTATTGCTTTGTTTGGACAAGAGTTTTCATGCGTCTTCAAATTCCTTCAATAATATATTTTGTCTTCATTGCTTGGTAGTGTTGTTTTGTCTAGCAAATTTCTTAATGAAGATTAAGTGAACCGACTTCGTCTATGCAACAGATATTTTTTGCCATCTTCAGGGATAGTCTCAAGATCCATTTAATTACAATGTAGGATCAAGTTAAATGTCATCATTAAGTTTGGGAAACATATCTATCGATTTTTTTTCCTCATATGTAGCATTACTTTGATAACTCATCTGTCTCAACAGTTCAAAACAAAGGCTTTTCTCCGATTTAGGGTCAATTTTCTTCCTTTTTATGATTTATTTGTTATATATTGATTTCCATTTCTGAATGACATGTGACTCAACAGTAGGATATGGCAGTATGCTAAGCCGTGCAGTAACGATGCTATCGAATTTTTGAGTGTTTTCTACGTTTTGTAACACTCATAAGTCACGACCTACTCTTAAAGTTTGTGCCCAAGAATCTTAATTGAGTACGTTCCACTTGACCAGCTATATTATATGTTGGTTAGTTTTTCCAACAATATTGTTGTATGCGCAGACACAATGAAGGTGGTCAGATGCTAGCAAAGAAGGTGGATACTTTTAACTAATGAAGTGGTCAGATACTATAGTATATATAAAATCATATAGTTTTAATGTCTTACAATTCCCGGTATAGGTACTGGCTTCCTATTGAAGCACACGCCAGTAATGGGGCGACCAATGGTATAATTGTTTAGTGTGATCATGTGGTGACAATGGTTATGTAGGAATTACACAATAGCTTTGTATTTTCTATTTTTTCGTACATTTAAAAAAAAAAAAAAAAAAAAAAAATCTTCCCATGGTGTAGGCTTAGGGTGCAAACAATGGTTTCTGTAAGGTGTGTTTTCGACTTTCTCGGTACTAAATTATATTGTCGTTTCTGTTTACATTTATGTCATTGGGTGGTAATTAACTTTAGATGGATTGTACTGGAATTTCTTTATGTTGGCATTGAAATATACTCTGTTCACATGATTATATGAAACATATCTAGCCTGACTTTGTGAATGATGTGCATCATTATCGGTATTCAAGTGTACACTGATGTTACTTGGATTTGTTTTGGATGATCAGTATAACTTGGAAAATTTCTTCCAGCTTTGGATTGTTCATACTCACTGCTATGGGGAGTTTTGTTGGAGTTGATTCGGAGATGCCAACATTATTTCTTCTTCTACCATCATCAATGGAGGGCGATAATCAATCATATCCAAGTACGGGGTAACTAATTTCTCTTTTCTGTTCCTTTTTTTTTCTTTCTTTCATCCAATTGCTTGAGAGATATTCACTATGGTTATATATAGGTTTTTTTATAAAGTATCCAGCACCTGAATTCAACGGGTCATATGTACCAACCATTAATTGATTATTTTTTTTTTTGTTCTGCTGCAGATTGACTATCAACTGGTATTGCAGTAATTGACTTCTAACTGATTGATTTTGTGATAATGGAAGGTAAACTCTATAGCGACTTACAGTATCCTAACTAATCAACAGAACAAAGTATGCTTTTAGGGCATCCTAATGTTTTGAAGAGTAAATTCATGTCACCTGGTGCTTGCCCTAAAGTAAATTACACACTCACTCTTGAAAGTTACAAGGGTGTTTACTGGCCAAAAAGATCTTTCGAGTTTTTTTTGTTGTTTGCTGGCCCAATTAGTATCCTCATCTTCTTTTTATCCCTCTCCCTGTTTTGATTCTCTCTGCGTCTTTTTAATTCTGCATGTTCTCGCTTCTATTCTCTCTTTTTTGCAGGTGATAGGAACTTAATTCCGAAATTGGACATCATGGGCCAAAATATGCCTTGCGATCAAAAGTGGTACTACTCTCACTGGAAACAATTGGTTATGTTGTTTTGTCTCTTTGTCGCTTAGTATGCTTGATGGCTTCAGTGAAAATGAATTTTGCTATGAGAGAAGGATTTATTTGGCTGATGCTAACAGTGGTGTTGTTATTCAGTTGCCTTCCTTAGTTGGGTGGCCTACTGTTGGACAAGAAGAGACTCCCTTGCTTTTGACTATCAACTGGTATTGCAATAATTGACTTCTAACTGATTGATTTTGTGATAATGGAAGGTAAACTCTATAGCGACTTACAGTATCCTAACTAATCAACAGAACAAAGTATGCTTTTAGGGCATCCTAATGTTTTGAAGAGTAAATTCATGTCACCTGGTGCTTGCCTTAAAGTAAATTACACACTCACTCTTGAAGGTTACAAGGGTGTTTACTGGCCAAAAAGATCTTTCGAGTTTTGTTTGTTGTTTGCTGGCCCAATTAGTATCCTCATCTTCTTTTTATCCCTCTCCCTATTTTGATTCTCTCTGCGTCTTTTTAATTCTGCATGTTCACGCTTCTATTCTCTCTTTTTTGCAGGTGAGAGGAACTTAATTCTGAAATTGGACATCATGGGCCAAAATATGCCTTGCGATCAAAAGTGGTACTACTCTCACTGGAAACAATTGGTGATGTTGTTTTGTCTCTTTGTCGCTTAGTATGCTTGATGGCTTCAGTGAAAATGGATTTTGCTATGAGAGAAGGATTTATTTGGCTGATGCTAACTGTGGTGTTGTTATTCAGTCGCCTTCCTTAGTTGGGTGGCCTACTGTTGGACAAGAAGAGACTCCCTTGCTTTTGTTCTCTGAGGTTTGTTTTCTCTTCCACTACCTCTCTCTCTCCTACTTATTTTTTCTTTGTCCCTTCTACTATTTTTACTGCCTACTAAGGGTTTATGTATGATGTTTATCAATACCGTAGGAACGGCAAAGAATTCAAACGCTATTCTACAATTTTGTAATTGTAGAAACTAGATTGTTTTATCAGTTTTAGCATCTGACAATGAATTATAGCTTGAAGGATAAATATTTCTGGCTTTACCATTACTAATTTCTCTTGCTCATACAAATTATGAATCCTAGCTCATACAAATTATGATTTTCTTTGTACTTACAGGAAGACTACAAAAGGCAAAAGCTCAGACTGATGCTTATTAGTCGGCCTTAGAAATGGTCGATTTTAGCGACACCTTCATTATCAAGGTATGTGTTGTGCAACTTACTGTTTGGGTCTATTTATTTTAGTAAGTATAAATTTGTAGAGAACTTCCTGTTTACGAAGGTGCCACCATATTCTTGACAAGGAGCACCTCCAACATACATGATCTCTCTATGAGCATACATGGTGAATTTAATGCCACTTGGGTTACTATGAGAAACTAGAAGAAAATTAGAATATTGTTCAAGTTATAATTCCTTAGTTTATTAGTGTTCTATTCAATCAAGCTTAGTTACTTCACATGTTCTTATCTCATGTCATGATCAATAATATGCGAAGAAAACAACAATATAAATAGGGTATTATGATTTAGACTACGGCCCCGGACACGACCAACTAAATATGCTCCGACTATTATAGATAGGACCAACGAACACACTATAATATGACACGACCAACTAAATATTGGGACCATTCTGCTATGACCCGACTAACTAAATATGCTTCCGACTACTATAGATAGGACCAGCTAACATACTAATTTTAATATGGGCACTACATCTGCCTTTAAATTTACTCCACCGTCGGGGCCGTAGGCCCCTGCCCCCTATCCGGATACTATGGTCCAACTAATTAAACACGCTACCGTGACCCGACTAACTAGCACACTAGAATATGATACTGATCGACCGACCAAACAAATGTACACTAGAATATGATACGACCAACTATATATTGGGACCGACTAATTAAATATGCTCCTGAATAACTAAATATGCTCCCGACTATTATAGACGGGACCAACTGACACACTAATTTTGATGTGGGCACTATATCTGCCTTAAAATTCTCCTTACGGCTACTATGATCCAACTAATTAAACACGCTACTGTGACCCGATTAATTAAGACACTATAATATGACACGACCAACTAAATGTTGGGACCGTTCTGCTATGACCTGACTAACTAAATATGCTCCCGACTATTATAGACAAGACCAACTAACACACTAATTTTGATGTGTGCAATATATCTGCCTTTAGATTTTCTCAACCTCCGGGGCCGTAGGCCCCGGCCCCTTGCGGCTACTATGATCCAACTAATTAAACACGCTACTGTGACCCGACTAACTAACACACTATAATATGATACAACCAACTAAATATTGGGACCGACTAATTAAATATGCTCCCGAATAACTAAATATGCACCCGACTATTATACACAGGACCAACTAACACACTAATTTAAACATGCGCGTTACATCTTCCTTTAAATTTTCTCCACCGCTGGGGCCGTAGGCCCCGACCCCTTCTGGCTACAATGATCCAACTAATATGTTAGCTATATTATATTTTAAACTATATTATATTTTCGCTGCATTATATTTTAAGCTATATAAGCTTAGAACAACTTTTCGAAAATTGACAAGAGATTGAGGTCGGCGTGATACCTAGTAAGAAACAAAAACTAAAGAAACGATAAGTGAATGTAGTGGTCGGTGGGTAGAGATGGGGTAGAAGAAGGTGATCCGAGACAGAGATGGAGAAAAGAAATCTTGGTTTGTAACTTGGGTTTTGTTTGTTTTAGTGTTGGGTAGTTTTATTGATGAGTGTAAACATAAAGTCAGTAGGTAGTATTTAGGATATATAAAAAAATGTGTAGGTGGCAAATAGGATAAGTGGGGGTGGTAATTAATGTGGGTGGCAAATAGGAAAAATGTGAGTGGAAAATAGGTGAAACCTTTTTGTATTATTATTTAACACATTAACTAATAATCCTTTTCTAGAATATATGCTTTAATTTCTGGTAATTAAAACATATAAAACCGAAAATCATAATTAAATGCTTTTCAATTATTTCGGTTTGGGATCACCTTGAGCACCAAGGAATATATTTGAACAATTAATGATAAGAGTTATGCACGTGTTCAAATAATGTCGACATCTAGAAGTTTCCTATCTTAGCAAACCCTAATTCCAAATTCACACACAACATAAAGAAATCTATGAATTTTGGAAACTCGGTTTTGCTCTTGGGACCGGTTCTACTATGACTCCCAAACTAAGTTAGGATCGGTTATACAATGATACCTAATATAGGTTATGACCGGTTATGCCTTGCTTCCCAATACTAGTTAGGATCGGTTATACCATGTCACTACATGTAGGTTATGACTGGTTCTACCTTGTCTCCCAATACTAGTTAGGATCGGTTATATCTTGTCACACAATATAGCTATGACCGGTTCTACCTTTATTCTCAACATAAGTTAAGATTGGTTCTACCTTGTCACCTTGCATTGGTCATCCAAATATTCTTCAATGAAAAAACGGACCAACACACTTATTGATTTCCCTTTCGATTACAAAACAAGTTCATACATCTACTTCCTTAATCTAATGTAATAGTACATAGTTTCCTAAGATGATATCACACCTATATCCCACACATAATCAAGTAACTAAATACACAGATTATGTTGATGTCGTATTTACGAAGTTCAAAAGATAAGCGTTATACTTCCTAATTTAATATAATTTCTTGATACTTTGATCATAATTCTATGACCAAGTCTAATCACTGGAGTGTTATAAATATAGCTTCGCATGTTATGTTTTCAATATAAAGCGACTTGAAAGATACGTTAGGAATGGAAACAATTCAGTATTACTAACCTCAAGTGGAAGGATGATGTCTTCGTTGTAGTCGTTACTTCTTCACATTCTTCAGGACTTCAGAGTAATACTTGTATGTCTCAGCATTCCTAGACTTTCTAGTCTAACCTAAATGAAGTTGACTCTAGTAATTAACCAAGCGACTCTAGATGAGTTTTGATACTAAAATATGACTACCAACGCTTGGTGGGTTCAACCGAGCAATGTTTTAACAGAAAACCATTAAGAAGAATTTGAAGTAAAAATAGTAGTGACACATTGCTCTATCAAAGTGCACCAGTGATCATGGAATCCTAGTTGCCTAAGGATAGCAATCAGGAAATGCCACTCAATTCTGTCGAAAGCCTTCGACATATCGAGTTTGAGAGTCATAAGTCCTGACTTAGTGTGATTTCAAGAGTATCCACTACTTCATGCGCAATAGCCATATTATCAGTTATTTTCCTAGAAGATAGAAATGCAGCTTGGTAGGGGCTTAAAATTTATCTATAACAGTTTTTAGCCTACTAGTCAACAATTTGAAAATGATTTTATGACTTACATTACTAAGACTAATGGGCCTAAAATCTGCAGAGGTCTTAGGAGAACTAGTCTTAGGTATTAAAGTAACAAAACTATGTTTTAAGAGATGACTAGAACTAAAAAAAAACTTTAACCATACTTATAATGTCTTCCCCCACCACATCCCACATTTTATGGTAAAAATCAGGTGGGTAACCATCTGGACTTGAAGAGGTCCATGGTTGCATCTGCTAGACTCATCACTAAGTATGCTAATCATATAGTTATTTTCTTCCTCGGTTGTACATGGACTTAAAACCTTAAGATACTCACTTGCATCATGAGGCTTGGTAGATCTACTAATCTTAGCAAAATGGTCTTTGAGTTCGGAAGCAATCATACTCCTATTCGTTAACCAAATCCCTAAGTTGTTTTGAATGCACTCAATTTGAGTTCTCTTTTTTCTGAAGTTCACTTTATCATGAAAATACTTGGTGTTTTGGTCATCAAAGGACAAGACATCTTCCTTAGGCCTTTGCATGTAGTACTCCTGTTGGACTCTATACCAATGCTTTAGACTATTTTTTAGTCCTTCGATTTGGTCTCTAGATCTGTTGGCTTAGTATACATCATATATTTGACCTTGCAGGATCTTAATATGAGATTGAATATTTCCAAAAACATTTATATTCCACTGTCTAAGGTCAATTTAACATTTTTTAGAGAAGAAGCATGCTTATAAGCAAAAGAACCATTCACATCAATGGACCAGTTATTATCAATACTTCTACATGAATTATTATCAAACAACAAACATTTGTTAAATCTCATAGGTTTTCTAGTATTATTATCAGTCTTAGAACTTACCATGAGAATTGGAATATGATCGCTTCCTAGACCAACCAAGTGATAAACAATAGCATTAGGAAAGTAGTTTGACCATTCATCATTAACAAGAGCCATATCCAACCTCTATAGAATTAGTGAATTGCCACTTCTTCTATTAGACCAAGTATAAATATTTCCTACAAAGTTGATATCAGTTAATCCTAAAGAGTATGGTCTTTAATATTATCTAGATGAGTTTGAGATAATAGATTCCTTCCATATTTCTCCACTCTTCTAATAACAAAGTTTAAGTCACCCAATATCATCCAAGGGCATCGAAACCTAGTTGTTAAGTTTTCCAAATAATTCCATTGATTATCCCACCCACTATCAGTTAATGCTCCATACATACAATTCAACAAGTTCTGGCACTCCTAGCATCCATTTTAACAAGCAAAATAATGAAATTAAAGTTCATATTATCAAAGGATACATCAATAGCATCTTTACAAAGCAGATATAGACCTCCTGACAAGCACACAGGTTCAATATAAAGAAAAGTGGGATAATTGAGACTTCTATTGTAATTGGCCATTTTCTGACTTCTAATTTTAGTCTCAGAGAGAAAGATTAATTCTGGGTCATTAGATCTTATTAACTCCCTTAAATTTTGTCTAGTAGTCTCATTACCAAATCCCTGAACGTTCCTAGATATAATCTTCATCCAGTGCAATTGTGACAATTTCTTATTCTTTGTCTAAGAAAATTACAGCACTCAATGTAATCAGTGCTACTGTAAATTCTTGTTCTTTCTAAATTGAGATAAGCAGTACAATGAAAATAAAGGCTTATCTGAGTGAAATCAACTATATGCAAATTCAAATTCAGTCTATAACTAAGAGATAATTGACAAAACAAATACAAGTAATCCACGGATCCAAGTTGTAAGCAAAAGTTATCAAAGAGGTTACCACCAATTTCTAACGAAGACACTAAAACCCTAAAATAATTTTAGAGATAGAAACTGAAAAAACTAACGAATTAAAGTGCAAGTAGAGTTTAAATTTAAAGAAGGTGATGGGAGAAACCTGATTTATTGTACTTATGTATGATTCAATAGAAGGGAGATGGTCAGTCGTTCTATTTGGTCTTCTACCCCCATTTTCAACATCTTCCATGTTCAAGTCACCATCTCCAGGCTTTTATCACTGATCTCTTGTTAATCACCTCTATCATGAACAGTCACATGAGTTATCTCACTGAAATTTGGTTTAGGGTTTTGAGCTGAGTTTTAGGAATTGGTTTCAGAAGAACATAGTTATCTTCACGACCTTAGTCTATGCTCATTTTATTCTTTCTTGGGTCAAACTCGTCCTCATCCTCTCCATCCAGCCCATTATCCCCTAAGCTCTCAGGCCCACTGCTTCCTTCAGTTGCATCCTTATTATTGAGTGTTTTTTGTCTATCATACGGTAGTTTTCAGCATAATACTCTTCAAATGATGAATCTTTCATCCCAAAACTAAAAATATCCCATGCACACTCCTCACACATTGCATCATCATGATCAATTACAAATCAATGTGGGCAAATTTTCCTTGGTTGCTTCTCAAAATGATACTTGATCCAGACCTTTTGCTTTGCTGCAGTGAGCAACCAATTGCCCCTTTTAAGTGGTCGACTATGATCAATCACAACTTTTGTAGTAACCACTCTTTCTATGATAAGATGCCCTCTTCCACCTTCGTTGACTATTTTCCTCCTAATGTCTTGACATAATTTATTAATGATACCTGAAAAAGTGGGGGTCTAACAACCACACCCAATATTTTGCTTAGCAATCTGTATGGACTAAACCTCAATAATATTCCGAGAGTGAAAATTCAATCAAAGAATAATACTACCGAGTTTATCTCTTACTCAACACAATCAATGGTTAAACAGAAGCAAGTCCGTAAACCTGATTTTAGTGTGAAGTTATTGAACCAAAATCTTTTGTGTTAATCACAACCTATTCAATATCCACCGTGTATAAACCTCTTTAAGCAACAATCACTAAAGGAATATTTCAACACGGTGTCCACTTGAAACAGGGTTAGTCCGGACTGGTCTAACAATGTGAAAATAACAAAATCAAGTGTTCAAGATCAATCAAGTCTTATCCAACAAACAAGGTCGGATTTAACAACTATGATTGATTAACGTACAACCTGTATTATTTCAATTATATAAATAAAATATAATGCGGAAAAGAAATAACACATACACCAAAAATTTTGTTAACGAGGAAACCGCAAATGCAGAAAAACCCCGGGACCTAGTCCAGAACACTGATTATAAGTTGTTACACAAATTTCCTACTACTTATTCGGACTAGATGTAATAACTGCTTCAGCACAAATAGAACTCCTAGCACAACACAGATTATCTTTAGGAATTCTTCTCGTAAATCTTCTATCAGAACCCAAGGCTCTGTTTTGAAGATACAACAACACGATTGATACGATTCGATATTTTGTTTGCACAAAACACCGGTTTGATTTCCCTTTAATTGTAAATCAAGGTTTTGGAAATCTTGTGTTTATTTTGATAAAAACAATTACTAGGTAAAAGTAATATCAAAACAAACTTGTAGATTAGGGATTATTATACTCTTCAATAAAGGAAGAGAAACCTAATTATTCTACAACAAGAACAACTAGAATAAATCTAGAGATATCTTGTTTAAAACTTCTTAAGGATTTTTACGAGATACCTTAATCGAAGTTTTCTTTTTAGCTTCCGATTTCGACTAACAAGTGTTGGTATACGATCGGAAACTGGAATCTATCAAAACCTAGGGTTTATGATCAACAACTCTTGAATGGTTTTATATCAGAAGAGAAAACCTTAGAATAGACAAGAGGTGAAAAACCTAGATTACAAATTGTATAATCAATCACGAAGATTAATCCAACTCGGCTTTGTGATACCCAATACAAATACTTTTATCTCACTCTTGTTCACGAAGAACAGAAGGCATGGAAAACAACCTTATGAGCTTACACCAATTTTCCAAAAGGGGGTGAAAACGTGTAGCATTCACGAACTCTATATTTATAGTGAATAGGTTAACTTGCAAGCTACGCTAGGGTTTAGGCTATTTTCCTTTTTCAAGACTCTCCTAATTATGTGAGTCTTTCCTAAGTTACAACTCTTGCCAAAATAATTAAATAAATAATTAATTAGCAAATATTGTATTTATGTGAATAAATCACATTTTAACTTAGGCAGGAATCAAAAGTTATCACAAACACTTATGGTAATCAAATATGTTTGGAATAATAGTCATCTTGCCTAGATAAGGAAACATGACCAATTTGACTAAAAAAGACTTCTAGTAACGTAATTGGGCCCAAGTCCGTTAACCGTTACAAGCAGTCCATGGATTGTTTCCTACTAACGAACTGTAATATTTTCAGCAACACTTAAAACTATTACTTTAATAAATCACTCATAACTTCATCGTTATAACTCGGAATTGAGTGATTCTTGGCTCGTTGAATTCGTAAGCTCGTTCACTACAACATGAGAATCTTTCCAGGGATAAAGGTTATTGTCACAAAATTCGTGGCTCAAATAACCTCAAGTATATATACATAAGTGTACATTTACTGTCATAGGAATTGTTACATAGAGTGAGCATTTGTTTCGATAGATTAGAAAGGTAGAATTGAAAAAGAATCAAAATGAAATCAATTACCACATACCTTTGTTGATGTCTTCTTGTAGCCTTCAAACTTCATCCGTCAAGGATAGCTTCGATTCTACTTCTTAGACTTAATCTAGTCCGAAACTATCTATAGTATGCTAAATAAAGAATGCATTTTGGCAACTAAAATTGAAAACTAACTTGACATACCAACGCTAGTGGGTTCAACCGAGCAATGCTCTAACAATTTCCCCCTTTGTCAATTTTAGTGACAAAACCATTTTACATATGGATTGTACTTGTTAAAAGCATTACAGATCCAAAATACGACATGCTTGATTTCCTTGGTTCTTCAAATATGCGTGTGTTCATCTTGTACTTGTTGAAGATCCATCATAGTATTATTACACAACATCAAAGTTCAATTTCATCACAACTTTGACAATAATACTACGGTGATATGTATCACTCCCCCTTAGTCAATACTTCAACTCAACATGAAAACTACTCCCCTTTACATAATAATCCTTACACCATATGTATTTGTAGTGTGAACTACACATTAATTATCCCCCTTTTTGTCAATATAAATTGGCAAAGGTACGAAAACTAGTGGGATCCTCATAAAATTTTCAAGGAGGTACTTCATGACCAAAAGAGAACATATCAACTTTACTTTAGATGATATCACATAGTCGAAACTTAGTGACTTCATCAAGGAGTCTATTAAGATACAAGTTAACCCCTACATGTTCCATAACCGCTTCTCCCCTCAAAGATATGGCAATTAAGCACAAGTTCATTTAAAAACTCTCCCCCATAAAATGTCATTCCCTAAAGAACAACAAGAGTGACCTTTCTCCAAGAAGAAGGATTTATATATTTGATTTTAGAAATACCACAAGGAGATACGAGCTAAAGACCAATCATTGAAAGTCTCTCATGAGATCGTGTTACTAAAAAATAGAACTATCTCATGGTAACAATACACAATATGTAATCATGAAGATCAAGTATTGTGATCATCTTTTCTAAGATACAAAATTGTATAAATAAACAAGAATTGATATGCTTAGAAGGAAGAATAACCTTTTCCACAAGGATTTACACCAAGAATGGTTACCATAAGTGTATGAAAAAGTTTCTTTGACAATAAAAACCAGCATCCAATGGCTTTGATTATTGCTTCTAACCTGTTGTGCTTAAGAATTTAAATCACAAATCAAGTTAGGTAATTAAGAATCATACGCGTGGTATTTAGCCATATTCATCTTAACCATAACTAGTTCAAATGACTCAAATGAACTAGTTAGAGAGTTGTTCCATTGCTTAGATCTTTATAATAGACACAATTGAAACAAAAACGATTTGATTCACTCGAATCGATTCATGAACTTTATAGCCACGGTTTGCAAACTTGCATTTCTTAGTTAATATAAGTATAAGTTAACGAATAATCGTTTTTAGAATATAAACAACCTAGGTACGCGGACTTAAGTACCAGAATAAGTTTGTAAATAGTTCACAAATCCAGCAGATTTTCTCGGGAAGAGAACCTCCGACAGTACGCGGACTGGGTTCGTGGACTCTGTTCCGGTTTCCCGAGTAGCAAAGTACGCAGACTTTGGTTCAAGGAATAAGGACTTATACATGTAGTGTTACCACACAATGCTTATATCCAACACTGGTTATATAATCTAAACTCTCATTTCAATCATTGAAACATTCTTAGAGGACGTTATATAGTTGTTATTCACAAACCATTTTTCGTCAAAGCCATTTTCAAGTGATTGAAACTTAACATGACTTTCGTCACTAGTAAAGATGAACTTGGCCAAAGCGAAAGCTTACCAACACATATTTCGAATAGATATGTAAGCGAGTTATACTTAGCTTGAAACAATAGATTGTTCCATATATTCAAAATTACCCAACACAATATGTGCGCCCAAATTCTTTTGCAATCCTCACCGCATTTACTAGGGCTTCTTGGTGAGGATGCACTTCCATCACAATCAGGTTGTGTTGAGGTGAACAAGATCTTTCTCGCCACAGGTATTTGAAACAAAAGCATGCATGGACTCTAGGAATTTAACAACTTCCTTGAAACTTTCAATAATTGTTCCATACCTTTTTAAGATGTTATCCCTTGTCGAACTCTTGTCTGGGAGATCCTTCTTAATAGTACTCGTTGCTTTATTAATCTTCTTTGGTACCCATTTCTGAGTAGCTTTTGGAGCAACGTATTTCTTTTTCTCCCCAATATAATTATGAAATTTCTAGGAGGGAATACTAGAAGAAATGATATTATGAAACTCAGTTTTTCTCCAGTTTGGAACATCAGATCTTGTCATCTTAAAAAAATTAGATCTGGTTTTATCTCTTTTAAGATATCTGCAATTCCTTTGCAAGTGACCTGGTTTTCCACAATAAAAGAAATGTTTAGTTGAATGGAAAAAGTTATGTTTAGTGTTACCTGAATGTGTATGTGCTTTCTTTGGAGCTTGACAGAATTTCTTCTTTTCGTCACCGGCATTTGGCAGAGATACTTCAATTTTGTCAACCGTGGAAGGTTTTGGTTGAGAAGAATTTTTAGCTCTGACAAATTTTACCTCTTTGCAAATACTAGGAGCGTATTTTCCTTCATAGCCCAATCCTCGTGTATCACGATGAATTCTACATGCTCCCAATATTGAGGTTAATTTATCTGAGCTGTTATTTCTAGACAAACTCTCTTTTAAGCTCGAGTTTTCTTCTTCCAACCTTTTGACCTTTTCAAGCGCAATAAATAAATCATTCTTGGATGATTCACATTGAACTTTGAGATCTTCTCGTTCCGAATCAAATAACAAGTTCATCTCAATGTTCTCCAAGTTATCTAGTTTTTCTTGAAGAATAATTTCTCGATCACGACTTCCGGCAATTTCTTCTTTAAGCTTTCGTATTTTGTTTAGATAATCTCTTGCACCAATAGAATCAAGTTGGTCTTGCAAGTATTTGTTCCGACTACGAAGTCTGTCATATTATACTTTCTCACTAAATATGGTGCTTTCAGCTTCCGAAAGTTTCTGATGACATTGCTTAAGAAGTTTATTAGCAACTGGATCTACATGGAACACTTCTTCGTCAGAATCAGAAGCAGTATCCGAAAGAATTTTTCCAGAAGCTAATGCAACCTTGCCTGCGTACTCTTGGTGATTATAATATTTGGGTCCATCATCAAGAGCAGGCAAAGATGTTGCATATGCCGATTGTCTACGGCTCCAGATAGGACATACTGAAGACAAGTGCCCGAAACCAAGACAGTTATAGCATTGTACACCATCATTAGGAGATGTTGTAACTTTAGAAAAACTCTTTTTCCTATCTCTCAAGAATTTTCTAAATTGTCGTGGACTACCATCCTTAGTATCTGGCGAACCAGATTTATCCTTAGAGGATTCAGAATTGTTTGCAGCTTGAAGAGAAATTACCTCTTTTCTAGATGCGTGTTCATTATCAAAGATCATTAACTTTCCAACAAGAGTATTTCTGGAGAGTGTAGAAAGATCGTTTGCTTCTTCAATGGCATGTTCTTAGACTCGTATCTTGATGGTAGAGACCGGAGAATTTTGCACACATTATTTTTCTCCGGAATAGTTATTGCTAATGAATATGAGGAGTTAACTATTTGAGAAAGTCTTTGGTTAAACTCATCAAAGGTTTCAACATCAGACATGCGAAGGTTTTCCCAGTCAGAAATAATATTTTGAAGCCTTGCTTCTTTCTCTGCGGCATTCCCTTCGAATACGGTTTCTAATATATCCCAAGCATCTTTAGACTTATTACACGTACTAACGTGGTGCTGAAGATCTGGGGTAATGGCATGGATGATAGAATTTAATCCGTCAGAATTTTGCTTTGCAGCAAGAATCTCAAGCTTATCATAATCACCAATATCCTTTGCAACAGTTACACCGTCTACTGTAACTAATGGAGGATCGTAGCCATTAACAATACGAACCCATGATTGAAAATCTCGCGCTTTTATAAAAGCACGCATAGCAATTTTCCACCATAAATAGTTCGTGCCATCGAAGACTGGTGGTACGTGTACAGAGATATCACTTCTGTCCATAGAATCAGATTGCTACAAACATAGACTTATGAGGCCTTAGCGTGTTTGCCCGCTCTGATACCAATTAAAAAAGCGGGAGTCTAACAACCACATCCAATATTTCGCTTAGCAATCTGTATGGACTAAACCTCAATAATATTCCGAGAGTGAAAACTCAATCAAAGAATAATACTAACGAGTTTATCTCTTACTCAACACAATCAATGGTTAAACAGAAGCAAGTCCGTAAACCTGATTTTAGTGTGAAGTTCTTGAACCAAAATCTTTTGTGTTAATCACAACCTATTCAATATCCACCGTGTATAAACCTATTTAAGCAACAATCACTAAAGGAATATTTCAACACGGTGTCCACTTGAAATAGGGTTAGTCCGGGCTGGTCTAACAATGTGAAAATAACAAAATCAAGTATTCAAGATCAATCAAGTCTTATCCAACAAACAAGGTCGGATTTAACAACTATGATTGATTAACGTACAACATGTATTATTTTAATTATTATATAAATAAAATATAATGCGGAAAAGAAATAACAAAGACACCAAAAATTTTGTTAACGAGGAAACCGCAAATACAGAAAAACCCCGGGACCTAGTCCAGAATAAACACACACTGATTATAAGTTGTTACACCAATTTCCTACTACCTATTCGGACTAGATGTAATAAATGCTTTAGCACAACACAGATTGTCTTTAGGAATTCTTCTCGTAAATCTTCTAGCAGAACCCAAGGCTCTCTTTAGAAGATACAACAACACGATTGATACGATTCGATATTTTGTTTGCACAAAACACCGGTTTGATTTCCCTTTAGATGTAAATCAAGGTTTTGGAAATCTTGTGTTTATTTTGATAAAAACAATTACTATGTAAAAGTAATATCAAAACAAACTTGTAGATTAGGGATTATTATACTCTTCAATAAAGGAATAGAAACCTAATTATTCTACAACAAGAACAACTAGAATAAATATAGAGATATCTTGTTTAAAACTTCTTAAGGATTTTTACGAGATACCTTAATCGAAGTTTTCTTTCTAGCTTCCGATTTCGACTGACAAGTGTTGGTATACGATCGGAAACTGAAATCTATCAAAACCTAGGGTTTATGATCAACAACTCTTGAATGGTTTTATATCAGAAGAGAAAACCTTAGAATAGACAAGAGGTGAAAAACCTAGATTACTAGTTGTATAATCAATCACGAAGATTAATCCAACTCGACTTTGTGATCCCCAATACAAAGACTTTTATCTCACTCTTGTTCACGAAGAACAGAAGACATGGAAAACAACCTTATGAGCTTACACCAATTTTCCAAAAGGGGATGAAAACGTGTAGCATTCACGAACTCTATATTTATAGTGAATAGGTTAACTTGCAGGCTACGCTACGGTTTAGGCTATTTTCCTTTTCAAGACTCTCCTAATTATGGGAGTCTTTCCTAAGTTACAACTCTTGCCAAAATAATTAAATAAATAACTAATTAGAAAATATTATATTTATGTGAATAAATCACATTTTAACTTAGGCAGGAATCAAAAGTTATCACAAACACTTTAATATGGTAATCAAATATGTTTGGAATAATAGCCATCTTGCCTAGATAAGGAAAAATGACCAATTTGACTAAAAAAGACTTCTAGTTATGATAGGCTTTCGGGATTGCCTATATGTGATAACCGCAATTGCACGGTGTCTAACTAGTAGACAGAGGCAAGTACGGGTCGTTCCCACAAGGAGCGGTGGAAATACTGTAACCAATATCTGTGATAAATAAACCAACAATAATGTTTTTGGATTTTTGGAATAAAAGAAACAAAGAAAATAAATAAAAAGAATTAACAAAATGCAATGAGAGAGTGTAGGGTAACCAGGGTCTACGGATTCCACTACTATTTCTAATTGAGTACCGAAAAGAATTCGAATTCCAAATATGAGTTTATTTCTTTGTTCAATTGCAACACCTATTATTAGTATAACTTTCGATAATAAACCCGCATCTCCTAAGTATAACCCATCAAAGTCATCCAAGCATGGCCTATCAAATTATAATGTCAAGCAAGTTATCGAAGATATGTATTTATATGTTTGCGATTATTATTTGCATTGTCTAAGTATAACCCATCAAATGATTTAACCTAAGCATGGATTATCAAATACTATTACAAATAAAATTGCAAAACTCGATAAATCTATGCACTTAAGCTTTTGAACCATACAAAGCCGGTGAGGCAACAACACGTAATCTTTATAAAATCAATAAACCATAATTATTGGATTTCGAAATTCAATTCACAAAGCCTAATACCAGATTATTCAAAATCGATTCAAATGGTCTTAATGCTAGAAGTAGTTTTCTCCATAAAACCCTAGCTACAAAAGGATTAGAACATATCAAAGGGTTTCTTAAAACCCATCAAAAATAAATTGATAAGAGAAAGAAAAAGCAAACGTTGTCACCGTCGTCACCCGGTGCTAAGTCGTCTTCCCCTTCTCTTGTATTCTCCTCCTCCAATAATAATAATAACAGTTGCGGCTGTCTTCGTTTCCAGTCAAAGAACTCTCAAAAAAACCCCTCGCTTTGTTTCTATTCCTCTCTATATAGTTTGATGCGAGAGTGAGATTAAGACCTAGTTATTGCTCAAGGCCCAGTCCACTTACCAATGCCGATTTCCAAACTCCATACCCAGGTCTAACACCGTCTGACCACCAGCTCCCAAAGTCCGGTCACAAAACTAACTTCTTTAACCTGTGAACACTATCACCGATTGCAACATCTCAGCTAAACCTCAACTTCCACCATCGATTCAGAACACTCAGCACCAAACTTGAACCATCTCTGCCAGTCCATTCATCTCTTAACTCCGTCTGTTGTTACTGTGCAATCGAGAATTATAGACTGCAGTGATCACCGTCTAAACCTCCTACCAGATGTCCGGCCTTCCTCCACTGTCCACTTATCAGCCAGCCAAACCCCCATATCGGACTCAGTATATAGTCCGTCTTCATTTCAACATTTACTAAGACAGCTTCTCGATTTGCCAACAGCACCTAACTCCTTGATCTCTGTCCATGTTCAACTCACACACGAGCGACACCATTTGGACCAAACCCATCTCCTTTTGTCATCAATTTCACAACTCTTGATCTGTCTTCATTCACATCTCCATTCGACAGCAAATCTCCCAACTCCCGCTGACATACAGACTCCTCATCTTCGTTGTTGCACTATGAACTAACCCCAGTTCAAACTACTCAATTCATATACGTATAACACCACCAGTGCTGCTCTTGTTTTCTGTCCTTCTAGGCTACAGCATAAATTCCTCCACCGATTGCACCTAGTTCATCTTCATTTCTCAATCTCGAGCACAGTACGATGTTATTCTTGGTACAAGACCCATCTAAACATCACTGTCATTCATCTTCTCCACTTCGGTACGCAGTAGCTTGCTGTTCTTTTATCCAACCACCAAACGAGCTGCGACAACACCACCTGCACCGGTTCTCAACACACAGACCCTACATCTCCTACTTCCTTGAACTGCATTTCAGAACCAACCAACTCCGACTGCAACCATCTACCACTGTCCGGCAAAACCAACTGCAATTTCCGTTTATGAACCTTCTTGACAATTACCAGTCGACCGGCTTATTGTTTCACTGCCATCTCCATTTGAGTATCGGCGGTTCGATGCCATCACTTCCCATGCAGCCTTCTTAATCATTCGAACACTCACAGCAGCCATATCATCAGCTCGTCTCAACACCTTCACTGAGCCAACATCCCCACACACAAAACCATGATAGTCCTCCTGTAGTACTCGACTCTTCATTTGCATCCCAGAACTGTCCTAATAGCCACCAGCATCTCGTTGCCAATTTTTCATCGTTATAGCACCTCAATTGAGCTTATACAACTGCCAAGTACACCCCATGCACAGCCGTTAAACCCGCGGAAAACGAATTCATCCAACATTAAGAAGTGTACCTCTACTGCTCATCATGGATAAGATATAAGTACTTCTTTATCCTTCACAAAGAACGGAAATATGCAGAGAAAACAAAATGCTCTAAACATTTCATAAACGAGATGTCGAGAGAAAGAAGCCACGTCCACCATTCTCTTAACCCCACTAGTGCAGCTTACGTGATTGAGCTAACAAAGGAATTTCCATTTCCTTGTAAACTTCTTTGGAAAATACCAAACAGCACTTTGATCACCAAGGTCCACTTATCTCTTTGTTGTTAGTGGAACTGACATGCTTAGAATAAGAAATGTAATTCCTTTGTATCATTCTGTGACATACGTCCTGGTCGTAAAAGGTGGTGCAGCACATGAGTTGTTAGCATCACAATTGAGTTGGCTCCTCCCGATGCTTTGAATGACTTTGCTCATATTTATAATGTCAATTAATCTTCAATTTAGCCATTTATTCTTTCGGGTAAACGGATTCACTTGTACTTTCTACAAAAGCACTAAAATAATGTTATTAGCAAAATATCGAGTCCTAGATAATATAAATATGGGTATAAAATGTAGCATTTACGTGCTTATCAAGTTACGTAATTGGGCCCAAGTCCGTGAACCGTTACAAGCAGTCCATGGATTGTTTCCTACTAACGAACTGTAACAGTTTCAGCAACACTTAAAACTGTTACTTTAATAAATCACTCATTACTTCATCGTTATAACTCGGAATTGAGTGATTCTTGGCTCGTTGAATTCGTAAGCTCATTCACTACAACATGAGAACCTTTACAGGGTTAAAGGTTATTGTCACAAAAGTCGTGGCTCAAAAACCTCAAGTATATATATATATATACATAAGTGTACATTTACTGTCATAGGAATTGTTCCATAGAGTGAGCATTTGTTTTGATAGATTAGAAAGGTAGAATTGAACAAGAATCCAAATGAAATCAATTACCACATACCTTTGTTGATGAAGTCCTTGTTGATGTCTTCTTGTAGTCTTCAAACTTCATCCGTCAAGGATAGCTTCGATTCTACTTCTTAGACTTAATCTAGTCCGAAACTATCTATAGTATACTAAATCAAGAATGCATTTTGGCAACTAAAATTGACAACTAACTTGACATACCAACGCTAGTGGGTTCAACCGAGCAATGCTCTAACAGTTGTCCAAGTGCTCCAGATAGAGCCCTTTGAAGATAACTGAGAAGACCTGGTGAGTAAACTCATAGTCTTCAACAGGAATCAAGTTATCATATGGTTTCAAAACTACCAAGTTAGTGTAGAACGTATAAGAAGAAGGAAATACGGAGATTGCAGGTGATGAGATGAGAAGAAAATGATGAGAAAACAGAACAAAATATAATAGGGTTTGATAAAAGAAAGATAGGTTGCTCTTAACAGAGTTGTATTGATTAACTTGATAATAATAATAATAATGTATCTTACAAGAATGAAATAATCCCGTTTATATAGGCATGAACAAGAACCTAAAAATAGTAAAACTCTTAAAAGAAGAAATAAGGAAACTCTAAAAGAAGAAATACTAGAGTTGATAAACAAGTAAACCAAAGCAGATGCTAGGGATCAATTGTAATAGTTGATACAGCGTAAAGGATCAACTAGAATTGTTGATACAAGCCAATTGGGTCAACTAGGACAGTTGATACATTGAAAATAGGCAGATGTCCTACATCAGTCCCCCCTTCTTAAGAATAACTCGTCTCTGAGTTGGTGGAAACACATAATAGGTCATTATCACCATGAAAGGTGAAAATCTCTTGAACATTGAACACATTAGAGATGTTCTATTCCTTGGTTAGGTCAATTAAGCATTGTCACTGATTTTCTTCAAAATTTTAAAAGGGTCGTACTTATTCATCTTAGTCTTGTTATATGTACCAACTGGAAATCGTTCTTTGCGCAGATGAATCATGACTAGATCTCCTTCCTGAAAAGTTTTGAATCTTTTATGCTTATCAGTAGCATCCTTGTATTTTGCATTAGACTCCTCGAGTTTTGTTTTGACCTCATGATGTAGTTTTGTTTTGTTTTGACATTGGAATTATGTAACTTAGGAAGTACAACCAAGTCTAATACATGATTAGGGACCTTTGAATAGACAATTTCAAATGGAGTTTTACCTGTGGATCTGTTGACTGAAGTGTTGAATGCAAACTCCATGTGAGATAGTAATATATCCCATTGTTTGTTGTTATCAATGCATTTGGCTCGAATCAAATTTCCCAATGAACGATTGACAACTTCAGTCTGTCCATCTATTTGAGGATGAGAAGTAGTGTTGAACTGTAAACTAATGCCCAAATGCATCCACAATGTCTTCCAGAAATAACTCAAAAATTTTGTATCTCTATCAGAAGTAATGGACTTAGGAATGCCATGTAAACGAACTACCTCTATGAAAAATAAAGATGCAACATTGGAAGCATCAGTAGACTTTTTACAGGATATAAAATGAGCCATCTTGGAATATCTGTCTACAACAACCATCACCAAATCATATCATATAGTTGTACGAGGCAAACCAAGAATAAAATCCATGATAATGTCCACCCATGGAGCTTCTGGAATTAGTAAAGGAGTATAAAGGCCGGTGTTTTAAGAAGTACCCTTAGCTTGTTGGCAAACCATGCATCTCATAACATATTTTTGTACATCACGCTTTAGTGAAGGCCAATAATAGCGTTCTTCCACAAGTGCAATGGTTTTATCTCTGCCAAAATGACCACCAAGTCTACTTCCATGCAGTTCACGAATTAAATGAAGACGTAAAGAACCATTAGGAATGCAAAGACGATTGCCTTTAAATAAGAATCCATCTTGAATGAGAAAATCATCAACCCCATGATCCAAAGAACTGCATTGTTCCCAAAGTGACTTAAAATCATCATCCTCAGCATAAATCTCTTTGATATAATCAAAAGCAAAACTCTTATTTCGAATAGCTGCTAAAAGATGTCGCCTTCTACTCAGAGCATCTGCAACTTGATTAAGCTTTCCACCTTTATGCTTAATAGAAAAAGTGTACTTGTTCATTGTAAATAACCACCTATCATGCATACGGTTAACTTTAGCTAAAGTCTGTAGAAATTTCAACGCATGATTATCAGTATTGATGACAAACTCTCGATGAACCAAATAAGTATGCCACTGTTTAAGAGCTTGTACAAGTGCAAGTAATTCCAATTCATATGTGTGGATGGGGAAAAAACGGTTCGCTGGTTTTTTAGGAAAGTGAAGAGTCGAGCGTGTCATCGAGACTCCTCGACCGAGAAAACTGGTTAACCTCACACAGATGCACTGCAAAGGGAGTGCTTAGATTCGAGAGATCAATCTGTAGGACTCCGGCCTAAACCAAGTCAATGGCCGCCCGAGAGTCAATTCGGTCGCAAAGATGGAGATGGGTTGATCTGTAGGAGGGAAGCTGAGAATTGTGTGGGATCAATGATGATCAAGGATTGTAGATGTGTTGAAGGTTTCTGCAATAATTGGTGAATTGTTGAGTTCGAATAAGTTCTGATAGATTGATGAATTCTTGAGAGTAGTTACTCGAGAAATTTTGTGTGGACGATTGCTGATAGCTAGTGATCATTTGTTGTCCTCAATCATGGATTCAGAGACTTATTTATATTATCAGATTTGTGAACACCTTGATCCCTGTAAGTGTGACGGTTTCATGAGTGGAAGAGTGGGCAAATGGAAGATCGTGGTAAAGTCAGTTCCATGTCGTGTGGAGACTTGATGGATCGTGCACCCACTACTTTGCTAACTCCTTCAACCATTTACATAACTTACGCACATTTCTCGTCGTGGATGAAATCCACGTGCTGTAGACCGCCAGACCAATACCCTAGTTGTTATGAGTGATAGATGGACCAACCACATGGGATGATAGGCGTCCATGTGGTGCTCGGTGCTCGAGTGAGCATGCACCAGGGTTCTCAGTTTGAGGATTGGTGAAAGAATGATGATTAAATGTTGGTTTCATCATTTACTGAAATATTGCTGGGTTCAGCATTAGGTGATAAAACCTAGGTATGAAAGATGGGGACCGACCAAGAGAGCATGGGACCGGCTCTTGGTGGTCATGTGACCAGTTGTTGGCCGTTTGAGCAATCCCCAGGTTGGTTGGAGATAGTTTGGGCCCAATACGAGCAATTGAGCAAATTAGGTCAAAATTATGAAAACGTGCGGGACCGGCTTCGTGCAAGCCCTAAGGATGACTCACGTCGGTCATGAAGGCATGCACGTGTTGACGTGGTGCCCGTGTCTCCGTCTTGAGAGTTTCGGTATTTTTCGATGTGCGTTCGAGCAATGTTGTGAATTTTCAAGAGTTTCATCTTATGAAATTCTTGATTTTTGTTGGAATGAGCATGTATGCTCAATTGATCAACATTTTGTAAATATTAAAATAAGTGTATTTTAACATTTAAAATTGCCGTGAGAGGCTAGCCGGTCGTGTGACCTGTTGGCTTTTGGTTTTTCATGATTTGAGCAAAATTTGAGAAGTTATGACGAAATCATGATTTTTGCTCAAACTAAGGAGTTTCATGAATTTAGGAAAATAATAATTATAAAAGACTAGGGATTGCAAGGTGTGGGACCGGCCACGGCTAGAGCATGGCAGGCCGGCTATGTTTCCCGGTCCCGCACACCACTCCCTATTTTATAATATTATTTTTCATGAATCCTTGAAGTTATGGAGAATCCTTGGAGTTATGTTGAATCCATGAGTTTTTGTTGAAACAAAGGAGTTTCATGAGATTAGGGAATAATAATTATAAAAGCTAAAGATTGTGAGGTGTGGGACCGACCACGGCTCGGGCATGGCCGGCCGGCTAGTTGCCCGGTCCCGCACACCTTTCTTTATTTTATAACATTATTTCATGAATCCATGAAATTAAGGAGGATTCATGAGTTTTTGCAAAAACAAGGAAAGTTGCTAAAACCAAGAAGTTTTCATGAGTTCATGAAATAACAAAAAATAAGGAAAATAATGGAAGAGGCATGGACCGACCATGGCTAGGGCACGGCCGGCTGGCCGGTGGGCCCAGCCCTGGGCGCCTCTTATTATTTTATTAATATTTATTATTTTCTCCTGTTTTGCGTAGGATTCCTCATTGTTTCATATTTTTTGGATGCTCGTTCGTGCGTCCGGGTGCTCAGTCATGCATTATTGTCGAATACACTAGCACCATTTTTGTGGGGCTTACTCAGTGATGATCCAGATGCCTGGTTATTGAGTATTTATTACTAATTTATGAAATTAGGTGGAGAATAATTCATGAAACTGAGTAATAAAAATGAATAGTTGTTTATTATTAATTAATAGGATCAGCTGTGGATTGGACTATGAATTCAGAATAATAAAGCAAGCATTACCATCCTATGGGATCGTGGATGCGACCATAAAATCGGAGTAATTAAAATTATCTATCACCATTGCATGAGATCAACTGTGGATTCGATCATGAAATCGGAATAATGAGATAATGTAGTAGTTTATTTCCATTCTATGAGATCAAGCCGTGGATTCGATCATGGAATCAGAGAAATTGTTATTGCCATTCCATGGGATCAGGCCATGGATTCGACCATGGAATATGAGCAATTTTTATTGCCATTCCATGGGATCAGGCTGTGGATTCGACCATGGAATAGGAGCAATAATAGATTATTCTGGGAATTCAGTGGTGAATGTCGTGGAAGAATTAATCTATTGCGAGAAAAGATATTGCTTGGTTAAAGCGTCACATCTATTCTGAATGGTGCATAGTCAGGGAGTCACGGTGTTGTTTACGACATGAAGGCGTTAGTGCTCTCAATCTACGGAGAACCGCCTGAATCTATACACGGTCTCTCCACATAATCAGGGAACGGTGAGTGTCACCGACGTCCTGAAAGCGCCCGCCGCCCAACTATTCTTATATGTGGAGGTGGGTCTCTCTCTGATCGGGAACAGGTGAGTGTCACCGATGTCCCGAAGTCGTTAAGCTCTCAATCTGGAGAACCGCCCAAATACGTTATTCTCGCATAGAGGTCACGACGAAATGCCGGGATCGAACGCTCGGCTAGTGGAGGCTTTTTCGAAAACATATTCATCATGGCTTCGAAAATATGAATCGTTGCATGCGAAAGCCGTGTCAAAAACATGCCTCATGATTTTACGGTTTTAACCTTTGTTGAAAATCCACCATCTACATTAAGTCCCCTGCTTATTGAGGAACAGTCATGTTTCATAAGAAGCATTAAATGGTGATTTTCAGTCGCTTCGAGATCGGTGGTCGAGCTCAGTCTACAAAGGTATTATCAGAATCCTCGATTTGCTCCAATGGTGTCATGTATGAGCAAATGTTTGGGTGAGGACCCTGATGGTATGATAGAGTGTGATTCCGTGAGCACGGAGAGATGAAGCATCGCTGATTTGGTCGGTCAAAAGTCCGATTTAAGTCGATTTAGGATTTATGGGCCCGAGTCCCAAAAAAGAAATCCTTGTTTTAGGAACAGACGTTTGCTCGTTCGTTAGTTTAAAAAAAACAAACAAAATAGACCTGAGTCTAATGATAAAATTTTGTCTATGCGCTTTCACGGAAGCCAAATTTTTTTTTTTAAATATGTGTGATGTCACAAAAAAGGGAATAAACTCTCGTTTCAAAGGTGGATGCTCGCACGAGAGAATTTTTTTTTTTTTTTTTTTAATAGACGTGCGTCTGTCAGTAATAAAATTTTGTCTATGAGCTTTCATGCAAATTTTAATTTTTGATATGTGAGCCTTCATAAATTTTTGAAAATACACTCTCGTTTCAAAGATGGATGCTCGCAAGAGGGAGCAATAATATATACACGTATTTTCAAAGTTACGTGAGTTTCACGTTAAAATATATATTTGTAAAATCAATGTTTTGATTTTTAACAAATGTTGAAAGTAGACAATTATTCATGGTGAAATAATGTATGTATGTGAGTTTTCACAATTGTAGAATGGACGTATGTCCAATTTTTTGAAAAACCAGTGAATGTTCACACAGTGAAAATTTATGTGAAATAAAAATTTTGATTTTCATCAATTGCTAGAATTAAGCAATTTTTGATAAGATACGGTTTGTAAGGATTTTGTGATCTGATAGTGTATGCACAAAATCAATGAGTGTTCACTCGGTGGGGAGTCGCTCACACGGTGAAAAATAATGTGAATTGTTCACATAATGGAAGTTTAGTGAGTTGTTCACAGTTTTATGAAAATCACGTTATGGTTATGGTTTTGAATAACGAATTTTGTTCGTCATTGCGAGGTTTGAAGGAGCGAACAAATTCTCGAGATTATAATCACTACTGACTAGTGAAATTGTAAATAGGTAAGAGTTGGATGGTGTTTATGGGTGAAAACTATTTCTGCCTGTTTTGGTAATTTGGGTGTGCGGATGAGAAATGAATCTAAACCCTAAACAAATGCACTGCACGGGAGTGCTTGTGATTCGAGAAATCAATCTGTACAACTCTGGCCTAAACCAAGAAATGATCGTTCCAGACTTGCTTCGGTCACAAAGTGAAGGATATGGGGTTGATCTTAGGGAGGGAAGCGAAGAAGGTGTCGAGATTGTGGAGGTGTTGGATGTTTTATGACTTGTATCGAAAATTTGAGGCGGCTTTGCGGGATGTAAGCTATCGATTCAGTGTTTGAATACGTTTGTATCAAAACTTAGTTTTCTGTCTTGTCTTGTGTCGTCTTGTTCTGTGGAAATAGGGAGGAGAACATATTTATACAAGTCATTAAGCCTAACCCACGTCTCTCATGGGAAGTGGAGTGATGGAGTAGGGGAGTTGTGTGTTAGTGTCACACGACCAGTCTTTCCCACTTCTCCCGTCATCACTAACCGTCCATGACTTCCTGACACGTTCTTGTGATGGCGCGTTGTGCACTGCACGCTCGTAAACCGCCGAGACCAATACCCCGATAAGTATCCCCAGTTTGTGACATGATTGATGTCTCGATCGTGTGGATCGTGGGACCCACAGGAAGTAGCATGTAATGTTGGATTAAATAACTAAGTTATTTAGGAAGTCGATATTTATGAGATATCATGTGTATTCTATGCAGGTAACGCATCGAATATATTCAGCATGTGTGAAGCATCGATGTTTTAAGGCTTAACGGAGTAAGTCACGAATTTAAGCGTCTTAAAATAGCATCATGTCCAGCCATCTTCGAATGATCGTTTGGAGGCTATACAGGCAAGCCCTGATTTGGCCGATCACCTCATGTGGAAGAGTGGTGGACGGTGATCGTGGTGATGCCTTGCTGGTCGCTTAACTCCTAACCAGGGCTGCTTAACTGAGCTAGTAGAGTTGGACGGACGAGATAATTTTATGACACTCATCTGCGACCGTTGATAGAGTTTAGGGTCTTGAAGAGGTGCGCAAGCATCACTCTTCATCTTGGTTGAAACCAAGCATGGGAGGTGTATTAGGCAGGACCGACCGGGCATGCGTGTAGACATCTTGCCGGTGTACACGTCCATACCTCATTACCCCATGAAGATATAATCTAGGCCACTCAATTTGTGCGGCAAAGTTGAGTGGTTGAGATCGATTTCTTGGAGAAATCCGTTGCCGCAAAGGAATCGGGGACCACGTGACCATGCCTAGTTTGGGCGCACGAATCGAGGCGTCTAGCCATGGTCGGTCTTGGACGAATCGTCAGGCGTGTAGACAGGCCCACGGTGATCGTGTTGACATGCTCAGGACCTGTTAAGTCTACATCTACACCCTCCATCTATGCTTGCGAAGATGGACGCTCGTGATCGATTAGCAACGCATGTAATATGCCGCAAACCCTAATTAGGGTTTTGGATTGGTCGTGTGTACACGACTTCAGCCTAACGGTTTGGCATGCTATGCTCCTCCTTTGGGGAGGCCGACCATGTGGGGCCCACATTGGGTCGGTGGTGAACATGGTGATACCTGACTGACGGTCCTAGGACTGATCTAAGCCATCCAAACATGCTGGTGAAGTTGGATGGTCGTGATCAATTTGAGATCTTAGTGGAATTTCCTGCGATCCTTTAAGCATTATGCCGGCCATACTTTGGGCAAACGCACGTTGCTCTATGGCTAGGTCAGGAGATGGTCGACTAGGCAGGTAGAGAGGGGGCTCGACGGTGTGCAGGACAAGCTTGTCCGACCGGTCATGGGATAATCCACGCCGTCCAATCATGCCGGTGAAGTTGGATGGCCGTGGCTGGTTTTGAGACTGCCGTTGGCGGTCTCGTGCGCACAAGCTGCGCCACACCAGTCCAACCATCCTACTTTAGGCTGGTGTTCGGTGGTTATTTGGGAGGCATGGTATGTATTCGACCGATCAGGGCATAAACTGGCCCGTTGTTGGTCATTAAGGTGGTAGCCTGCTCCTTCTGAGGATCGTTTAGGCTAGTTAAATCATGCGGCCAACTTGCGTGGTCGTGATTATTCCTGAGACTGACATGGACAATCCAGATGCTCGATCGGGCTAGTATAACACACCGAGAGATGTATGCTCAATCGGGCTAGTATAACACACCGAGAGTTGTAACACCGTACGGGTATTTCGTGCATGCCTCATTAGTGACACTTGGAGATTCGTGTTACTCGCTGAGAGCAACACTCGATCGTCATCCGCACCAATAATGAGAGTTATGAACGACACAGAAATACAAGGCTAGTCATGCATTAATTGATAATGCTATAAATTCATGGGATTGTTGTTACATGCTCCATTTTAGGTGAATTAGTGAAGTGGAGAAGTATTCATCACTTATCAGTGACTTTATCCTTTGCAGGATGTCAGCGTATAATTTTGGCTTTTACAATTTTAGCCTTAAATGAAAATCCACCATCAACAGATGGTTACCATTTTTGTAGACGTTGTTGTGAGCACCTTTATTCCATGATTCATCGTTTTGTCGAATCCTGCGCTTTGTATGAACGATGTGTTGAAGTAGCCACTTTGCAAGAATGACTGACTCTCATGATGACACTTCCAAAGATGGTGTTTCCAGAGATAACATCTCTAACTTTAAGAAATGGTACTTCTGGACCTTTGAGTGATGGTGAGAGATCCTTCATATTGAGTTGTACTCCTGGTTATTTCATTAGCTTTACCATAGGATGATCGTGCAGTGAGATCCCGGATCAATGTAGACTCCACGGAAATGGAAGAAAGTCTACGGGAGCGGAGAACCCAGAAGTAAGGACTACGAGGATGTTAGCAAATGACGCAGGTCCCAGCCGTTTCTTTGGTGAGTTGTTAGCGCTCCTTGTGTCATGATTTTGCCCGTGCAATTAGGATCACGAGACCAAGGTTTGTTATTTCTTTTCAGACTTTTGCTTCATCGATTGACGGTCTTCAACTTGTTCCTGGGCAAACAATTCATGAATCCAGCACTGATGAAGAAGTCGATGTAAGTATCTTTTTCGTGCAGGTGATCGTGACATCTCCTTGAATGAAATAATAATAATTGTTGTTGATGAATCCAGGAAGAAATCATTGTAGATAAGCAGCATGTTGATGAAACGTGCTCTTCTTTGGGATATGGAGAACTCCCGAAATCCCGAACCAAATGGAGATAAAGGCATTGCCGAGCCTTCAAATGATTTAGAGACTCTCCTAGTAAGTATATCTCATGTAATCTCTTCATAGAATTATGAAATTGCTGATTTGTGAATGAATGAATGAGAATCCATGCGAGTATACGAGTAATTTTGTTGAAATACGTCACCAGAAAATTTCAGACTTCAGCCTTTTAGCAAAAACACCGTAGAATCTTCGTTCAAAGTTGGATTTTCGCGATCTGCATATGTATATTCAAGCCCAGAAAATTTACAAGCTTTTTAAAAAAAGCTTTTTGAGTTTTGAGCATGTTTAGGGCCTGAAAAAGGCGAAACAGTAAACTTCCAGGAGACTTTCAGAACTTTTTCAGATTGTATGTTGTCCAATGTTTCAGCCACATATCCTTGCTCGTTTCTTCAATTGCTTTGAATTTTGGATACGTTGTAGAGGACATCCATACGAAGAGAATGGTATATGACCCATACCTATATTCTTCACCAATTGCTCCCAGATCGTCGGTTTGCACATGACAATGTAAAATCATCTCGGGCAGAGCTTGCTGTAAAACACTCATGTTGTGTTTTTAGACCATTCGCTTGTGTCTTGAACAGTTGATGGAGGACTTCAATACCATTGATTAATTTGGAATCTGAAACCCTTGGTTGATACATGAGCATGGTGCTTGCAGTACCATTTTTTGTTTATATCAGTCGTAGAAACATCACTTCTGAAACCCTGGTCACGGGACCATAACTGTGGTTGCTCTCAAGAGGGGATAGCGTAATGGCCATGGTTGCATGTCCGGTGGTAGCATTCCTTTACGGTGATTGATTAGCACCGGAGAGCCCGGCACCACGAGTCTTGGATTGTGAAATTGATCGTCATGATCAGTGAACCGTCAGTCCCCAGTATTTTATTAAATCTCTCTCTTTCGTTTTCCCTTCTTCTGGCAAGACCTGGATAGAGTCCCCAGGTAGAAAAATTGATGTAAAGACCTAGGTGGTCGAAGTTGGAGGTACCTTGATGAAGTACTTAGTGGAAAGACCCGGTGGACACTGATCGACTGTGGAAGTTATGAATCCCGTCTAAGAATTGCTGCTTGCATGTTGTACGCTCCGTAAGTCAGTAGGAACCTCATACGACGTCGAAATTCGATGCTTGACCCCAACTTTTGAAGCTAAGAGACTGAGTTACCACATGAGAGAAGAATCACTCAATTCGGAGTTGTAGAGGTCAGCCAACAAAGCATGCACATTTGTAATTTGTAATCCCGTACAAACTTTTCAGATTTCGTAGACTTGACGGTAAATGCCGTATCTTTCAGCTCGTATGTCCGATTGATGTGACATTTTGGTATGTTGTATCAGAGACATAGACGAACATCTTTCGTTGAGGAAGCATTGTCCCATTCCTCACCCATTGGTACGTTGTTTTAAACCCATGGCCTGAAGTGTGCTGTATCTCATTTGCAGAGGTGATGAGAACATCTTGTAGAAGTCTTTGGCTTGTGCCCACCAGTCGTGCAAGATTTGGGAAGACTTTCATGTGAACATATTTTCATGTCTACACATCTTGACACGAATCATTAATGCTTGAGAAGTCCGCTTCATCGAGCAATGCTTTCGTAGAATGGTTAGTTGATGAAGACCGATGTTGCACACGATCTTTGAGATGACGATTGAATTCTCTCCTGAAATTCTTGTTGATGCTGAGACCATGAATAGAGTTCCTCCACATATCCTTGTTGATGCCGATACTGGGTGGAGTACAACCCGAATTGTCCTGATCAGTATGACTTTACCGTGAACTGGCATCATCAATAAGTCGACGTTGTTGCGGCAGATTGCATCAGCAGTCTCCATTATGGGTGTGATCGATGAAGAGAGAAGTTCCTTAGTTGTGCAAAGTTCGTGAGGTAGAGAGATTTCCGTTGATAAAGTTTTCATGGAATCGCATCGAAGTTGCAATGACTTGCTATGTCTTGAATCTTGTCCAATAAGATCAAGTCCCCAATGCATGTTGAAGGAATTCGTGCCATCAATGGATGAATGATGTTGCATCCGCTTGAAGTCTTGTCATGGAGATAGTGAAGACTCGGCCGATTGTAGTTCAGTTTCACTTTGATCGTGTGGGTGGTGAATCGGTGTGTCATCGTCGAGATGTTTGTCTTTGGCTGTGAGACGCCATTATCGAAGGTGTACTCTTTTATTGGGAGTAAAATTTGAAGACTTCTTAGATACTTGAGCGTTGAAGCGTCGTATTATTTAAGCTTCGAATGTCTTAGGCTTGATCGTCTCGCCCCGAGTATCTTGTTGATTCAACATTTCTTTCCATGTGGTAGTGGGATTCAACACTTGTGCGGACATCGAGCTTTCGATTTTTGTGGGACATATGAACACTCCCGCAAGGCTACGGAGAAACACCCAAAGTGTTCCTTGCCATGCTTGGACATTATCTCGATAATGAATGTCTCAATGCTCGATTCGAGAGAAATGTCGATTCAACCACTTGGTAAAAATCTGCTTTGAAGTGAGATTACCAACTTATAGCATCTTGCAATAGCAGAGATGCTAGCATAATTGAGTCCACATGCTAAAATAACATGTGAGGAAACAAATGACATAGACATGGGAGGAACGAGACTTGCCTGAGTGCAGGACTTTTTGATGGATGTCTATGCATCTTTTGCGGAGTTCTTGTTTCAACCTCGTCAAAGTTCGAAATTCCTCCAAGTGCTCACGATGATGGAACGTCCGCCAAATCTTCTGGATCAGAACTTTCTTCGTTGGAGATATGTGCAACCAAAGACGCTTTGTTAGTAGTCATCTTCTCGGCATGAATCCACGTCCATCCAAGAATCATGTCGTATCCGCGATCTTCCCTGATTATGTGAAACTTGGTTTCGTCCATGAGCCAACTTTTATTTTGAGAGTGATGCAACCGCATGCATCTCTGAGCATTCCTTCATGGTCTCTGATTAAGATAAGAGAGGAGTAGCAGCTTAGTTGAGTGATGCGACTCTGAGGGTTTTCAGTGGAATGTTGTTGATGGCGGTGTCAGCATTGATCAACATTCTTCCAAATTCATTTCTCCGAGATGGATTGTGGTAAGCAGTCCCCGATCGTGCATCTTCTTGTCACGTGGATGAAGGTTCAAGGAGTATTTCCGGGATGGACAGAGATGTCCGACACAATGTAATTTGGTGTTGTGAACATGTCCTTCCTTTGTGTCTTAGACGAGATAAAGCAATTTCACGAATACGCTCGATCAACGATTGAACGCTTCTTTGACCGGTTGTTGAGAGATTGCAAAAGTTCTTATTAGGGAGAGGATTCTTGTGTACTCCTTGATCGAGTTGAAGCTATTATGGATCAACCTTCTCCGAAGATGTGCTTCAAATATTGCGATTACTTGTTGGATGATCGATGAACCTATGAAGGCGGCATTCGGGATTCTCCATTTCTTCTTGATTGGCTCTCTCCCGATGAACGACAATTTGATTGCACCATCTTGAACCAGACTTCCAGTAACTTTCGATCAATCCTTCATGAGAAAGAGAAGTTTGAGTCGATCGATCATTTCCGTTCATTGATGCCGGTCGAGGTTTGTGCATTTGAGGATTGGTTATCTTTTCTTGGCGTCTTCGAGAGGAGCCTCGGGATGTTTGTAGAAGCGCTCGATGCCGTGTCTCGGCTTTCCTTTCATTCCTTGGCAACAACGTTTAATGAAGGCTGAAGATTGTCTTGATTGTTGACTAGGCGTCGGCTACTTGAGGTTCTTCCACCCTTGCGACTTTGCTCTTTCTGATGCAAAGCGAGGTGCGATGGTCGATCGTTTGGCTGCTTCATGAAGCTCGAGAAAGTATGGAACCAGGAGATTTTCCGGCAATGCTCAGAATTTGGGATCATTCCGTTGATGCACAAGTCCACCAGTTGTTGTTCAGTGACATTCGGGTCATGACAATCCAAAGCTTAGACTCTGAACCTCTTCACATAATCGTTCGGATGTTCATTGCTCTTCTGAGACATTCTTCTTAAGTCGGAGAGAGTAATATGCTGCGAGACGAAGAAGTATTTTCTGTAGAAGGCATTAACCATTTCTCCCCAACTAGTGATGCTCCAGGTGCAATGTTCTTTGTGCAGTGTATGCTCGGCTTTGTCGAGAGATTTCGATAATTCTTTTAGAAGGACGACATGATTTTTTCTTGCTCTCCTAGTGCCTCCAGGGGAATCGAGAGATGTGTTCTCAAGTGTTCACATTCTATTATGCAGTGTGAATGTTGGGGAGGTGCGGCCTTTCGGGAGAGGAATTCTTTGTGTAGAAGCAAGATACAAAGGTTGATGACGATGAACAGATGATGCTTTGTCTTTTCCTCGATCCTCCATGAAGTGTTCCAGGTCCTCACGAGTGATGAAGCCTCGTAGGTTCCTTTGTTGGTGGATTATCTGCGACTTTGTGCACCTCATCATCATCTACTACATGGATCGGAGTGACTTCGGGATCGCAATAGGAGATGTTTCTTTGGCTTTTCCTTTCTTCTCTGAGCCTTCTCTGATATCTTGTCAGTGAGAGTTTTGAGATAATTGCACAACTCTTTCCATGTGTTAGCCATGTCAATCGATTCTTGGCAAGAGTTTCTCGCACCTTCATGAGATCACCTATGGTAGGTGGGTTTTCTCTAATTTCTTCGGAGACCGGCCGAAGAGAGGATTGTCTCCAATGTTGGTTTGCGGAGGAGTAGTATCACCAACACCGATGTTGGAAGCGGGAGTAGCTCGAGTACCACCATTGTTGCTAGTGCTAGCATTGTTTGTGTTGGGATTGGTGACCGAACTTTGACCTAAAATCAACCATTTTGTGAGAGTTTGATATTACAACCGAGTGATTAATCTCCCACTATGGTCGCCAATTCTGTTGATTGGGAAAAAATGGTTTTGGTTTTTAGGAAAGTGAAGAGTCGAGCGTGTCGTCGAGACTCCTCGACCGAACAAATCGCTTAACCTCACTGGATGCACTTGCAAATGGAGTGCTTCGATTCGAGAGATCAATTTATAGGACTCCGGCCTAAACCAAGTCAATGGCCGTTCGAGTCAATTCGATCGCAAAGAGGAGATGGGTTGATCTGTAGGAGGAAGATGAGAATTGTGTGGGATCAATGATGATCAAGGATTATAGATGTGTTGAAGGTTTTGCAATAATTGGTGAACTGTTGAGTTCGAATAAGTTCGATAAATTGATGAATTCTTGAGAGTAGTTACTCGAGAAATTCTTTGTGGACGATTCATGATAGCTAGTGATCATTCGTTGTCCTTAATCATGGATTCGAGACTTATTTATATTATCGATTTTGTGAACACCTTGATCCCTGTAAGTGTGACGGTTTCATGAGTGGAAGAGTGGGCAAGTGGAAGATCGTGGTAAGTCATTTCCATGTCGTGTGGAGACTTGACGGATCGTGCACCCACTACTTTGCTAACTCCTTCAACCGTTTACACAACTTACGCACATTTCTCGTCGTGGATGAAATCCACGTCTTTAGGACCGCTTGACCAATACCTAGTTGTTATCCCCCAATTTGGCGTGATTGATGTCTCACGAATCGCGGGAGTCCGTGAGACGTGTATCTAGTTTGTCGATTGTTGGTGATTAGACAATGAGTCTAGGTTTTGTTGAATCGAGCATGTTTGACAAATGCTCGATTCATGAATGTTAATGTTGCTCGTCTAAGCAAATATTGTAAATTCGACAAGTTGTTGAATATTGATGAGTTATGAATATATGTGGATTATTCGAAGAATCGAGCAAGTATTGCTCGATTCGAGAAATATCGATAAATTATGAATATTGATAGTTGGATCAATATTCGAGCAATCGAGCAAGTATTGCTCAATTAAATTTAATTCATGAATATCGAGAATTTGTGAGCAATTGAGCAAGTATTGCTCAATTCGACAAAATAATGAATGTTGATGATTTGACGTACAATTGAGCAAGTATCGCTCAATTCGGAAAATTACTGAATGTTGATAATTTGTCGTGCAATTAAGCAAGTATTGCTCAATTTGACAAATTACTTATAAATTACCAAATATTGATAGTTGGATCAATATTTTGTTAACTGAGCAAGTATTGCTCGATTCGACGAAACATTTATTGGTGATGTGACCCAATAAAATATTAAAATATTAGTAAGCTACCAAATATTATATGATTATTCATATGTTGGTTCTGAATCCATCATAAATTCATTAGTGTTTGAATCGTGCTCGAGTGATGATTCGTGGAGCATTTATTCAAAACCCTAATTTGAGATCATAGTTGATGAATCGCTGAAAATAGGTCATGAGTGATAGAGGGACCAACCACATGGGATGATGGCGTCCATGTGGTGCCGGTGCTTTCAGTGAGCATGCAGGGTTCTCGGTTTGAGGATTGGTGAAAGAATAATGATTAAATGTTGGTTTTATCATTTCTTGAAATATTCTTTGGGTTCGGCATTAGGTGATAAAACCTAGGTATGAAAGATGGGGACCGACCAAAAGAGCATGGGACCCACTCTTGGTGGTCACGTGACCAGTTGTTGGCCGTTTGAGCAATTCCCAGGTTGGTTGGAGATAGTTTGGGCCCAATACGAGCAATTGAGCAAATTAGGTCAGAATTATGAAAACGTGTGGGACCGGCTTTGTGCAAGCCCTAAGGATGACTCTGGTTGGTCATGAAGGCATGCACGTGTTTCCGTGGTGCCGTGTCTCCATCGAGAGTTTCGGTATTTTCTCGATGTGCGTTCGAGCAATGTTGTGAATTTTGAGGAAGAGTTTCATCTTGGTGAAATTCTTGATTTTTGTTGGAATGAGCATGTATGCTCAATTGATCAATATTTTTTAAATATTAAAATAATTGTATTTTAACATTTAAATTGTCGTGAGAGGCTAGCCGGTCGTGTGACCTGTTGGCTTTTGGTTTTCATGATTTGAGCAAAATTTGAGAAGTTATGACGAAATCATGATTTTTGCTCAAACCAAGGAGTTTCATGAATTTAGGAAAATAATAATTATAAAAGACTAGGGATTGCAAGGCCAGCTAGGTTGCCCGGTCCCGCACACCTTTCCTTATTTTATAACATTATTTCATGAATCCATGAAGTTATGGAGGATTCATGAGTGTAGATGGTGGATTTTCGACAAAGGCTAAAATCGTAAACCCATAATTATACGAACCACGATCCGGAAGAATCAAACTTGAGTATTGAGACACGAGTCTCTCATCGAACCTCGATCGAGAATACCGTCTCTCGGAGTATATACTGAGATATGTAGTCTCTCATTCTGGACAACAACATATCTCATGAATACGAACACATTAGTAATTATTTCTATATAAAATCACGAGATTGACGGGCTCCTAGACACTTGCTCTGCTAGTATAGAGCGATAACGTCTTCGAGGATACAAACAACGATTTTCCCGACTATATAAAGGATATGAAGCTCCAAGCAAGCTCATATCGGAATAATTAATGCTCCTAGACGACTTGCTCGCTAGTATAGAGCCATCAATTTATTTATTCTTAAATTCTTGGATTCATCCTTTGAATTTCGAAAATATTCAAATATTTTCGAAAGTATTCAAATATTCGTAATATTTCGTTACTTCAATCCATGGTTCTTCCCAAAGAGAATTCCATGGGTTAGTAATAAATATTCAACAACACGGCATCCGAGCTACCTCCGAGCAAGCCCCGATCCAAATGGTGCAAGTGTACTCGCGATGATGCACTAACAATCACCGTACGAACAAGTATTTCAAAATACGACGAGACGATGAACCTATGCAAAATAGAAAGGAAAATAATAAATAATTAAAAATTGACCAAGGCGCTGGGAGCATGGGCCCACTAACCGGCCAGACGTGCCGTGGTCAATCCCTCGCCAGTTTCATAGTTTTATCATATTTTTTGTTATTTTCCTTGAGTTCATGAAAATCCTTTCACTTGAACAAATATCTTTCGTTTTGAGGAAACTCCTCAGTTTCATGGCGTTTCCCTCACACCAAGAAATAATATAAAATTAGGGAAAATATTGTGGGCGTAGTGATTATTGGCCAACCGGTCATGCCTTGATCCCGTCGGCCCCACACCTCATGGTTCCTCATTATTTTATTATTATTTCCTAATTTCATGAAAACTCCTTAATCTCATGATATTTCTTTAATCCCATGAAAATAATAATATAAAATTAGGAAACCCGTGGGACCTGGGTCCCAGTAGGCCTGGCCACGCCCAAGCTGGCCCCACATACCCTATTTTATTATTATTATTATATTTTATGTTTCCTTAATCCCATGAAGTTCCTTGATTTCATGATATTTCCTTCAAATTATGAAAATTCCTTTAAATCGTGAAATAATACATAAAATTAGGGAAAAACTCACGGGACCGGGCCCTAGCCGGCCAACCATGCTCAAGCCGGTCCCACACGTCCCTTATTTTATTATTATTATTATTATTTAATGTTTTCCTCATCTCATGGAAACTCCTTGATTTCAACAAAACTCTTTGATTTCAACAAAACTCTTTGGTTTTAACAAATTCCTTGGTTTTATCATATCTCCCTAAAATCATGAAAATATTATAAAAATTGGGAAAAACGTGTGGGATTGGGCCCTTTGGCCGGCCGGCCATGCCTTGGCCACAGCCGGTACAGCACTTCATGATTCCTTCACTTTTTTATTATTTTTCCTTCATCTCATGAAGTTTTGACGGTTTCATCAAAAACCCCTGATTTCTTCATATTTTCTCAAATGATTGCTCAAATGCACATCTGAAAATATCAAAATTCTCGTAATCGAGATACGAACACTTTGGTGACATGAGCATGTTACCTTGACCGACCAAGGTTGGCTCTTTGGCTCACAAGGAGTCGGTCCCGCGTATTTACACAATTTGACCTAATTTGCGCAATTGCACGACATTAGGTCCAAAACTCTTCCAAATAACTCGGGATTTTCATAGAATGATCGTGGCCGATCCCGTGACCACCTAGGGCCGATTTCATGACCCCTTGGTCGGTCCCTCACCTCTTCATAATTAATTAGGTTTTATTACCTAAGGTTCGGGACGAGCATTATTTTAAAAAATGATTAAGCCAAACATTTGATCATTCTTTCATTAAATCAACTGGTCTTCGTGGAGACCTTGATATTTGCTCACGTGAGCATCGGGCGCTACATGGTTGATCCATAATCCCATGTAGCCGGTCCCTCCTCGACTCCGTGGTTAACTTTCAATAAACCATCTGTTGATGGTGGATTTTCATTTAAGGGCTGAAATTGTAAAAGCCAAAATTATGCGCTAACATCTTGCAAAAGATAAAGCCATTAATAAGTGATGAATACTTCTTCACCTTACTAATTCACCTAGAATAGAGCATGTGGCAACAATCCCAGCATTCTGTGAAATAAATACACGAAATTCATCCAGGTTGGAGCATGTAGCAACAATCCCATATACCATGTGAATTTACAGCATTATTAATTAATGCATGACCAGCCTCGTATTTCATGTACTCATTACCGGTGCGGCATGACGACTGAGTGTTGTTCTCAGCAGAGCAACACGAATCTCCAAGCATTAATAATAAAACATGTACGAAATACCCATACAAGGCTACAACTCTCGGTGTGTTATACTAGCCCGATTGAGCATGTTTGAACCTCGAACCGACCATATCGGTCTCGAAACGATCACGACCATCCAACCTCACCAGCATGATTGGATGGCTTAGATTAAATCCATGACCCCAAGCAGGTATTGGAATATTCACCACCAACCCAACGCGGGCCCGCATGGTCGGCCTCCCCAAAACGAGGGCATAATTTGCCAAACCGTCCAAACCAAACCAGAATGGACGGAAAACCCTAAATTTGGGTTTGCGGCACATTACATGTATCGCAAAACAGTCTCAACCATCCATCTTCGCAGGCATAGATGGAGGGTGTAGATGTAGATTCAAAGGGCCCAGAGCATGTCAACACAAACACCGTGGGCCCGCCTACATACCTGACTGATCGGTCAGGACCAACTATGGTTGGTCTTCTTGATTCGTGCGTCCCAAACTGGGTATGACACATGGCCGGCAACCTGATTAGGGTTTGTGTCGCGATCACGAGCATCCCTTTTCTCCTGCTCGGATGAAGGGTACAGGAATAGACTAAGCAGGTCCGGTAAGTATCAACATGATCACTGCGGGCCCACCTATCTCCACACCCGATCGGCCAAGACCAAACTTGGTTGTACACCTCGATTCGCACGCCCAAACCAGGCGTGGTCGCACCTCCTAATCATAAAATGATCTCGACCACTCAACTTCTCCGGACAAATTAAGTGGCCTAGATCACGTTTCTATGAGGCAATGAAGTACAGGCGTGAACACCAGCCTACCACCCACACGCCGAATCAATCGGTCGGGACCGACCAGGCTTGGTTGTCTTGAAACGCGCACCCGAAGTGGTCATGATGCGCGGCTTTTGCGGCACCAGATTTCTGTTGCAAGTCGATCTCAACCGCTCCTCTTTGCCGGTCAAATTGAGTGTCCTAGATCGCACCTTCATGGGACAGTGAGGTACGGACGTGTACACCGGCATGCCGTCTACACGCATGCCCGGTCGGTCCTTTCCAAAACACCTCTCATGCTTAATTTCGACCATACTGAAGAGTGATGCCTGCGCACCTCTTCAAAAGCCCTAAAACTTCATCAACGGTCGCAGATGAGTGTCACGGATCATCTCGTTTGGCCAACTCTACCAGCTTGGTCAAGCATTGGTCAAGCTCAGCCCTGGGTTAGGAGTTAAGAGACACAGCCGAACAAAAAGAAGAAGGCATCATCACAAAATTTGGAAGAATCACCGTCCACCACTCTTCCACATGAGGTGATCATGGCCAAATAGTGGTCGGTGGGCTTGTAAATTTTCTTTATCCTAGCCTCCAAACGATCACTCGAAGATGGATGGACATGATGCTATTTTAAGGCGCTTAAATTCGTGACTTACTCCTTTAAGCCTTAACAACAGCGATGCTTCATACATGCTGAATATACTTGATGCAGTACCTGCATAGAATACACACGATACTTCACAAGTATCGACTTCCTAAATAACTTAGTTATTTAATCGAGCATTACATGCTACTTTATGTGGGTCCCACGATTCACACACTCGAGACATCAATCATGTCACAAACTGGGGGATACATAATGGGGTATTGGTCTGGCGGTTTACAGCGTGCAGCGTGCAACGCGCCATCACAAGAACGTGTCAGGAAGTCATGGACGGTTAGAGATGACATGAGAAGTGGGCAAGACTGGTCGTGTAACACCGACACACAAATCCACTACTCCATCACTCCACTTCCTCCACTTCCCACGAGAGACGTGAATAAGGCTCAAATGACTTGTATAAATAGGTTCTCCTCCCTATTTCCAACTGAGAACAAGTCCAAACAACAGAGGCAAGTGTTGATACCATCGTATTCAAACACCGAAACTGATAGCTTACATCCTGCAAGCCAGTTCATCTTTATGATACAAGTCATACATAGCCAACACCTTCATAATCTCAACACCTTCTTCGCTTCCCTCCCTAAGATCAACCCCATCTCCTTCACTTTGTGACCGAAACAAGTCTGGAACGGCCATTTCTTGGTTTAGGCCGGATTTGCACAGATTGATTTCTCGAATCTACAAGCACTCCCGTGTAGTGCATTTGTTTAAGGTTTAAACTCATTTCTCATCCACACACCCCAAATTACCAAAACCGGCAGAGATAGTTTTCACCCATAAACAACTACCAATAATTCATCGAATGAGCAACATTTGCTCAGATGAGCAATATTTGCTCAAACCAAGGAATATTGGTTCAACTATCAATATTCAACAATTCATAGAATGAGCAATATTTGCTCATGTCAACTTATTCACACATTGTATCTCTGTCTCAACAGACATGTTCAATTCACGAGTCTCAGAACATTTCCAAATCACGTTCGACTCAACAAAACAAGGACTCATCGTCCCATGAAGTCATGTAGTCAGCAACTGACTAACTAAATACACGTCTGCCTTGCAGACTCCACAATCACACGAGACATCAATCGTGTTACATGGGGGATATTAACTAGGGTTTTGGTCTGGCGGTCTACGGCACGTGTGTTCAAACACACGATGGAATGTGAGCAAGTCGTGCAATCAGTTGAAGGAGTTAACAAAGTAGTGGATGGAAAATCGACCAAGTCTCCGCACGATGAGCAACTGGTTTCAAACACGATTTTCATTTCCTCACTCCTTAACTCCATCAACTGTCACACTTCATGGGATCATGGTGTCTACAATTTCAGCAATATAAATAATTCCCTGAATCATGATTGGAAGGACAACAAGAATCTCACGTCTCACTGACAATACGAGATCAACAACTCATCAATTGAGCAATTACTCTCAACGGAGCAATTTCAATCATTCAGAATTCATAACACACCTACAATCTTTGATTACCGTTGATTCCACATATTTCTTAGCTTCCCTCCTACAGATCAGCCCATCCTCTCTTGTGACCGAATTTACTCTGGAACGGCCATTGTCTTGGTTTAGGCCGGAGTACTACAGATTGATCTCTCGAATTCAAAGCACCCCCTTTGCAGCGGTGCATTTGTGTAAGGTTGAACATTTCGCTCGGTTCAAGGAGTCCCCTCCGTACGGTCGTCTCCTCAATTCCTTAAAAACCATCAAATCGTTTTTCCTCATCTACAGATTGGCGACCACAGTGGGAGATCGTTCTCTCGGTTACAATCTCAATTCTCACAAAGATGGTCGGTCTTAGGTCTGCCAATCCGGGTTCAAAACCCGATCCTAATATCGCAAGCTCTAGTGGTACCGCTAACGCCACTCCTCCAAGCACTGATGCTCCAGTGATCACCCCTGCAAGTGACGGCACTGGCGCCATCAACAATCCAATCTTCGGTTGATCTTCTGAAGAAACCAGAGGAAATCAGCCTACCATAGTTGATCTCATGAAGGTTCAGACTGACGTAGCTGCAGCACAGAAAGAGTTGTGTACTTATCTCAAAACTCTCACAGACAAGCTTGTGTCTGAACGAACTCAGCCTCAACGCGAGAAAGGAAAATCTAAAGAAACATCTTCAACTGCTGATCCTGAAATCTCTCTAATCCATGTTGTACATGATGAAGAATTTCGCAAAGCTGCAGATGACTCTCCAGCAATGGAGCCCGCAAGTTTCATCACTCGTGAAGACCTGGAGCACTTTTTGAGGATCGAAGAAAAGACAAGGCATCATTTGTCCATCTTCACCAACCTTCATATCTTGCTTCCATACATAGGATTCCTCTTCCAAAGGTTATACCGCTCCAACATTCATTCTTTATGATGGAACATGCAATTCTCAAAAACATATTTCTCGGTTTCTAGATTTATTGGGCGAACACGAGCACAACATGTCGTCCGTCTGAAGGAATTTTCAAAGTCTCTGACAGGCAGAGCATACACCTGGTACAACAACATCGCACCGGGAAGTATCACCGATTGGAGAGAGATGATTAATCCTTTCTACAGAAAATACTTCTTCGTGTAAGAGCAAATCACTCTCTCTGATCTAGGAAGGATGTTTCAAAGGAGTAGCGAACATCCTGATAATTATGTGAAATGGTTCACAGTTCAAGCCTTGGACTGCCACAACCCAAACGTTACATAGCAGCAACTTGTAGACTTGTGCATCAACAGAATGATCCCGGTCTACAGAGCCTCGCTGGAAAACCTCCGGTTCCATACTTTCTCAGAACTTCATGAAGCAGCCAAACGATCAGCGACTACTACACCTGCTTTACTGAGCAAAGTCTACAAGGTCGAGGAACCTCGGAGAAGCCGACGCCTGATCAACAAACAGTACAATGTCTAACCTTCCATGAACGTTGTTGCTTAAGGAGACAAAAAGGAAAGCTTATGCTCAAACATGCGACATCCAACATTTCATCCTACAAAAGCATCACGGAAGGATAACTAATCTTGCACAAACCTCGACCCGGCATCGAACGGGAAATGATCGGACATACTTAAACTTCTCTCGTCTCATGAAGGAGTGATCGAGTTACTGGAAGTTTGGGTTCAAGATAGTGCGATCAAATTGTCGTTCATCAGGAGAGAGCCAATAGAAGAAGAAATGGAGAATTCCAGGAGTACACAAGAATCCTCTCCAGTCAGAACCTTGCGCTCTCTGAATTCAAAGAAGCAGTTCAATCGTTGCTCGAGCAAATCTGTAGAATTGCTCTATCTGCCGAAGGCACAAAGGAGAGACATGTTCACAGCACTGAACCACATCGTGTCAAGAAATCCATTCCGGGAATACTTCTTGAGCCTCCAGCCACATACCAAGATATGTACAACTGGGGACTGCCTACCACAGTCAATCTCAGAAGAAATAAATTGGGAAGAACGTTGATCGATGCTGGCACCGCCATCAACATCATTCCACGGAAAACCCTCAGAGTCGCAGGCATCACTCGACAAGAAGCTACTCATGCTCCCATCTCAATCAGAGACCTTGAAGGAGCGCTCGGAAATACTCATGGCTACATCACTCTCAAAGTGAACATAAGTCCAACCTGGACAGAAACCAAGTTTCGCATAATCAGGAAGATCCAGGATATGACATGTCCTTCAGACGAGCGTGGATCCACGCTGAAAAGATGGATACTTACAAAGCGTGTAACACCCCAAATTTTGGTCCCGGATTCCAACCCAAATCCAAACCCAAAATCCGGAATGCTACATTTAATATCAGGCCCAGACTTACAAACTTGGCCCAAGTCCAAACGACTACTTCTTTGTCTAATATTTATTTATGTTTAATTCAGAAATTCTGTCGCGGCGGATATATAGAAAATTCTTTTAGGAACATCTAACCGTTAACTTGACGTGATTGTTAACCCACATGAATTATAAAGAACTATAGTTTACCATAAAAATTAATTTCACCGTTAAAGGTTCCAGATTTAATCCAAAAGAGTCACATGTTTAAGGAAGAATCATAAAACAGAAACAAACATAAGTTCACTCCAAGAATTTTACTGAACTCAATTCAAATCCAAAAATTATTATGATTCTACATTCTGAATCCTAACTGAGTATAGTTCTATTCATAAATTTTCTATAATTTTTAGTTTATCTTAAAGACCTTTTGACCACAGTCAAACTCGTAGTTGACCAGAACTGCAGAAAAGAAAGAAAGAGATAGTCCATTTTATAAAAATCGTATAAAATCGCTCACAACTCCAAAACAGGTTTGATTTACCAATTTAAAAAGGAAAAAGAAATATCTTCAAGTTTACAGAAGACACTAAAACCTAAAACATAACATAGAATAGGTTAAAAGTAGTAAAACTTCTATATAGTTGGATTTGTCAGAAAATTCCTGAATTTCGCACAGTGACAAAGAATTGTTTTAAAAATATTTTTGGAACTCAGAAAATTCTAATATTTTAACAACTTCATTTAACGTGAGTTTTACATATACTATAAAATATTCAGGAACATATCTATTATATAATAGTTATCATTAATAGTCAAACTGACATGACTCAGAAATTCTCATTATCTAATCAAATAGAATTTTCCTTAACAAAGCATTGTTTCATTGGTTAAATATTAACCCAATAATCTCCAAAGTATTACTAATCAATAAATACTCAACAAATCATCTAAAAGAGTTTGATGATATTTTATTACAATTTTTCAACCATAATTCCTATGCAAACAACTAATTAAAGCACCAAAGCCGATCTCTATGCTTTTCCGCCATTAGCTCCTTGTGGTGCCATAAAATCTGGAATTTTTGTCATGAAACGACGTGAGTTTTGACACCCAGTAGGAAAAGAAGCAACAAAACGTTTTAAGCAACATTTTCAATTTCTTTTAAAAACAACTAGCATGATTAACAGCATCATAAACACATGGAAACACCACATCCATAAAAACAATCAAATCAATCAATCCGCTCGCCCCAGGGAGCCCCATGGGTTTAGCAATCAAATAGGAGGCAACCATCAACTCCTAATGAGCCCCATGTTGTTTTAGGGAGGCAACCTTCAACTCCCAAGGATATCTCGTACCCGTCAAAAAGGAAGGTCTTTAGGGAAGCAACCATCAATTCCCAAAGACCGTAATTTATCAAACACATACATAGATCACACAACTTCAACATCATCATGAAATCAATAAATACAATACTATCAATCACATCACCACAATAATTAAAATCAACAAATATGAATTTGAATAATTTTAACCTAAATAAAAATAATATTTAATTAGTGTTGCGCCTACCTCAAAGGCTAGCAAATAATCCTAACGGAAAACCTCAAAAGAAATAAGTCTTCCACGTCGTAGTTATTCGTCTGTTCTGCTCTCTTTTTTTTGGTTTTGTGCGGCAACAGAAAACTGAGAACCTAAACCCTAGAGACATTCCTTAAGTATATATATATAAGGTGTCGGTGGTGGAATTATTCCTAGTCAACCTTAATTCTTCCAAAACGTACGCATGCAACATATATGGTTTAAGCACATCTCATCTTTGACCGACTTAAGGGAAGCTATGTTTTAATCTCAACCAAATTTACTTAGCGCACAAACAACTGATCAACTATCCAATGAGAACCGAACACATGGCAAGGTGACAATTATTAACTAATTACAATGTGAGTTGTGGCAAGATGACAAACAAGAGAAGATGGTAACAGCAGAGACATTTTCAAAACACATTTAACTTAATCTTTTCTAACTAGTGGAGCCTCCCACGTAACCAACTAAAATTAGTTTTCTTTCCCTTCCAATTTCTAAGGAAACCCTTAATGCAGTTCACCATCAGTAGGACGTCACCACGTGCCAAAACATATTTAATTAATCTAATTCACATTACGGTACTCACTGGCTCATTTTGTTTCAAATGTGTATAACAAAAATCTAACATGACAGACCACTTCTATATACGTATGTGTCTAGTTAAACCAAAAACGGCATGTGCCCAATACTAGCCACTATAACAACTTAAGGCTAAATAAAATAATATTATTTTTTTATAAGATTAATAATCAAGTAAATCCTATAAAATACAAATGGTCATTTTTCATAAATTAATATATAGACTAGGCTAAGTATTTACTATCAAGATGTCTTTTCTTAATATAAAATAACTAATTTACCCCTATTAGTAAAAATGACATAAATACCCTTAGAAATTTGGGATGGGCCTTACAAAGCGCCTTTGGTTACACATCTCTCCAACGAAGAAAGTTCTGATCCAGAAGGTTTGACAGACATTCCATCATCAGAGTACTTTGAGGAATTTCAAACTTTGACGAGGTTGAAGCAAGAACCTGCAAAAAGATGCATAGACATTCATCAAGAGGTTCCGCATTCAGGCAAGTCTCATTCCATGTCTGTGTCATTTATTTCTTCACATGCTATCCTAGCATGGGGACTTAATTATGCTAGCAACTCTACAAGATGTTATGAATGGTAGCTTCACCGCATTAGTATTTTACCAAGTGGTTGAATCTGACGTTTCTCCGAATCAAGCACTGAAACATTTATTACTGAGATGATGTCCAAACATGGCGAAAAATACTTTGGGAGTTTCTCCTGCGAGTCCATGTGTTCCACAAAATCAGAAGGCTCTGATGTCTGCACAAGTGTCGAATCCCACTACCACAACGGAAGGGATGTTGAATCAACAGAAGAAACTCCAGGGCCGAGATAATCAAACCCCTAAGGCATTTGATGCTTAAGGAGTATATGCTTCAATGCTCAAGCATCTGAGAAGCCATCAAATTGTACTCCCAATCAAAGAGTACAGCTTCAGCACAAATATCTAGACGATGACACATTGATTCAACACCAGCACGATCAAAGTGTTACTAAACTACAATCGATAAGTCTTCAGTATCCCATGATAAGACATCTGAAGCAGATGCAACATCATTCATACATGGATGACACTAACTCCTTCAATGTACACTGGGCAACCTAAGGCGATTCCGTGAAACTTAATCAACGGGATTTCTCTACATCACAAGCCCCTGCATGATTGAGGAACTTTCTCTCTTCACCAATCACATCCAGTACGAAAATTGCTGATGCTATCTACCGCAACAATGACGACTCACTGACAAAGCCAGTTCGTGGTAAAATTATGCTTTCAGGAGCATTCAGGTTGAACTCTCGGTACACCTTCATCTTACGAACGCTCAACTCATCAACTAGTTTGTGAATGTAAAAGGCTCACTGGAAGAAGGAGCAAAGATTATATCTATAATCATGGTTCTATTCTTTTCGGTCTTTGGAGCAACTTCAACCGTGGTATCAGCATCAACAATAATCTCTAGAGGAACACCATCCATGATCTCAGCATCGACAAGGATCTCTGGAGCGTGATCATTCATAGTCTCAGCACCAATGACGGTCTCAGGAGCAACATCCTCAGGGCTTCATCAACTAATCATTCTCTGAAGTGTTACACATGAAGCGGATTTTTCTAAGAACCAATGATTCATATCAAGATGTGTAGACCTGATAACATGCTCACACGAAAGTCTTCCCAAAACTGGCACGACTGGGGGACATAATTCAAAGTCTTCTACAAGATGTTCTCATCACCTCTACAATTAAAAAACAACACACTTCAGGTCATGGGTTTGCAAAAACGTACCAATGGGTGAGGAATGGGACAATGCTTCCTCAACGAAAGATGTTCGTCTATGTCTCTCATACAACATACCAAAAGGGCGCATGAATCGGACATACGAGCTGAAAGATATGGCCATTACCGTTAGGTCTACAAAACCTGAAAATTTTGTACGGGATTACAAATTGCAAATGTGCACGCTTCGTTGGCGGACTTCTACAACTCCAAATTGAGTGATTCTTCTATCATGTAATAACTCAGTCTCTTAGCTTCAAAAGTTGGGGTCAAGCATCGAATTTCGACGTCGTGTGAGGTTCCTACAGCTTCCAGAGCATACTACATGCAAGCAGAAATTCGTGGACGGGATTCATAACCTCTACAGTCGATCGATGTTCACCAGGTCTTTTCGCTAAGTCCTTCATCAAGGTACCTCCAACTTCTACCACCTGGTTCTTTACATCAATTTTCCACCCGGGTCCTCTATCTATCTTGCCAGAAGAAGAGAAAACGAAAAGGAGAGATTTAACAAAATGCTGGAGACTGACGGTCCACTGATCATGACGATCAGTTTCACAGTCCAAGACTCGTGACAACAGACTCTCATGTGCTGACCATTCATCATAAAAGGAATGCTACCACCGGTACATGAAAGCATGGTCATTACATCACCCCCTCTCGAGAGCAACCTCAGTTATGGTCCCGTGACCAGGATTTCAGAAGTGATGTTTCTGCGACTAACAGAAACAAGATAGACACTGCAAGCACCACACTCATGTATTAATCAAGGGGTCCTGATCTCAAATGAATCAATAACATTAAAATCCTTCACCAATCGTTCAAGACACAAGCGAATGGTCTAAAAACACAACATGAGTGTTTTATAGCAAGCTCGTCTGAGATGATTTTACACTGTCTTGTACAAACCGACGAGCTGGGAGAAATTGGTGAAGAATTTAGGGATGGATCGTATACCATTCTTTTCATATGGATGTCCTCTACAACATATCCAAAATTCAAAGCAATTGAAGAAACGAGCAAGGATATGTGGCCGAAACATTGGACAACATACAATCTGAAAAAGTTCTGAAAGTCTCCTGGTAGTTTACTGTTTCGCCTTTTTCAGGCCCTAAACATGCTCAAAACTCAAAAAGATTCATTAAAAAAGCTTGGAAATTTTCTGGGCTTGAAGATACATATGCAGATCGCGAAAATCCGACTTCGAACGAATATTCTACGGTGTTTTTGCTAAAAGGCTGAAGTCTGAAATTTTCTGGTGACGTATTTCAGCAAAATTACTCGTATACTCACATGGATTCTCATTCATTCATTCAAAAATCAGCAATTTCATACTTCTATGAAGATATTACAGGAGATATACTTACTAGGGGAGTCTCTAAATCATTTGAAGGCTCGGCAATGCCGGAATCTCCATTGGCAATGCCGCTATCTCCATTCGGTTCGGGATTTCGGGAATTCTCCATATTCCCATATCCCAAAGAAGAGCACGCTTCATCAACATGTTGCTTATCTACAATGATTTCTTCTTGGATTCATAAACAACAATTATTATTATTTCATTCAAGGAGATGCCACGATCACCTGCACGAAAAAGATACTTACATCGACTTCTTCATCAGTGCTGGATTCATGAATTGTTTGTCCGGGAACAAGTTGAAGACCGTCAATCGATGGAGCAAAAGTCTGAAAAGAAATAACAAACCTTGGTCTCGTGATCCTAATTGCACGGTCAAAGTCATGACACAAGGAGCGATAACAACTCACCAAAGAAATGGTTGGGGACTGCACGTCATTTGCTAACATCCTGTAGTCCTTACCTCTGGGTTCTCCGCTCCCGTAGACTTTCTTCCATTTCTGTGGAGTCTACATTGATCCGGGATCTCACTGCACGATCATCCTATGGTAAAGCTAATGAAATAACCAGGAGTACAACTCAGTATGAAGGATCTCTCACCATCACTCAGAGGTCCCAGAAGTACCATTTCTTAAAGTTTCGTCCGTAGAGATGTTATCTCTGGAAACACCATCTTTGGAAGTGTCATCATGGGAGTCAGTCATTCTTGCAAAGTGGCTACTTCAACACATCGTTCATACAAAGCGCAGGATTCGACAGAACAATGAATCATGGAATAAAGGTGCTCACAACAACGTCTACAAAATGGTAACCATCCAACTCTTACCTATTTAAAATTTCACTAACTGTAGTGATTACAATCTCGAGAATTTGTTCGCTCCTTCAAACCTGCAAAGACGAGCAAAATTCATTATTTGAAAGTCAATACCTGACTTTTCACGAAATTATGAATAATTCACACAACCCTTCATGTGAACATTCACATATTTTCTACTGTGTGAACATACACTGTTGAATCACAAAATTCACGGAAACATTATTTGATCACACATAATTTTGCTTTCAACAATTGCTCAAAAATCATAAATTGATTTTCATCAAACCGTGAACAATCCACGTGAATTTTAACATCCACTGGTTTTTCAAAAATTGGATAGACGTCCATCTTACAATTGTGAAAACTCACATACATACATTATTTCACCATGTATAATTGTCTACTTTCAACAGTTGTTCAAAATCAAAACATTGATTGTACAAAATACATATATTTAACGTGAAACTCACGTAAATTTAAAAATATATCTATATGTCTTGCTCCCTCGCACGAGCATCTGTCTTTGAAGCGATAGTATATTTTCAAAATTTTGTGAACGCTCACATATCGAAAATAAAAAATTTCATGAAAACTCATAGACAAAAATTTTATTAACAGACGCACGTCTTTTAAAAAAAAAAAAAAAAAAAAAAAAAAAAAACTTTTCTCTCGTATGAGCATTCACCTTTGGAACGAGAGTTTATTCCATTTTGTGAAATCTCACAAAGATAAAATTTTGGTTTTCGTGAAAGCTCATAGACAAAATTTTATATCATTAGACTCAGGTCTATTTTGTTTGTTCCTTAAACTAACGAACAAACGAGCGTCTATTCCTAAAATAAGGATTTTTTTTTGGGCCCGGACCGCGAATCCTTAACGACCAAGGTCCCGTCATCAAGATCAACGGTTCAACACCAATCTATGCTCATTAGACGATGCTCCATCATGCCACTGGGATCTTCATTCAAGTCATGGTTTGCTCGTACTATCAAAATCCGGTAATGTATTAACTTACGACTAAGTTCAATTACTTATATTGTTTATGACCGGAAAATCACCATTCAATGCTGACTGAGGAACACGGCTTTCCTCACTAAGCAGGGGACTTAATGTAGATGGTGGATTTTCGACAAAGGCTAAAATCGTAAACCCATAATTATACGAACTTCGATCCAAAGAATCGACGTGAGTATTGAGACACGAGTCTCTCATCGAACCTCTGACTGAGAATACTGTCTCTCAGAGTATATACAGATATGTAGTCTCTCGGCTGGACAACAACATATCTCATGAATACTGAACACTTTAGTAATTATTTCTATATAAAATCACGAGATTGACGGCTCCTAGACAGCTTGCTCTGCTAGTATAGAGCGATAACGTCTTCAGGATACAAACAACAGTTTTCCCTGACTATATAAAGGATATGAAGCTCCAGCAAGCTCATATCAGAATAATTAATGCTCCTAGACAGCTTGCTCTGCTAGTATAGAGCCATCAATTTATTTATTCTTAAATTCTTGGATTCATCCACTGAATTTCTGAAAATATTCAAATATTTTCTGAAAGTATTCAAATACTTCTGTAATATTTTGTTACTTCAATCCATGGTTCTTCCCAGCAGAATTCCATGGGTTAGTAATAAATATTCAACAACACGGGCATCTGAGCTACCTCCGAGTAAGCCCCGATCCAAATGGTGCAAGTGTACTCGACGATGATGCACTAACAATCACCGTACGAACAAGTATTTCAAAATACGACGAGACGATGAACCTATGCAAAATAGGAAGGAAAATAATAAATAATTAAAAATTGACCAAGGCGCTGGGAGCATGGGCCCACTGACCGGCCAGACGTGCCGTGGTCAATCCCTCGCCAGTTTCATATTTTTATCATATTTTTTGTTATTTTCCTTGAGTTCATGAAAATCCTTTCACTTGAACAAATATCTTTCGTTTTGAGGAAACTCCTCAGTTTCATGGTGTTTCCCTCACACCAAGGAAATAATATAAAATTAGGGAAAATATTGTGGGACCGTGATTATTGGCCAACCGGTCATGCATTGATCCTGGCCGGCCCCACACCTCATGGTTCCTCATTATTTTATTATTATTTCCCTAATTTCATGAAAACTCCTTAATCTCATGATATTTCTTTAATCCCATGAAAATAATAATATAAAATTAGGGAAACCCGTGGGACCGGTCCCAGCCGGCCAGTCACGCCCAAGCTGGCCCCACATACCCTATTTTATTATTATTATTATATTTTATGTTTCCTTAATCCCATGAAGTTCCTTGATTTCATGATATTTCCTTCAAATTATGAAAATTCCTTTAAATCATGAAATAATACATAAAATTAGGGAAAAACTCACGGGACCGGGCCCTAGCCGGCCAACCATGCTCAAGCCGGTCCCACACGTCCCTTATTTTATTATTATTATTTTTCATGTTTTCCTCATCTCATGGAAACTCCTTGATTTCAACAAAACTCTTTGATTTCAACAAAACTCCTTGGTTTTAACAAATTCCTTGGTTTTATCATATCTCCCTAAAATCATGAAAATATTATAAAATTTGGGGAAAACGTGTGGGATTGGGCCCTTTGGCCGGCCGGCCATGCCTTGGCCACGGCCGGTCCCACACTTCATGATTCCTTCACTTTTTATTATTTTTCCTTCATCTCATGAAGTTTTGACGGTTTCATCAAAAACCCCTGATTTCTTCATATTTTCTCAAATGATTGCTCAAATGCACATCTGAAAATATCAAAATTCTCAGAACTGAGATACGAACACTTTGGTGACATGAGCATGTTACCTTGACCGACCAAGGTTGGCTCTTTGGCTCACAAGGAGTCGGTCCCGCGTATTTACACAATTTGACCTAAGTTGCGCAATTGCACGTATTAGGTCCAAAACTCTTCCAAATAACTCTGGGATTTTCAAAGAATGATCGTCAATCGATCCCATGACCACCTAGGGCCGATTTCATGACCCCTTGGTCGGTCCCTCACCTCTTCATAATTAATTAGGTTTTATTACCTAAGGTTCAGACGAGCATTATTTTAAAAATGATTAAGCCATCATTTAATCATTCTTTCATTAAATCAACTGGTCTTCAAGAGACCTTGATATTTGCTCACGTGAGCATATGGGCGCTACATGGTTGATCCATAATCCCATGTAGCCGGTCCCTCCTCAGCTCTGTGGTTAACTTTCAATAAACCATCAGTTAATCATCAATTGATCAAATTAGGGTTTTGAGTCCAAGGTTCATAATTCCAGATTCAAACGCTAATAATTTTACGTTGATCCCGTGATCAGCATTTTATTTATCATACTCGGTTCAATTACCAGTATCTTATTTAGTCATACTACCAATAATTCATCGAATGAGCAACATTTGCTCAGATGAGCAATATTTGCTCATGTCAACTTATTCACACATCGTATCTCTGTCTCAACAGACATGTTCAATTCACGAGTCTCAGAATATTTCCAAATCACGTTCGACTCAACAAAACAAGGACTCATCGTCCCATGAAGTCATGAAGTCAGCAACTGACTAAATAAATACATGTCTGCCTTGCAGACTCCACAATCACACGAGACATCAATCGTGTTACATGGGGGATATTAACTAGGGTTTTGGCCTGGCGGTCTACGGCACGTGTGTTCAAACACACGATGGAATGTGAGCAAGTCGTGCAATCAGTTGAAGGAGTTAACAAAGTAGTGGATGGAAAATCGACCAAGTCTCCGCACGATGAGCAATTGGTTTCAAACACGATTTTCATTTCCCCACTCCTTGACTCCATCAACTGTCACACTTCATGGGATCATGGTGTCTACAATTTCAGCAATATAAATAAGTCCCTGAATCATGATTGAAAGGACAACAAGAATCTCACGTCTCACTGACAATACGAGATCAACAACTCATCAATTGAGCAATTACTCTCAACGGAGCAATTTAAATCATTCAGAACTTATCTTATTCAGAATTCACAACACACCTACAATCTTTGATTACCATTGATTCCACACATTTCTTAGCTTCCCTCCTACAAATCAGCCCATCCTCTCTTGTGACCGAATTTACTCTGGAACGGTCATTGTCTTGGTTTAGGCCGGAGTACTACAGATTGATCTCTTGAATTCAAAGCACCCCCTTTGCAGCGGTGCATCTGTGTAAGGTTGAACATTTCGCTCGGTTCAAGGAGTCCCCTCCGTACGGTCGTCTCCTCAATTCCTTAAAAACCAGCAAATCATTTTTTCCCCATCTACAATGAGTTTTTGCAAAAACAAGGAAAGTTGCTAAAACCAAGGAGTTTTCATGAGTTCATGAAATAACAAAAAATAAGGAAAATAATGGAAGAGGCATGGACCAACCATGGCTAAGGCACGGCCGGCCGGCCGGTGGGCCCGGCCCTTGGCGCCTCTTATTATTTTATTAATATTTATTGTTTTCTCATGTTTTGCGTAGGATTCCTCATTGTTTCATATTTTTTGGATGCTCGTTCGTGCGTCCGGGTGCTCAGTCGTGCATTATTGTCGAATACACTTGCACCATTTTTGTGGGGCTTACTCAGTGATGATCCAGATGCCCGGTTATTGAGTATTTATTACTAATTTTTGAAATTCAGTGGAGAATAATTCATGAAATTGAGTAATAAAAATGAATAGTTGTTTATTATTAATTCATAGGATCAGCTGTGGATTCGACTATGAATTCAGAATAATAAAGCAAGCATTACCATCCTATGGGATCGTGGATGCGACCATAAAATCGGAGTAATTAAAATTATCTATCACCATTTCATGAGATCAACTGTGGATTCGATCATGAAAACGGAATAATGAGATAATGTAGTAGTTTATTGTCATTCTATGAGATCAAGCCGTGGATTCGATCATGGAATCAGAGCAATTGTTATTGCCATTCCATGGGATCGGGCCGTGGATTCGACCATGGAATAGGAGCAATTGTTATTGCCATTCCATGGGATCAGGTCGTGGATTCGACCATGGAATAGGAGCAATAATAGATTATTCTTGGAATTCAGTGGTGAATGTCGCGGCAGAATTAATCTATTGCAGAAAAGATATTATCCAGTTAAAGCGTCACATCTATTCTGAATGGTGCATAGTCAGGGAGTCACGGTGTTGTTTACGACCTAAAGGCGTTAGTGCTCTCAATCTACGGAGAACCGCCTGAATCTATACACGGTCTCTCCACATAATCAGGGAACGGTGAGTGTCATCGACGTCCTGAAGGCGACCGTCGCCCAACTATTCTTCTATGTGGAGGTGGGTCTCTCTCCTACAGTCAGGGAACAGTGAGTGTCACCGACGTCCTGAAGGCATTAAGCTCTCAATCTACGGAGAACCGCCCAAATACGTTATTCTGCATAGAGGTCACGACGAAATGCCATGGATCGAACGCTCAGCTAGTGGAGGCTTTTCGAAAACATATTCATCATGGCTTCGTAAAATATGAATCGTTGCATGCCTGAAAGCCGTGTCAAAAACATGCCTCATGATTTTACGGTTTTAACCTTTGTTCAAAAACATGCCTCATGATTTTACGGTTTTAACCCAAAGTCGAAGACTTTAATAAACAAATCTGTATCACACAAAAAAGTCTATAGTAATAGATAAATCCGTCTCCCACGAATAAACCTATGAGTTTTGTTCCGTCTTTTGATAAATCAAGGTGAATAGGAACCAATCAATAACCCGGACTTATATTCCCGATGAACAGCCTAGTATTATTGATCACCTCACAATAATCTTAATCGACGCAGCGAAAAAAGATATTGCGGAATCACAAACGATGAGACGAAGTGTTTGTGATTTCTTTTCTATCTTGCCTATCGGAGATATAAATCTCAAACCAATTATTTCAATTGTACTCATACGATAGAAACAGCAAGATCAGATCACACAACTACAAGAAAAGTAGTATCGGTCTGGCTTCACAATCCCAATGAAGTCTTTAAGTCGTTAACCTGGTTTTATAAGAAGAAAACCAAAGGTTAAAGGAGAATCGACTCTAGCTTAGCAAACTAGTATCACACATAAAGTGTGGGGATTAGGTTTCCCAGTTGCTAGAGTTCTCCCTTATATAGTTTTTCAAATCAGGGTTTGCAATCAATGTTAGCTTAGTAACAAAGCATTCAATATTCACCGTTAGATGAAAACCTGATTAGATTCAAGCTAATATTTCTCAACCGTTGGATCGAAAACTTAGCTTGTTATACACAAACGAAATGTTCAATTTTGGGTTTATGAACCGTACCCAAACATTAACATTTGTTGGTTCAACAATAGTCAACCAAATGGTTAGCCATATGAACACTCTCATATCAACCATATTCTTCTTCACCATAACTAGTTCAAATGACTCAAATGAACTAGTTAGAGAGTTGTTCAATTGCTTAGATCTTATGTAACTACACAAGACACAATCGAAGCAAAAACGGTTTGATTCACTCGAATCGGTTCATGAACTTTATAGCCACGGTTTGCAAAAGCATTCCTTAGTTTATATGAACATTAGTTCAAGAACAACCGGTTTTAGATATAACCTACTCAAGTTCGCGGACTGGGTTCGCGGACTTAAGCTCATGGAATGAGTACACAAACTCCAACAGAAATTCTCGGGTGAGAACTTCCGCCAGTTCGCGGACTGAGTTCGCGGACTTGGCTTGCGCCACTTCCATTTCTCTTGATCAACAAAGTTCGCAAACTTTGGTTCAAGGAATAAGGACTTATACATATATGTGTGTCCACAACAATGCTTATATCCTACCAATGGTTATGTAATCTAAACTTTCATTTCAATCATTGAAACATTCTCAGAGAACGTTATATAGCCGTTATTCACAGACCATTTTTCGTCAGAGCAATTTCCAAAGTGATTGAAACATATCATGACTTTCGTCACTCGGTAAAGATGAATTCGGTTAAAGCGAAAGCTTACCAACACATATTTCGAGAAATAGATAGGAGAGTTAAATTCGGCTCGAAATAGCAAATGTGAAAATGAAAGTCTATACGTCTAAACGACTTTTGTTTCAAGAGTAGGAGATAGAGTAAATAGACTTTTGAGTGACAGATAAGTTCAAGTCTCCACATACCTTTTAGTCGATGAAGTTCCACTGGTTCCTCAAGTAGTCCTTCGTGTTGTATGATGATTGCTACGGAGTTCTTGAGCTCAACTACACTTTCTATCCTAGTCCGAGACCTTTAGATACATAGGCTAGAAATCAAGACTTATAGTTTTGATCACTAACATTGACAAACATGCTTGAGATAGCAACGCATGCGAGTTCGACCGAGCAATGCTCTAACAGTCTCCCCCTTTGTCAATTTTAGTGGCAAAACTATTAATACATATGGAATACAAAAAATAAATAAATAAACTTTTGTAGCTCCTATTCCACATGTCTAATCTTCAACATTACTCGAAATCTTCGTCACTTCCAAGTACTCCAATGATCCCAAAGGTTGTAAGTTTAGCATCATCGTTGTTGAAAATCCGTAGCTATAACAATAAGAAAACAAAAGTTCTCAATCATTGTTATACAGTGTCATAGTATCATTACACAGCGTCAAAGTTCAATTGTATCACAACTTCAACAACAATACTATGGTGATATGTATCACTCCCCCTTAGTCAAAGTTCAATTGTATCACAACTTCAACAACAAGAGTTCTCAACAACTTCAACAAAATTTCTGGTTTTGATCTCCACAACCTTTTTTTTTTTTTTTAACAGTCCAGTGCCGGCACAGTCAGTTAATTCTCGAGCATGCCGGTACCTATGCCGGCATAGTATGATGCTTAAATTTCTATGGCGGCACATGATGTAAAGTATCCAGAAACTTGTTTTTTTTTTCACTTGAATACCGGCATTGATAGATTTCTATCGAGCATGCCGGCATTAAGTTACGGCGTTGAACGTTAGTTACTAAGCATGCCGGCACCAATTTCCGGCATGGTCTTCATCAATTCCGGCATGGTCTTCATCACTTCGGGCGATGTAAAAAAAAATATTTCCGGCATGGTATTCATCACTACCGGCATGGTCTTCATCACTTCCGGCATGGTCTTCATCTATACCGGCATGGTCTTCATCACTTCCGACATGGTATTCATCACTTCCGGCATGGTCTTCATCACTTCTAGCATGGTCTTTATCATTTCCGACATGGTATTCATCACTTCCGGCATGGTCTTCATCACTTCCGCCATGGTCTTCATCACTTTTGAATGTTAAAAAAAAAAATCGTTTTCAAAGTGAGGAGCCGTCAATTTAAAAGGGAGTGGGGAATATTTAGGTTTCAAATCCATAACCCTAAAAGAGATTAATAAGAGGTGAATATGGAAATGGGGAATATGTTTTTGTTTTTTGATTTTAAGTTTTTTAATTTTTATTTTGATGGAAGGGTGTTTTAGTATTTTCGCCCCCAAAAAACACCCCTTAGCAGACACCTTTGGTTGGGGGAAGTAATTCATATCCCCAATTAGTTTTGATATCCCCAATTAGTTTTGATATCCCCAATTGTGGGTTCATTTTAATCGCTAAAATACTCCCTCCGTTCCACTTTAGATGAGTGTTTAGGGTTATTTTTTTGTTCCACATTACTTGATAGTTTTCATATTTTCCCCACAAAACTACCAACAATACCCCACAATTTGTCTTGGAACCATAAGTTTATTTTTAAATACACTAATAGCAATTAATGTTTGAAGACTTTTCTCAAGGGCATAGATAGAATTTTTTTATATCTCTCTCCATTGCTTAATCTGCGTGAAAACTTCTAAAACATCATCTAAATTGGAACGGAAGGAATAATAATTTTCTTTGGTCCCAACGCTATTAATTTATCGAAGTTTTACTGTATCTACATTCTAGAATCTACAAAAATAAAATAAAAAAAGTTAACTTTTCATTTGTACTAATAGTCGGAAAAACAACTACTTAAAAGGAATCAAAACATGCTACAATTAATTTTTGATATTTTTGCTTCTAAAAATTGAAAAATAACAATTCATATGGAATACAAACACGCTGTTAGGCTTAAGCCCTTTCACTTCGAAAAGCCATTTTGACATGTGATCTTACGAGTTTGGCAAGTTTGGTACCCCTCGTACATTGGATGGTCTCCCATTAGAAACTTATCAACATAAAAGTGCAAACTTATCTTGAAACAAACGGCTACAGATATGACACGTTTATTAGGATGAGATATTATTAGGCACAGTATCTAACGGATATGGCATTCTCTCTTCTCCTAAATTTGTGCTGCAAGTTCAAGATCAAATAAAACTGCAAAGTCCTCTGTTCTGCTTTCATGGCGGATTCAGACAATGAGTCTGGTGGTGACGGTGGTGGTAACAATGAATTTTCTCAGAGGGAACAAGACAGATTCTTACCTATAGCAAACGTGAGTAGAATAATGAAGAAAGCATTACCAGCAAATGCAAAAATATCAAAAGATGCTAAAGAAACAGTACAAGAATGTGTATCAGAATTTATTAGTTTCATTACAGGTGAAGCATCTGATAAATGTCAAAGAGAGAAAAGAAAAACCATCAATGGTGATGATCTTTTGTGGGCTATGACTACTCTTGGGTTTGAAGAATATGTTGAACCACTCAAAATATACCTTCAGAAATTTCGTGAAATGGAAGGTGAGAAAACGTCTTCTACCACGGGTAGTAGACCCGACAGAGATGGGGGGTCAGGTGGTGGCGGTGGTAATGCTAGTGGTGGTTTTGATGGAAGTGGTGGAGTTTATGGTGGCGGGATTCAACCAGGTGGTAATAATATGTTGATGATGATGGGTCATCAAGGACAGGTGTATGGTTCTGGTTCAATCTATCAAAGTGGTGGTGGTGGCGGTGGAGGTGGGTCCGGTAAAGGAAGATGATTTTCTTATTTTTTTCTTGTTTAGGAGGGGAGAATGCTTTCTGAATATATAGTTAACTTTAGAGTTAAAGACTGTCTAAAGCAGGCTTTTCTTTTCTCATTGTCCATGAAGCATTTGTTATTTATTTGTGTTAAGAAAAAAGATCGAAGAAAATGAAACATCTGGGAATTTTATATGAAGTGTGAAAATATTGGGGAAGAACAAAATTTTGCAGCTTATGCTTCCACAAAACTAAATGTATTCATTTGGTTTCTAGGTCAGATGCAGCATGCCATAACAAGTCGTTACTAATTTTATTTTTGATTTGCATCACACAGCAAATGTGGAATAGAAGAAACCATAATTTTGAGGGCGAGGAGTACAAAGTACAAACAATAAGCTTTTCAACACACTGCATCCTAAATATACACTATCCCTATGCACAAAGTTCATACCCACATTCCCAGTTCCCGCCATGGTATGGCATCATGGGGATAGACATTCTGCCCAACTTTCAATACTATAACAACAACAATGTTACAACCTTATCTTATTTCAGCTTCATTTTATTTTATTTTTCGAAGCATTTCAGCTTTCATATTAGTGAAACGTTTTGTTCAACGAGAAAATTTCAAATCACCGCAGAACTGGTAAATAAACTCAAAATGGAAGGGTAAAAAGTAATCTAACCCATCAACAAAACTGAAAACATTGTGATCAGCAATATAAGCATCTGAAGATAGATAGTGTTCTCCAGGTACACTCATCATATCGTTTTTAATACATCTACTACTTTCTTTAACTTACTATAGAACCACCGCCCAACCCACCATAACCTGGAGAAGGATCTGTGAAACCCTTCTACAGTCAAAAAGCAGGTCCAAAAAAGAATGGAAAATTAAAACCTCCATAGACAAGGATGAAAATGAAAACTAAATTTATAAGTTTTAATCTTCAAGCTCAATGATCTTGACCACGGACGAATCACCAACTTTCTGGCAAACAACAACCCGATCATGTGACTTGATAACACCGGAAGCCTTTCCATGATCAAGAGCAACCTTCAAAACTGACTCGTTTGTGGAATTTGTTGACTCAGCCTGCCAATACCAGAATTAAATCATCAGAAGATGGAATGCTAACAAAAAAACGATATTACGTCTGGTTGCAAAAGAATACTAAGGACCCTTTATTGAAGTTGCAACAGGATCACAACAATAGAAGTCGGAAAAAAAGAACTTACTGGGTGACGAGGATCAGCGAGCATGGGGAAAAGACCTCTTACAATAAGTGATTGTCTTGCCTGCACATCAAGAAAAAGATAACTGATTAGCTTCATCAAGATATCATACTACATGATGTAGCTTGGCTACTAAAAATTCCTAAGGCTAAACAACAGAGCAAACTAGAAACTAAACTAACTACGAATGATTACCGTGGGTCCTACCTCAAAGGCACCAGTGAAACTCCAACGAAGTTGATTAGTTTTGAGTCGAGGGATAACAACTGACAGCACGGGCATTGTTGGCCTATACTTAGCAATCAATCTGCACTCGCACAAAAAATTTGGCCCTTATGAGTGAAGAATTTAACATTAAGAAGAGAAAGAAGCATCACATTACATGAATAAACATGCATTCAAAAGAAAAGCATTGCAGTACCTAGCAGCCCTTCCAGATGAAGTGAAGCATATTATAATAGATGCCTTCACCTTAATTGCTGCACGCACCTGAAAAAGAGGTCATAATTTTTGGTTAAACACAAAACCTGCTACAGCCTACAAGCAACTTTCCAAGTAAAAAAAAAAAAAGGTTTGGTTCCATATTTGTTTAAGGGAAAGGAGAAATCGCCAAAAGGAAATACCGCTGAGGAAGCAATAGACTCCAAGTGGCTCATTGGTTCTCCAACATATTTCACAGTCTTCTTGAAGTACAAGTCCTGGTTGAAAACTTTTTCAGCCTGTAAGTTTAAAAAGTATTTGCTTCAGTGGCATGTAGTTGACAATAACAAGAGACGAAACTGTTTAAGCGTATAACTATATAGAGGCAACGCAACAGACGGATTTTAATGATATATATGCAGGTTAGATAGAATACTGCATACGACAGAAAATACCGAGAATCAAGTATAGTAACCCCATATAATAGGTGGTCGGAGATGTACAAAATTCACATCCACCAATACAAATAGAAAGCTTCAAACTCTATTGGGGTTCCATCAAAAATAAAAAACTCGATTGGGGTTGACCTTTTAATATTGTTGACTGTTTCAAATGTAAAAACACTCGAACATGCTAACACATGATCGTACTGGAGAAACATGAGCAAGGGCTAAACAAGATCAAGCAGAAATAGTTGGCAAGTCAATGCTGGCTTTCAAAGTTCAAAAGATAATGAAGAATGTACCTCGGCACAAATTTTTCCAACAATAGAGATGGTCTCAACGGGGTAAAATCCTCGGAGAGTCTCAGCACCAAGAAGGATAGCATCAGTTCCTGCATAAGTAAAAAATAAAAAACACAAATTAAGAAAAAGTAATGTACTATACGGTCCTCGTGTCAAAAAAAAAAGCCAAAGAGCAACTAATAATTTGAAGAAATTCTTTCAGTACAGAGCTATTAAACTCAGACAATCGATTAACTGAGGCTGAATGGTATCATAAATAAAATTTAAAAACTTAGTCAAGACATGCATACGCACCGTCTAATACTGCATTAGCCACATCAGTTGCCTCTGCACGAGTTGGTCTAAGATTGTCTGTCATACTGTCCACAACACGGGTAACCACAGCAGGTTTACCAGCCATATTACACTTGTAAACAGCAGCCTTTTGGAATAAGAACACCTACAAAATGAGAGAACGATTACCATCAATAAGTTAACGGCCAACAACAACTACAAAGGGAATCCATGAGAGCTGATTATTTCTTTCATGTTCAGGTTAAAGACTATACCTTCTCTGGTGGTAAATCGATTCCAAGGTTTCCACGAGAAAGGATAATGCCATCGGCTTCTTGGAGGATTTCATCGAAATGAGTTAACCCCTGAAAAAATACCATGAAAAACATAGCAAGTTAACATTTTGATGGTGTAATGGAATTTGGTAACACAGGAACTTAATAATGGAACATGAGAGATATATAAAATCACGCAAGCAAAAAAAAAAAGATCAACTAACTCACCTCGATGTTTTCGATCTTAGCGAAAATCTGAGTTTGACCGATGTCACCTAAGGTGGAAAGAAACTGGCGAGCCTGCATATTGAAGCAAACATGGTGTCATTCTTTCATAAAGCACTGGTGCATAAGGAACATGATTAACTAAACCACTCATAGTAGAGACGTGGTTGGTGAACAAACATAGTAAGAGAAAATGCAACCTCCATGATGAAGAATTAGAATAAAGTATAAGAATTACTTACTTCGCGGACATCTTCAGCATGTCGAGTATATGATAGTGAGAGAAAGTCAATACTGTTTTTAACACCCCATGTGCGTATGACCTGAAATAGTTACAAATGAATTATCATAAAAAGATTATGTAAAGGATGCAGAAGCATTCACTTAAAAATAGCACAGTATGCCCATGGAAAAGTTCATGTAATAGACCTACAACGTCACATGTGATATATCTAATGAACAAAGTTAAAACATCAGGAAGTGTCACAAGTGTCACTAATGTTTAACAATGATTTTGCATGTAGCAGAACCTCTCTACATCCTTTGCTATCTACACGAACACAAGATAATTGCAGATAGAACAACACTTACTTCTTTATCTTTCTCAGTCAAGGTTGGCAAATCAATGTGAACCTGAGAGACATGTAAGGTGAACAATGCCCCAGATAAAGTAGCTGAGTTCTTTACGACACAGACAACATCTGCTCCCTTCACCTCAGATACCTGCCAAAATATAATGATTGATAACCACATTAAGAAAATGATAGAAACAATGTCGAAAAGTAACAAAAAAGTTGGCGCCTTGGCTTATTCTTACACTCTGCTTGAAAATTTGTACATAAGGGAAAACCGACTGGACCTTACAACTTAAAAAGGTACGACAGGACCAAGGAAGCAAACATTTAAACTTAGTGCCCAATGTAGCCAGGTAACCATTTTTCCAAGTTCTACCTAACACCTCAGACTTGAAAACCCAAAAATTATCCTCTTAACAAGAACCAACCAATGTCTTACCTCAAGCCAAACAGATGTAGTTTCACTTCCGGTAAATAGGTATTGACCCATAAAAATTGTGTCTCCTTTCTTCACAGCCTGCATAAAATCCATGTTTTTCGTCAAAATACTTTGTAAATACAGAAGATAGTCGCAACCATACAAACAAACAAAAAGGAAATGGCAACTAATCATTGTATTGAGTTCCAAAAAGATCTACCTTTGCTAGTCCATCAAAACTGATGGGTAGTATCTCTGAATTGGCTTCTTGACCTTGATTTGGAGTCAAAACAACAAGTCCATCAGCTTTGAGAGAAATTGAACTCTCACTCTTATTAATGACCTGTAACTCTGCGCCAACGGTATCTAACATTACCTGGAAAGAGTAACAAATCCAATAAATGCTCAGCCAGCAAAACCAGTGTTTGGGGAAAAAAATCCAGCTAACAAGTAAATAACAGAAATATGAGCTAAAAACTTACGGCGCATAGTTTCTTAGTAGCCTTGACAGCAATTTTCAAATTCTCCAAAGTCTCTTGATGGTATTCAGCGTCTCCTAAAGAGAAGTCGAACCGAGCAACTACAACAATCCAAACACAAAACACCATTAATATCACATGCTTCGGAAATCCAGCCAACATAGACATATAATTTTCATCAATCTAAGTAAAGACACATGAAATCAGTACTTGATCTTAAAAACAAATTAAACGTACCAGACATTCCAGCTTTGAGACAACCAGAGAGAACTTCAACAGATCTCGATTTCGAACCTAATGTTCCAACGATCCTCGTCATTGCAGAGTAAAAATTCTACATAAACAAAATTTATATCATTACAAATCTCAAAAGTAAGCAAAACCTAATCAAACATTCTCCACTACCAGAAACACCACGGATATAGACAAAAAGGCCATCAAATAAGTAAAGAGAAAAACGAAGGATCTAAACACAACGATGATTTAGAACTTACAGTTTTGGATGGTTCAAGGATTGAAGCCATCCTAATAGGTTCCTCGAGAAGTAAGTGTGTTGCATGCATTTTCGATGATTTAGGTTTTCACGAATGATAACTTTTTGAAAATTCTGGATCCTAGATATTGGATTCAGAAAGAGCTCGAAGAAAAAGAAGAACTCTTGAGATTTTCAGAGGGTTTTTTCTTTTAGGTTGTTACCACCAGCACCGCTGATATTTGTAGAATTAAGAAATACCAGGAACCAAAAAAAACAAGGAAGATTGAAAACCGGGACACAACTTCTCGTACGAAATTACCTTTTTTATCTCGGTCGGGTAGACAATATCTTAAGGACCACGCAGAATATCTTGGTGGACAATTCCCCATCCCAGTATTCCTCACGTTTTTACAACCCTGACCCGCACCTCGACCCTAACCCTAGCTCTAACACCGTTCTGGTGTGAAGAAAAAAACAGACCGGGGACAATCCTCGTCAACAAAAACAAGCAAAATAAAAAAAAAAACTACCTGGACGGGGGACAGTCCCCGTCTGTAGCTTTCTTTTTCTAGACCGTCCCTCGTCTAGTGTTTCACTACCAATCACTTGTTCTGAACGAGTGTGTCAACAAGTTTGAGGGGAAAGTGGGGAAAAAATTACCCATAGTAGCATTTAATCTGCTCAAATTGGTAGTGCATTCCTTCATTTGAAAGAGCGACACTACCCATAGTTCCCTGCTCTTATAAGAAAAACATGTGATCCGGAGACATTTTGGAAGTACGACGTAAAATGTGAGGAAAGATATATATTCTCATAAAAATTTTGTTCAATTAAAATTCTGGCTAGTAGTATTTGTTGGACACCTCCCGCATACTCTTCGCTTCCCTGGTTGAACGATGATGTTTGGTCGGACCAGGATATTTCGGTCCTAACCCGCTAGCTGGCTCTAACAAAAGGTACAAGGCCAGGTACAGTGCGGTACTACTCTAATGAGGCTGCGAAAATGCTAGATATGCCCCAAAAAGTGTACACCAGAATTTTACCCCCCTGTGTGTCAATTTTTTATTGGCTCCCTTTTAAAGCGGACACCATGTTTTTTCCTGGTGAGGTAGGGTGAGGATGAAATCTACGGTGGATATGGATGACACATAGGGGTAAAAGGTTGGTGTATGAAACCGGGGTATCGTAGCAGCTTCGGGCCAGGGAGAGGTAGAGCTGTAGAGTTTTGCAGTGGGACCCGCACACGGGCTTCAAAACCACTAACGCATGCAACCATGTGGGCCCACAGATGTGGAGTCAAGAAGCACGCAACAACGTCTTTTGCTTACACCAAAGAAACAAAAGCATTTCTCGTCAAGATCTCAACTTAGGAAAAACTGAGATTCGACCACTTAATCAACCTAACTTTCTGCTCACGTGGTTTATTACATCATTGGTACCTTCTTCTGCTTCTTCTGCTTCTTGCTGTCTAAGTAGGATTTTAGTGAGAATCACCGTTAGCTTAAGGTTAAAGTCACACCTAATTTATAATTAGAAATTTAATACCAAATGATCAACACCGTTGAAAAATAAAATGACCTTTCATAAAATGATGGTTAGGATTGTCTTCAATGACTTGACCCTTACGATGAGATATTCTCATGGCATATACTATACTGAATTTTGGCTTTCCATATTAAAAACCTCAATCCCATACGGTGATTGTTCCACTAGAATGGTCCGCCATTAAAGTGCAGTTTTTCAAGTAAAGAGAATAAAGACATGCATTTTTTATTTGATGTCAAAAAAAAAAAAAAAAAATTTTAACAAGACTTTTTAAACTTAGGTAACAAATAAACATCGAAAAACATCATTGACAAAGAAGTTCAAAAAATCTAAAGAAAAAGACTAACAATTCACAACAACGTCATTAACATCAACAATTTGCAAATGATTCCGAGGATTCTTTTCAAAATAATGTCATGATATTTTAAAAACAAGGTCAACATTGCAATGTCGAGGAACGACGGAGTAGTATTGTTTTAGTGTATTGTCAATGGTACCTCTTTACAATTATTCTTTTAAAACATTATTAATTTCTTTTGATTCTTGTTTATCAATGAAATCAAATTGATGGATCAAATTATCTTTCAATCATCAAAGCTCAATACCGAGATCTTTCTTTTGAAGGAGTTTTTCAAAAAAATTTTTAGGGTTCTTTAGTTTCTTTATGGTCACTACAAGAACTGGTACTAAATCAAATAAAAAATTTCAACAAGTAGAAACAACATTAACATATGTGAGTGGTGAAATAATCAACAAACCACCGATCTTGCGAATTTTCAAAACTCCAAATTGCAATTCGATAGATGGTTTACCTTTTACAAACATTACTAAATCCATGAAACTTGATGGATCAAATTATCTCCTGGAGATCGTTTAGATTTTAGGTTTGTTTGGTTATGTGAGTGGTGAAATAATTAAAGCTACTTTTACTTCTAATGTTAGTGGTGATGTTCTTGGTCTTACTACTGCAAAGGCTATATGGGATTATCTAGAAACAATCTTTAAAACACAATATCTTGCTAGAAAGAACATGTTAAGAACTCAGTTACATGGAATTAAAAAGGAAAATTAGTCTATTGTTGCTTATCTTCAAAGAATTAAAACCATATATGATTCCTTAGCAGCAATTGGTGAAAAGGTTAGTGATGAGGATCTTATGATGTTCATTATGAATGGTTTAGGCAGTGAATATGACATTTTTGTTATATCATCTCAAAATAGGGAGAGGCCTTATACTTTTGGAGAAATTAAAGCTAAGTTGCTTTCTCATGAACAATTCTTGGCTGATAGACAACAAAGTACTACAAATGTATTTGATGATCAAAATCAAACTGCTTTTTATGCAAAGAATGGATCAAATCCTTACAAGAAAAATGGAGGAAATTTCAAGAATAGTTCTTATCAAAATGGGTCAAGTTCAAATAGTGCAAATGGATCAAGTGCTAATAATAACAGAATATTGGATTATAATCAGATGTTCTGTCAGATATGTAAGAAGAAAGGGCATTTAGCAACCAGGTGCTTCTTTAGGTATCATCCTCCTACTGGTGCTTCTACAACTACTTCTCAAGATCATTTTGCAAACACTGAGAATCAAGGCAATTTTACTACTGGTGCAATGCATACTTCTGGGACTTCTCAACAGGCGTTTGCAAGTTTTAATGCTCACAATGATGCTGCAAATGATGATCCTTCTTCTTCTACAGTTTGGATTTCAGATAGTGGAGCATTCACTCATATGACTGGTGACGGAAATTTTCTTCAAAATAATTCTGAGTACAAGGGAAAGGATAATGTTCAAATTGGCAATGGTAAGTTCTTATCCATTTCTCTTACTAGAAATGCTACAATTCATACACCTAGTACAAGTTTTAAACTAGCTAATGTTTTACATGTTCCAGCCATGAAACATAATCTATTATTTGTTGCCAGATTTACCAATGATAATGTTTGCTTTATCACTTTTGATCCATATGGTTTTGAGATAAGATGTTTGAAAACAAATGCATTACTTGCTCAGGGAAAAACGATTAACAACTTATATCTTATTTCCTCTGTTATTCTGCATTCTGCTTTTTCTTCTATTATTACTTCTCCTAATATATGGCATGATAGGTTAGGTCATCCCTCTCCTAAAATTTTACAACACCTTCATAATCATCACAATATTAATCTTTTTTCTTCTATTTCAAAAGCATTGTGTCACCCTTGTCAACTTGCTAAAAGCAAAAGGTTACCTTTTCAACTTTCTTCTTCACATGCATCTTCTCCACTATAACTTATTCATTGTGATGAGTAGGGTCCTGCTCCTGTTACTTCCTTAGCAGGACATAGATATTATATTCTGTTTGTTGATGATTTTAGTAGATTTCATTGGATTTATCCAATGCAACTCAAAACAGATGCTCTGCAATGTTTTCAACATTTTAAAACCTTAACTGAAAATTTGTTTCATAGCAAAATTATTTCTTTCCAAACTGATGGTGCTAGTGAGTTAGTAAAATGTGCTTTTAAAGTTTTCTTAGACTCTTGTGGTGTTCAAATAAGGATATCTTGTCCTAACACACCATAGCAGAATGGTCTGGCAGAAAGAAAGCACAGACACATTACTGAAATGGGTAATACTCTTCTTTTTAATGCTTATTGTCTAAAAGAATTTTGGTATGATGCTTTTTTAACTGCTACCTATCTCATTAATAGAACTCCAACTCCCATTCTTAATAACAAATCTCCTTTTGAAATTCTTTACAATATATCTACAGATTATTCTCAATTAAGAATTTTTGGTTGTGTATGCTATCCTTTCTTAGGACATTCTAGAGTTGATAAACTCTCTCCAAAGTCAGTTAAATGTATTTTCATTGGCTATAGTTCTTTTCACAAAGGTTACAAATGTTATAATCCTCTTACTAAAAGAACTTATATCTCTAGACATGTCATGTTTTCTGAATTTGAATTTTGTTTTCCTTCATCTGTTTCAGCTGATTCTAGTTTAAATCCTACAATTGTTGTTGCTTTACCTCAGTCCTCTGAGTCTGTTCCTTCTTCTTCTATTGTTACAAGGTCTCAAAAAGGTATTTCAAAACCTAAGACTTTCCCTGATCATGTAATGCATTATTCTATTAAACATCATGTTCATGCTGCATTTGCTTCTTTATTGAATACTCCCACTGAGCCAAAAAGTTTCAAAACAGCTATTAAGGATCCTAAGTGGCAAGTTTCTATGAAAGAAGAGAATACAACCTTGAAAAATAATGACACATGGGAATTAGTGGATCCTGAACCACATATGAACATTTTAGGCTGCAAATGGGTTTATAGAATTAAGTTCAGATCAGATGGAAAAATAGATAGATTTAAATCTAGATTGGTGGCACTTGGTTACAACCAACAAGATGGTATTGACTATGGTGAAACACTTAGTCCTGTATTCAAATCCACAACAGTAAGAGCAGTTCTCACTTTGGCTGTTACTAGAGGATGGATCATAAAGCAGTTGGATGTATCAAATGCATTCTTACATGGAGATTTAACTGAAGATGTATATATGCAACAACCTCCAGGTTTTGTTGATCCAGAGTTTCCAAATAAAGTTTGCCATTTAAAGAAAAGTTTATATGGCTTGAAAGAAGCTCCAAGGGCTTGGTTTCAAAAATTCAGTACTTCTTTGATTGCTTATGGTTTTGTGAGAACTGTTTCTGATTTTTCCATGTTTGTTTATACTTCTGGTTTGAATATGATGGTCTTATTACTTTATGTTGATGACATTATTCTAACTGGGAATTCAGAGGATTTACTTACTGATCTTGTTAAGTATTTGAGCAACAACTTTGCTATGAAGAAGTTGGGAGATTTGCATTATTTCTTAGGTTTAGAAGCAATAAGATCATCTAATGCTATCATGTTAACTCAAAAGAAATATACATTGGAATTGCTTGCTAAATCTCATATGCTGGAGTGTAATCCATGTAGTACTCCAATTGCTAAAGGACCAAGAGTGTCAGTAAATGAAGGAACTTTTTTGTCAAATGCAACTAAGTATATAACCATATGTTGCAGTATTTATGCTTAACTAGGCCTAACATATGTTTTGCAGTTAACTATGTTAGTCAATATATGCATTCTCCTACTAATATTCATCTGTTATTGGTGAAGAGAATTCTTAGATATTTAAAAGGAACAATTGGTTATGGTATAACACTGAGAAAAGGAGATATTGAGTGCTTAACTGCCTATACTGATTCAGATTGGGGTAGTTGCCCTGAGATAGCTAGGTCTACATGTGGATATGCAATTTTATGGGTAATTCTTTAATCTCTTGGTCAAGCAAAAAGCAGCCTACTGTGTCAAGGTCAACAACAGAAGCAGAGTATAAATGTCTATCAGTTGCAACTGCAGAATTGGAATGGCTTGGATCTTTATTTTCTAAGTTACATATTACACTTAAGAAGCCTATAACTTTATATTGTGATAATACAAGTGCAATTTACTTATCTGCAAATCCTGTCTCTCATTCCAGGGCCAAACATATAAAGATCCACTATCATGTTGTGAGGGAGTTGATTGAAGAAGGATTTTTGACGGTACAACATATTGCTTCATAGAACCAGCTAGCAGATTTATTCACAAAAGGACTCTGTGCACCTATTTTTACTTCTTTGCTACATCAGCTACTGGGAATTTTATTCATCATCTAATATTACTTCTTTAGCTTCTACAACAAGTACTTCTTTTGCTGTTACAACTGCTGAGTTCTCAGCTTAACTAGCTTTTATGTTGTTTGCTTTCTTTTCATATTGTTTGCTCTGTTTTTATCCTCCTTGTTGAGTTGAGACTTTGATGATTGTTACACTGTTTTTCTTATATCAGTCCAAACTGATTGGTGTTCCTACCATCAGCTTGAGGGGGGCTAATAAGTATAGTCAAGGTCTATTGACTATTATCATGTATGCTATCAGTTCTGAGGAACTGACGGAGTAGTATTGTTTTCAGTGTATTGTAGTTATTGTATTAAAGGCTGTCTGAGACAGACAAAAACCTGTACCAATTATTCCTGTGTAATAACATCTCTATATTCAATTTCTTTCTCTAATTCTTGTTTACTCAAATCTTGAATATCAAATCCACATATTTATCAATATTAAGTGTGACGTTTTAGATGCATCGGTGGAAATTTTGCTACACCACTAAATAAAAGAGAAATCCCCGGTGATCACTTCTTCATGATGCCTTGCATGTTGCTTCTGTAGTGTATCCCATATAGCTAGGTTCGTTGGGTTGGACCAGGTCCCCATGATATGTTCTCACAAAGCAGCTGCCATATCTCTAAGTCTAATCACGTTTTGAAATATTATTAAATGAAAATATATTTGTTTCTAAAAAATATTTAAAATAATTTTTTTAACCGTTTTTTTTAAATAACGGTTCCCATCCAGTTAGATGCTAGGTGGTAGTTTTCTCACTTATAAAAAGTCTCATTTATCCATGGATCATATCTCTTTGGTGGGAAAGGTGAATGATTCGGCAATCCTGAAAACGGCGTGACTATCCTGAAACAGACTCGACGAACTTGAAAAGTGTCATAGAAAATCGATTCTCCGCCAACCAAAAATTTCAAGACAACTGGGAATGATGAACCTTGGGAAGTACCTTGACCCCTTTATTATTTGAATGTGACTGATTGATTAGTATTCATATCGTCATAAATCGAGACGTTCTTGATTGAAACGGGAAACCATCTGTGAAATCCTACTGCCCCTTTCTGAAACCTAGGATCATGTGACCTAATTAACTGTGAAGATTTTAATGACGGAACCCTTTCTGGGGAATGATATAAAACCTGAAAACGGTGAAACGATCCTAATGCGAGCTCGACGAGCTTGAGATGATATACAGTTAAATAAATTCGATAAATTAAAAATTTTACAATTATAATATTTTATGTCAGTACTTATCCGGGCAAGAGTGTTAAATTAATAACCCTGCTAAGAGTTGAAAATTAATGAAAATTTATAAGTTTCCGATAGGGCTTAACTAAAAGCATAAATTGATAATAATTGGCATAGCACTGTATTATGGTGCCTTTTTAAAATAGAGATCTAAAATTGTTTGTTTCTTATTTATAATTGTATATCACTTGACTTTATTTTTAATTTTTTGTAATCCCTTGAGAAGTCCTAAGTGATTTTGTTCTAATGTTCTTCGTAATCTTATTGTTTTAATTTAACATCAAAGTATGTACTTTCGTACACATAATATATGCAATATATTATTTTATAATGTGCCATTAAATAATTAGAAAATAAAATGAAATGAAAATAAAATCTCTAGATATCATTTATTATAGAAATGATCTACATACTTGATGTTGAAATTTGGTATGTTTCGATATATATTAATAACTATTAATTTATCGATAAATTAATACTTCGCTAAGTTGATAGAAATTAGTAGTCTGAATGCTATTAGTTTATCGAAGTTTTATTGTAGAACGTTAACGAGGCAATCTCAGGTTCACTTGGCTAAGTCGGTATTTATGTTGGGGACAATTTATCAAAATTCTCTTTGTCTTTACATCTTATGTCACGGAAGAACAATCTAATTATTACAAAAGGTTGTGGAGTCTTGATTATTTTTTGATTTGGTTCGTGGCGACTGAAATTTAAAAATTGGCCATCTCAAAATAAATACAATTTTTTTTTGGTATTTCTAGTTAATTTTTTATTTTAAAATGAATTTCAAATTGTTATCTTTTAAATACCTTATCGATCACGATTAAATTGAGTTTATCTAATGATTTCAGAACTATTTTTTCTGTTGAGACCTAATCATAACCAGTTATCTGTTAATTTTTGTGCCATGTGTTCTTCTAATTTATTACTATACTCCCGTAAAATTTGAGCACATTTAGTAACATGTAACTAGTTCATATATCGGATTAGATTTTTACCACTAGCTAGTAACCAATGGTTGAATATAAATCATATCCAATAGGGTTTAATATTGTGAAATGCACTCGTTTTCTTGTAGAGTATAGTCCAGAAAAATAACGTGCAATTGGTTTTCGTTCAGTGTCAATTGAAAAATTAGTGCCAAAATTATAAGTTGATGTTGTTAGTTTAACTATGCATGTCAGAGGATCATACCTCTAAAATAATTTTTTCAAATCTTGTTAGAGCACTTCTCGGTCGAACTCGCAAGCGTTGCTATCTCAAGCTTGTTTGTCAATGTTAGTGATCAAAACTATAAGTCTTGATTTCTAGTCTACTTATAGTAATGTCTCGGACTAGGATAGATTGTGTAGCTGAGCATTAGACTTCACGACGTTCATCAATTGAAGACGAAGAACTACTAAGGAGAGCTTGTGGAACTTCATCAACAAAAGGTATGTGGATACTAAAACTCATCTATCACTTGGAAAGTCTATTTCTACTCTATCTCCTATATTGAGACAAAAGTCGTATTACTATATAGTTGTCGATTATACACATTTGAGATTTCAAGCTGAGATTAACTCGCTTACATATTTCTCGAAATATGTGTTGGTAAGCTTTCGTTTCAACCAAGTTCATCTTATACTAGATAGTAACCCGTGCTTCGCACCGGGTAAAACTGAGGTTTTAATTCACCTCCAAATATCTTGATGAGATTCGACCTTCAAGGAAATTCAGTAGTCTACTTTATATATGTTTGTTACTGCGTATGTATGATAATATATTATCATTAATGTTGACATCGGCTAACTTGAACCGTGCATGATTAATCTTTAATAAGTTGCTTATGTACATCCATCTGGAATTCAAAGTAAAGTTATGGATTTTTTGTCATCCACAAACTCAAGTTAGCAATCATGTACACGGCCAAAGAGTATGACGTGAGTGAATGTAAAAATTATTGTTAACATTACGTAGTCCAAAGCCCATCCCTTGTACATTGTAACTTATAATTTTGTAATATACATTGATCAATGATATTGACATTTATAACTAAAAAATTCATAAACATCTGAATCATGCTTCTTAGAACTTTAGAATATTATAATCCAATAAACTTTAGAATATAAATGATTTTCTTATCCATTCTTCCCATTCCATGAAGGTTCTTGAAGAGAATCAAGAAGTGGCAAGTTGCTACCTCCGTGGTCTTAAGTGATTCCTTGCTGAGATACTTGAGGGAGAAGGAGAAAAAATCTCACCAGCACCCTCCACTTGGTAGTCTTTAACCCTTGAATCTTGATTGATTGAAATCACAAATTAAAATAAACGACATAGCAAATGATAGGGGGAGAAGTATGTCTAACTTATACTTATTTCTGATGAAGTAACACTTAAGGATTAAGAAGCATATCAGAAGCCAGCAAGCTCTATTGCATATGAAGTATGTAAACGCGCACTTATTATGTTGGTAACATCATAATATGTTGTAAAACAATGAAAAGTCTAAACACGTCTATAAAAGGGTAGAATGTGACATACATGTAGTATTTCTTACCTTGGGAAAGAGAACCTTTTCTAAATATGCTCAAATATTTCTATGAATGGCAGAAGAGACCCATGGTCACAATTTATTTGCAAGGAAATAATTGTTCTAATATATCTGTGCAAGGAAACCTGCAAGAGTAGGAGCACTATCATTATTGCCCATGCCATACAAATAGAAAACAAAAAAAATATATATATATGCATCATCCAGAATCTAAGGAAACAGACTACATACTTTTTTAACTCCATATGATTAGCAACTTGAATTAAGCCAAATTTCCTAGATAAATATGTATACCTGCAAAGGAAGCAATTGTTCACAGTTAAAGATTAAGGCAGAAAAAAATTGAAAAATGCAATTTACTACCAAAACCAACTCGTCATAGCTGTCATATAAACATGATGACAATGTTGCCTAACTGGGGATTTTGGTTTGGTTCTTAACACCATACAATATCAATGATGGATCCAGAATTTGTAACAAATATATCACATCACATAAGAACAAACAAAAACACATATTCCTTACTACCCAAATTTAAAACTCAACTTAACATATAACAAACACCATCAATCATAAAAATGACATTATCTTGAGAAATGTAAAGTGTAAACTGATTCGACATCCATATTGCCTCTGTCCTAAGAGAACAGAATGAACATATTCAATTTAATCGACAAAATGGAACAGATAAATAAATTCCAGAAGTTAGGATTTTTCATGACCCAACATATTTTTCTTTGGATTCATTTCTACTCCTCAATTGGTTTAAAATAAAAAAAATCAACCCGACAAAGATGCAACCGAAAATCACAAAATGTAAAAAAAAAACTAAAATGAAAACATAAAAGAAAAGAAATAAAAAGAGAAGAATGGTTACCTGAATCTTAGCCTCAATGTTACCGATGGTATGAAAAACCGAAGGAGTGAAAAATTGTGATGAATTTTTGTTTGGCATTTCCACAAACTGTTGAAGTGCGTCAAGTTTGGTCTTCCAAAATAACCAAAATATGAACACGATGTTAAGAGAACTCTATTTAGAATAGCAACTTCCTCGCAAGGTACCCCCTGTATATCAATTTTCGTAAGAAAAACAATGCTTCAATTTTTTTTTTTAAAGTTTGTTGGAAAGAATTGAGAAAACCCACAAAAATATTAGTACAATCAAATGATTCAAATTGAAAATCTTTATCAAAGATTTGAAGAATCCAAACCTTGGGTATGATCTGAAATTTGAGTATGAATGTTAGTAAGAAGATAATGAGCAGTAAGATAAGACAGGAAATGGGATTAGTTTTGATCGTGGAGCTCCTTTCTGTTCATGTAGGAAATAGTCGAGTAAGTGGGTAGTTCTATTTGGAAGTTGAGTTGGAAAGTGGGTTAAGAAGTTAAAAGATGCAATTCTGGTGTAAATATACAGTAAACAAAAAAATTTACTTGTGTGGGGTTAGAATTAATGAGAAAACTTCATTCGTTAATACTCAAACCATAGTTGTCCACATCAGATTTTGGTGGGGCCAGAATTAATGAGAATTCATTATTTAGATTCAATTATCATCTTGTTTGATTCTTGACGAAAGTCAAAAGATGATCATGTGAAAATCGCCGAGTAACATCTTACATGGTTTGTGTGATACAATCATTTGGTGTAGACTTGGAATATTTCGTTATGATTATTTCAATATCTTGAAAATTGCTTTGATGCTAATAGTGTGTGAAAACGGCTATTGTCATCCTCTAAGAAAGTTTCAATGATTGAAATAGAGTTTAGAACAATTAACCAATATTGGATTATGAACATGTTATGCACTTTGCATATATGTAATCCATGTCCGGGAACCATAGTGTGCATACCCGTATGCGTACATGTTTGTTTGTGAAATCCGAGTACCTAAGTATCGCACCCGTACGCATACTTGCGTAAGGTTCAAGTCCGGAAAATTCTGCTGGGATTGGAGGTGTGCGTACCCGTTCGCATACTGGCGAAAACCAATCTTGGTCCGGCTACTTAAGTATGCGTACCCGTTTGCACACTTGAGTGGTTAAAGTTCTAAAATTGGTTTGTTCATGAACTAATACATTTATATATTAAGGAATGCATTCTTTGCAAACCGTGGCTATAATGTTCATGAATTGATTCGAGTGAATCAAACCAATTTGGTTTCAATTGTGTTCTTGTATATTTCTATGAGAATATAGCAATTGAACAACTCTTTAACTAGTTTCATTTGAGTCATTTGAACTAGTTATGGTTAAGATGAATAAGGTTGATATGAGAGTGTTCATATAGCTAACCTCGGTTAACTACGGTTGAGCCAACATGGTGTACACGTTTAGGTACGGTTACATAAACCTAAATGAAGGTACATTTCATTTGTGTATAACAAGCTAAGTTCGATCTAACGGTTGAAAGATATTAGCTTGAGTCTAATCAGGTTTTCATCTAACGGTGAATATTGAATACTTTGTTACCAAGGTAACTTAGATTGCAAACCCTGATTTGAAAACTATATAAAGGAGAACTCTAGCAACTGGGAAACCTAATCCCCACACCTTCTTTGTGATACTAGTTGTATAAGCTAGAGTCGATTCTCCTTTAACCTTAGGTTTTTCACGAGACCCTGTAGGTTAAAGACTTAAAGACTTCATTGGGATTGTGAAGCTAGACCCAACTATTTTCTCTGTAGTTGCGTGATCTGATCTTGCATCTTCTATCGTGTTTGAGTACTATCTTCTTTGAGATTGCCTCGAGATTTATTCTCCGATAGGCAAGATAAAAAGTAATCACAAAAATCTTCGTCTCATCGTTTGTGATTCCACAATATCTTGTTTCACTACCATACGATTAAGATTATTGTGAGGTGATTGATATTTTTAGGCCGTTCTTCGGGAATATAAGGCCGGTATATCAATTGGTTTCCGTTCACCTTGATTTATCAAAGACGAAACAAAACTCGTAGGTATTTCTGTGGGAGACAGATTTATCTATTCCAAGAGACTTTTATGTGTGAGACAAAAATTTGTTTATCAAGTCTTCGACTTTGGGTCGTAGAAACTCTTGGTTGTGGGTGAGATTAGCTAAGGGAATCAAGTGCGTAGTATCCAGCTGGGATCAAAGACGTAAGGAGCACAACTGTACCTTGAATCAGTGTGAGATTGATTAGGGTTCAACTACAGTCCAGTCCAAAGTTCATTGGTAGTAGGCCAGTGTCTGTAGCGGCTTAATATAGTGTGGTGTTCAAATCTGGACTAGGCCCCAGGGTTTTTCTGCATTTGCGGTTTCCTCGTTAACAAAACTTCTGGTGTCTGTGTTTTTTCTTTTTCGCTTTATATTTTGTTATATAATAAAAATATCACATGTTGTGCGTTAAGATCAATCAATTAGATAATCCAACCTTTGGTTGTTGATATAAATTGATTGAAATTTGAACATTGGTCTTTGGTACCGTTCAAGTTATTTCTCTTATATTCAATCGGGCTCACAAATTCCTATTTGCTGATTGCAGATTGAATTGAGGAATTAAGATAAAAACTCTTTGATATACTTTTTCTATAGATTGAGTCTGACTGTCTAGTTTATTCTCTTGAAAGTATATTGGAGTTTGTCTATTCAGATTGTCGAACGAAATATTGGGTGTGGTTGTTAGACCCCCGCTTTTTCAAAGCTTATGTCTTGTAATTATTTAGACATAAATCAACTTTTTTTCTTTTAACAAAAAAATATATATTCGGAAAGCCTTTTAAAGGATGAATAAAAAAAAACTAAATTTCAAATTTTAAATAACATGTACTATACCGAGACATTCCAAGCACATACGCAGACCTGACTCCTACTCTCATGAGCGTATCCTAGCTAGCTGACTGTGTGAGACCTCATCCTCGTGAGCATGTCCTGTCTGACTCCATGAGCTTTCAGTCCCCACGAGCTCATCTTTATCTCGTACAAACACGAGATTCAAGTGTTTTAATCCTCAGACATAAGCCTCGCCCTCAAGTATAGGCATTGAGTCTGTTAGAGCATTGTTCGGTTGAGACTGCTAAGAGTTGGTTGTCATATTTTAGTATCAAAACTCAAGAGTCGCTTGATTAGAACTACTAGAGTCAACTTCGTTAGGTTAGACTAGGAAGTCTAGAAATGTTGAGATATACAAGTATTACTGTGAAGACCTAAATATTATGAAGACTTGCCGATATCAGCGAAGACATCATCCTTCTACTTGAGGTTAGTAATACAGGACTTGACTTGTTTCCATTTCTATATCTTTGCTTTCAAGTCGTTTTGATTGAAAGCATAACATGTGAAGTTATATACATGATACTCTAGTATCAAAGACTTGAGCATCTTATTATGATCAAAGGAAGTTTATCCAATAGTTATATAAATGTTTTATATTAGTATATTGATTTACGAAGTATAATGCTTGTCTTTTGAACTTTGTAACTTCGACATCGACATAATCTGTGTAACTTGTTACTAAATTGTGTAATAAATTTAGGGTTGATTTCATACCTAGAAAACTATGTTTAACTATATGTTTAAGGAAGTATACTTACGAACTTTTTTCGTAACTGAAAGGAATCAATAGGATTGATGATCCGGTTTTCATTGAAGATCTAAGATATAACCGATCCTTACTTATGTTGGGAGTCAGGTTCGAACTGATCGCTACCTATTTTGGGAGTCATGGTAAAATCGATCCCAATATTATACTTTAGGATTTGTGTGATTTTGGAAATTGGGTTGCCAAATAGGAAAGTTTAAGATGTTGACATAATTGTGAGATGATTACGACCCTAATAACTCATATCATCTGGCTCGGAAAAGCGAAGTAATAGATGATTGTCGACATACTCGATGAGGGAGTTGCATTATTATTCCTTAGATGTTCATACGTCCTATCAAGACGTTCGAGGTAGACCAATCGCGGATTAGGCATGGCCACGAAAGTTAGCTAAATCAGTATGCAGGTTAACAGAAGTTGCATAACACTTGCATCACTAGAACGACGCAAGGCGATGATGGCATGAGCCTAATTGATGCACCCTTGGCAAGTGCTAAACCAGTGCATGTTTTTTAGCTCCATGCCAAAGCGAAAGCATTGAAGTTGGAAACAGACTTGCAATGGTCTATGTGAAAGTCCAAGGAATGTCCTATGTCTGGGCAGGACTCAGAAGCCAGGGATACATGTAAATGTATCATTATTAGCCTTCAAGCTATATACCCTTCGCTTGAACAAGAGTGAATTAGAAAGGTGTGTAAGCTATATACCCTTCGTAGAACACGAGTGAAATATAAAGGTGTGTAAGCTATGGTTAGGGCATCGTACTTGCAACACATACTTGGCAAGACAAATGGACATCCATTTTACTGGTGAGAAGTTAAGCTCTATGACCTAATCAATGTGTCGCGAGTGGCGCATTAGGGATTTCAGCCTGCGCGGCTGGGTACCGCAAACGTAATTTTTTAGTCTGTCATACTTCGTATGAGACCAAGTTCCGAGATAACTCTATGGACTGTTCGTTATGGACTCGTCAGTGATTATTTCGTAACAAGGCTACAAAATTTTCTTTCAAACGGGAAGCAATCATTTGGAAGAGTAGGCAAACATTTGTGCAAATTGTGTTAGACTTAGTTGAGTATTAGGAGTTTTCCCATATAATGTGTGATCCAGAAGACCGTCCAAATGGTAGATGGAAAACTGGACCGATCATCCCCGCCCGTTATTTGTAATGGTACGTGTTGCCAGGCCGGCTAGTATCCCACTTACGAGTGGCAACCGGAAGACCATCGCCAACCGACCAATGGTGGCTTGCATATGACTGCTCTGGTATTAGAGTTTGGTCCTCACAGTATTACGCCAAAAAAAAACTTATCATACTCGATGATCCTTTCCAACCCTGGGAACTTTGAGGAATCCTGAATGTGTAGTATGGGACGCGCACTGAGGATCATGTGTTGAGATATCCTTTGGTAATAATGGGTATTTGGTATGGGGCACATGCTTAAGAGATCCAAATCGGTACTCTCGGTAATTTTGTGGACTTTCTTAGATTCCTAGGTATGAGACGGATGCTCAGAAGATCTTAACCGTTGTTCACAACAAATTAAAGATACCTTGTGTAATTTCTGAGCATCATGGAATGAGACATATGCTTAAGAAATCCAAAGCGATGAGCTTGTCCGCAATAGTTTTTGTTTTGAATTTCGGGGTCGAAATCATTTAAAGGGTGTGACAATATAATATCCACACTTTCCTAATAACGCATGCTTAAATATACGTCATTGAACAAGATAAAGCCTCGTCTTAAACTTGTGCAGCTTACTTTAGGAAGCAACATTTACTACCCATGTTGCTTAATTGTAGAAGCATCGTGATGCTACGATATCATCATGATCTTCTTTCACTTAAGGATGAAACATTAACCCTTGCCACTTACTAGTGGAAGTATTAATTAATGATGTTGCAGAATGATTATGCTATGAGGCTTCATCAAGTATATGTTCCTCGAGGGAAACATTAGTTATGCATGGCCTTATGCAGATCTTTTGAAAGTCCAGATTAGGTTTTGTTTGGTTTTGACCTTGCAACACGATTTTTCTTTAGTCGCTTATCCTGACATGGATGAATGCTTTGATGTCTTCGAGCCATACGTAGGAAGCTGCAATGAGGGAGTTATATTTTCATTCTTTGGATGCTCATACTTCACATCAAGTCGTTTGAGGTAGGCATGCACCAGTTGTAGAATGAGCATGATCCCGACTGATGCACCATTGTTACGAGCAAGACTAGTGCATGCTTTCAATTTCATGTCGAAGCGAAGTAAGGAAGTTAGAAATAGGTTTGTAGTGACCTATGTGCAAGTCCAAGGCATGTGTTATGCCTGGACATGACACGAAAGCCGGCTGTGCCTGCAAATACATAAGCATTATCCTTCAAGATTATATACCCTTCGCAGAAGAAAGGTGAATTGTAAAAGTTTGAAAACTATGATTAGGGAATCGTTCTTGCAAAGCATGCTTGGACATCCATTTTCCTGGTGGGAAGGGAATATCTAAGACCTGATCACTGCGTTACAAGTGGCATATCAGGGAGTTTCGGCATGTGCGACTGGGCGTCACAAGCATAATTTTTTGGTCCCGTCACATAATAGTCTTATCTTACCTCATTCTATTTCATACGAATTATGGAATGAGCGAAATATACATGTTCACGTAGGAAAAAATAAGAACAGGGATGAGCTGAATTTGTTTACAAACCACACAATCTTTCTTTTGTGATTTACTAACGATATTTTTAACGTATTTTCATGATGTCATTAATCATTTATTTTGCGGGGCTTTGTGATTTTATAAACTATCTCTTATAGTATATATATTTTTTTCTATTTTCATATAAATAAAATAATAATAAAATAAAGAATGATCTCATAATTCGGTAAATTTCTAACAATTAACCTACAAACAAGACTTCGCCATAATTAAAGTTTTCGGGCGAGCCTTGGCTATGAAAAATGTCAACCACCATGGATTAATATTGCTTTGGGTTATATATTGGTCAGATATTGTACCTGGCCAGAGTTCAAAATGGGGCCAAAATTAAAGAAGCCTAAAATTAGAAGTATGTGTGAATAATGGTGGACTAAGAAGCATATTTTCCGATATTAAATATCCTGCTTTGTCGGAAACTTACTTTCCGCACTTTAAGATTTGGCTATTTACCACATTATAGAAAATTGGAACATCATAGTAATTGCTCTTCTCTACATCATAGAGTATCCTCTACAAGCCACCATAATGCTTGCTCTAAGACTGTTATAGTGTTCCTCAAGTGAGGGTTGTATCTGAGTTAAACTATTTCCTTCAATCATCTGAAGATTCTCAATCCCCACCCCTCACCTAATACCACAACCACCGAGAATCTGAGCCATCTACCTCACTGCTGAGTGCATGAGAGTCTGAGATACAGTAGCACCCTGTTTGTTTATTTATGACTCATCTGAGTTGTCTGGATCTGACTCGTCTAGATTCGATTGAAATCACATGTTTCATCTGGATCTGACTTAATATATTTATTTTTTTGAGTTAGATCTGATTCAATTGACTAATAAATGAGTGAGTCAGTGGCTTGGTCTCATAAGTCAGGAGTATTTTGTTACATGACTCAAACGGGTGCGGGTCAGGGATTACGTCTGAATAAGGTAGCGAGCCGAATCCGAATCTGACTCACTTTAACAAATAAACGGTCTCACATCTGATTAAACAAACTATCTGACATCTAACTCTTTACGGGTTAGGAGCTTGACTCAGATCCAGGTCGCGAGTCAGATGGTGGCGCAGGTGTAAAAAGGACCACCGTCCACCGAAGCAAACCAATTAGGGGTGTGCAACGGACGGACGGTTGCGGATTAGGGGTCACCCGTAACCAAACCGTCAAAATTGCGGATTTGGAAAATTGAACCGTAAACGGCCCAATCACCCGCGGATTTGACCTCTGTGGATCAGCGGATTGTACTGACCGGATGCGGATTAACCGCGGATTTAGTAAAAAAATAAAAAAAAAAGAAGAAAGAAAGTAAGTAAAACATTGCAGTAGTAGTACTTGCAATGATATTACTAACAAATGCATCCGAAATTGGTTGCAACCCTACAAGTGTATCTTCAGTCGAATTACTAATGTTAATTTTCATGAATTTTCTTATCATAAAGAAAAAGAACAACTGTGGAATGAAAATGAAAATCATTTAAGAAAGTGGTTTGGCCAGAGAACCTGACTAAGGTAGTTAAGAGGTGAAGGTATCTCAATGGTTGATAATGGAGAGAAACTTCCAAGGAGTTTATTATTCTTGAATTTGAGACTCATGAAAGAAATTGTTCCGAGAAACACTTCTGCAAATGAAACTATAAAGATATTTAGGAAAATCAAAAACAAATTTTAATTAATCGACATTTCGTGTTCGCCACAAGAAGTTAACTAACCATACTATTTGTCTCATAGATTACGGTGCGGATAAATCCGCGAATTTACAAAACCAACCGCAACCAAACCACTAAACCTTGCGGATTTGAGAATTCATCCGTGACCGGCCCATAGACTCTTGTGGATTGGTTTTCACCCGCAATTTTGCGGACGATTGCAGATGAAATCCGCTGTTCCGGATTGTATGCACACCCCTAAAACCAATACTCCATTCAGTTGTTTCCTTCCTTCTTGGGCTTTGAACAGAAAACAGAGAAAAGTAGTCAATGTGAGCCCCTACACTTTTGTGTGTACATTTATTTAACTCCGTGATAAAACACCGTAACAGTCTCTACTTACACCGTCTAATTCGAAACTAGGGTTTTCTTATAAAATTTCCATCCCTGTAACCTAACGTCCGTTCCCGTCTCTCTCCGAAAATTCCTCTTCCGCTATCCCTAACCCTTTAACTTCCGTCATTAAGCTCCCCATCAATGGCTTCTTGTGACGATGATTTCTCTCTTCTTGGTGATGAAACTCAAACTCCGCCACCACCAACTCACCACCTCCATCATAATAATGAAGATTATAATGAAGCTGGATTTGGTAACAATAATGCATTTGGTGATGAGAATGAATCAAATCCATTTGGTGAAGAAGAGTCTGATCCCAACAAATCTAGGGGAAATTCAAGATCCGAGAAAAGAAAAGAACAAGAAGAACTTAGTGATGGTGGAACTACTACACCATACTCTTATAAAAAACCCAAATCAGCAACACCAAATACTAATACTCCACCACCAAATAATACGACTACAATTACTATCAGTACATCATCAGTTGGTATGGATTATAGATACAGGGGTGAGTATAGAAAAGATCGTGAAGAATGGAGTGATACAGCAATTGGTAGTTTACTTGATGCATATATGGATAAATTTGTTCAGCTTAATCGTGGTAATTTACGAGGTAGAGATTGGGAAGAAGTTGCTACGGTTGTTAGTGAAAGATGTGATAAACAAAAAGGGGGAAAAAGTGTGGAACAATGTAAGAATAAAGTTGATAATTTGAAGAAAAGATATAAAGTTGAGCTGAATCGAATGAATAATAGTGGTACTAATGTTAGTCATTGGCCTTGGTTCAAGAAAATCGAACAAATTATCGGTACTTCTTCTACTTCTTCCAAAGGTGTTTCTGACGAAGATAAGTCTCCTGGTTCTTCTGCTAATATGCTTAGACAGCAACCTAAGAGGTATATATAGTGTTTCACTGGTTATTTCATTAACTCTTGTAATTTCTGCAATTAGTAGTTTTTATTGATCATGTTCTACACCACTGGTTTGGAATCATGAGCATTCTTTTATTTGACTAGTCACTTAATAAGTGAAATTTGACTCATTCACATGAATATATTTAGTAAGTTTTAGCATGTTTGTTTTATTTGGTAATTCACATGATCATTGTTTTGATGTATCATGGAGAAACATGCATCTATTTTAGGTTACTTCTGTTAATCCAAAATCTTTATAAACCACTTGGAAAATGACTCCATTTGTTTTGGTTTCTTTAATTTGTATATCCAAGGCCTCTAAACTGGAACTTCTGTGGTTGATTCCGGTGTAATTTGTTTGACAATATAAATAAGAGAGTTTACCTTTCTTGTGAGGATGGGAAAATGTAGGGTGCAAGTTTAGGAAATGAAAATAAATTCTAAGTTTTGGTGTCAGGATCTAGTCTTGAAATTCTTTACTTCTGTTTATGTAGTATCTAATGATCAGTGGCCTCTCTCTTGTTCTTCTCTGTTTTTTAATAGTCTTCTCTCTAGTGTGCAAAAAAAAAAAAAAAAAAAAATCTTGTGTAGAGGTAAACTTTTTTTGCGTAAAGAATAGGTTTCTAAATTAGTTTTTGGGGTTCCTTTCGTTCATTCTATTTAGACTTGTGTTCAGAGATCAAAGGAAAACAGTCCTATATTCTAATTTATGTCTATGAAGGTTGTCGTCCTGCACTAAAAGGCTAACCTTTATGGCTTTATGTGATTTTTTGTCGAGTATCTCATGTATGTTATCACTACAGGTACGCAATTATAGCACCTAGGCCCGCTGGTATGGTTAATAGCATGAACCCGAAGTCTTTGTCTACTCCTAGATGGCGAAGAGTGGTCTTCAAAATTAGTGGTGCTGCGCTTGCTGGGACTGGCCCTCAGAATATCGACCCAAAGGTGCTTGTGTTGGTGCTTTATTGAATATTTTGATGGTTTTCCATGATACCAGCACGGCTACAGCATAGATCTTGCATATATGTGGATGGTTTATTGTCCTGAGTATTTAAGTTGAATTGTAATTGGTAGGTGGTCATGCTGATAGCTAGGGAGGTTGCAACAGCTTGTCGCAATGGTGTAGAGGTATCTCCTTGAATTTCATCTGTTTATCTGTTTCCAAATGCTGTATTCTTAAAGCTGTATTTATAATTATGTGTTTAACTTATTTTCATATGTTCCTACTGTATTCTGTTAGGTAGCTATTGTTCTTGGAGGTCGCAATTTCTTTTGTGGGGATACATGGGTTGGTGCGACTGGCCTGGAGCGATCTGTAGCATACCAAATTGGGTAGTCGATCTGTTAAAGAATCTTTTAGTTTTTACATTTTCCCTCAAAATATCTTTCATGTCTCTGGAAACATCAATGGAGTGAATTTCAGTGTTTCAAGGTTTTGCCAAATTTAGTATGTAATTTTTAAATCTAATTTTTCTTCTTTTTGGGAATCATTGTAAATCTAATTAATCGTGCACCTTGTTGCCTGGGATTTGTAAATTATAACAGGATGATGGCAACTGTCATGAACTCAGTATTGCTTCAATCAGCTATTGAGAAGCAGGGTATTCAGACGCGTGTTCAAACAGCCTTCGCGATGAATGAGGTCGCAGAGCCATACTGTAAGCGTCGGGCCATTCGACATCTTGAGAAGGGGAGAGTTGTGATTTTTGGTGGTGTTGGTGCTGGCTCAGGAAATCCACTTTTCACAACAGACACAGCTGCCGCTTTAAGAGCTTCAGAAAGTATTCACTCTTCCCCTGCCACGTCTTCACATAATTATATTATCCTATTTTTCCATTTTGCTGGGAAATCCTGAACACTTCATGTCTCGTTTTTCCCAGTGAATGCTGAGGCACTCCTCAAAGGTACCAACATCGACGGTGTATATGATTGCCAGTCCAGAAACAACACCAGTACGGCCTTCGAGCACATTTCTTATAGGGAGTTGGTTTCCAGAGGTGTAACGTCCATGGACATGATGGCAATAACATTCTGTGAAGAGAACGGGATTCCTGGTTGGTTTTTTCGCTTTCATTTCTGTTCTAGTTTTAGTTCACTTCTTATTTCCCATTACTTCTAACTAAGGTTTGAAGTGTACCTTGATTCTTGTAGTTGTAGTCTTCAATCTCCTTGAACCTGGTAACATTTCAAAAGCATTATGCGGAGATAAAGTCGGCACACTTATCGATCAATCAGGAAGGATGAGCTGATGCGTGCTGCTTTGATTCGCTGTATTATGTGGCATCAGTATTAACTCATGTGCCAGTCTAAAGACTCATTCTTGAAGCAATTATCTGAAGTTAGTTATTTAACCATTCTCTCTCTCTTTTCAGTTTTAGATAGTCATTAGCAGCAACACGAAGGAAATTCTGTTTCTTGGAGTGTTTTGATTGCAGTCCATTTGGTTAACTAGTAGTCCCTTGTCTCGACTTCTAATCAGGTCAATAACAATGATGGATGCATAAGCTTCACTGTATACTTGTTGTAATATTTAGTCTTCCCACTAGATGTGTCAAAACCTAATGTCATTAGAGATTTTATTTTGGGGATGTGTATAAAATGAAAACAAATGCATCCATTGATGTAATATTGTAACGAGGCCTCTATTGTAATAGCACTGAAATACCTTGTATTTCAAGAAGACGTGTATTGTTTGCTTCTGTTAGAAATATAGAAGAATTATATAACTTGAAGACAAAATGCACTGGTTCCAGTAAAAAATGAGTTTGAGGTGCTCTTAATTTATGTGGATTGTCATAAGTAAATTAGTACATAATTTTTTCCAATTGTCATAAGTAAATTAGTACATAATTCTTTCCAGCTAAGCCACCGTCACAAATCTATCAGCCTGACAATGGTAACCAAATTTCATTTGGTAACCCCGCTATAGCAACTTTCCAACACCCAAAAGTCCAAAATATTTATGGAAACTAAAAACTTAACATTAGAAGCAAAGAAGAAAGTCTTTGGAGGAACTAACAGCATTCTGCATAGAGACAATGCTGGAGAGGAAAAAGTTATACAACTATTACAACCAGCGATAGTAGCAAGAACAGATGTCATTGAAGGAAACTGAGGTGGGCTCAGTAGTTGGTCATTGCATCTTCTGTGGTAACAATAGATGGCGAGACGGAACTACGCCAATCTGAATCTTCTGCCATTGGTGACTGCTCCACTCGAAACTCCTCGATCATTTTTGCAACTTCTAACATGGTGGGCCTCATGTCTGCCTGCTGAGCCACACAAGCTAAACCAATATGAAGCATTGCCACCAATTCCTCCTCTATGTTCTTGTAACGCAACAGTTCAGGATCAAATACCTCAGCGGTCCACTCGTCCCTGACAACTGAACGAACCCAAGATGGAAGATCAACAGCATGTTCATTCTCCTGGCGTGGATTACTTGGCAAAGGATACATACTTGGAGCCTTCCCAGTGAGGACTTCCAAGAGCAAGATTCCAAAACTGTAAACATCTGCTTTCTGTGAGAGCTTCTTAGTTTCCGCTTGTTCAGGTGCTCTATAATCTCCCAGTCTTGCAGTTGCATGAATTGGATTAAGAAGCAGCGCCAATCCAAAATCAGAAATGCAAGCAACTCCATTCTTGTCAAGTAACACATTTGATGATTTGACATTTCCGTGTGGCACTTTTGATTCACTATACTCTTCATGAATCCTAGCCAGCCCACGAGCTGCTCCAAACACTAAGCTGATTCTTGTGGTCCAATCTAATGGAATCCTTCCAGCTCCACGATTCCCTGATTTCAGTTCAAGAAAACACATCAAACAACAGCTTAATTGACAAATAGAACCTTTAACAGATGAACAAGAGTCTTTTGAAAATCTGAGATAACTTACCATGCAAAAGAGAATGCAAGCTTCCATTTGAAAGGTAATCATAAACAAGGAGCTTTTCTTCCTTTGCATAGTAATATGCTCTGAGACGAACAATGTTAGGATGTCTAAGCTTCCCAATGACATCCATGTACTGTTCAAATTCCTTTCTCTCACAAGGATTTGCATCTTTAAGCCTCTTCACAGCGACAGTAGATCCATCTTCAAGTAATGCTCTATAGACAGTACCTAAGTTCCCTTTCCCCAACATCTCAGCTGAAGCTCGAAGCAAATCTTCGAGCACAAAGTGCTTCCTATTATCAAAAAACACAAGTTTACTTCGATCACTCGCAGTCGTTCCATCGCTTTCTCCTCCACCTCCATTACTTGCATAAACCCTCCTTTCACCATTATAATAACTTCTTCTACCTCTTTCACCCTTTTCGGATCCCGAATTCTCTCTTGACCCAACACAGTAAGCAACAACGAAAGAACCAATCACTAGTAAGAATACAGCATTCCCGACAACAATGGCAACTATGGAACCGATACTCAACCCTTTAGTACCAGACTCATTTTTACCCTTATCAACTACTGGTGTAGCAGGAAATGAAGAAGGGTTTGATGGAACTACTGAATTAGCTGCAGTTGCTGCAACTGACGGCGCAGACTTACTACTACTACTACTAAATGAACAAGCAGAAAAAGACCCAAACCCACAAACATCTGCATTTCCAGCAAAACTCTTTTCTCCAAATTTAGCTAACAATCTCTCTGGGATCTTCCCGGAAAACCCATTGTTAGACAAATTCAATTCATAAAGTTTAGGCAGTGAAGAGAAATCAGGAACTTGTTCAGAAAACTGATTATTCTGAAGACGGATAGTCATCAACCGAGAAAGTTTGAAAATCTCGTCAGGAATATTTCCATGGAAATTATTATCAGACAAATCTAATCTAATCAAACGCTGTAATGAACCAATAGAAACAGGTATTTCACCAGTGAAATCATTACCAGAAAGATAAAGTAACTTCAGATTAGTACAATTAGTAATAGACTGAATTGTTGAGTTAAACCTATTAGAATGAAGATCAAGAAGACGTAGTTGGTTCAATTGTGAAAGTGAACCAATGGGGCCTCTTAAATCAAGAGAAGGAAGTGATAGAGAAGTAACTCTACCATCTATACAACTAACACCTATCCATGAAGATAAACATGCATTAGAACCAGTCCAGTTTGAAAGAAGAGTACCATGTGTGTCTGTTTGTGAGCGGAACTGAGTTAATGCTTCTGTATCATTAAAGGTGATGGCTTGACCTAATGAAGAAGATGATGAAAACCAGAGAAAAATGAAGGAAATTGTTAAAACCAGAGTACCCATTTTTTTGTGAAAAAAATAAATTTGAGAGTTCAATTTCTTGGTTATAGCTGTAGGCGGGATTCAGACAGAGAGTAAGAGAGAACAAAAACAAAAGGCAAAAAGCAGAACTTGACTGTGTTTTCCTGACTGAATTTACTTTTTTCTTCTTCTTTTACTTTTTCATAAGTGGTGGGGATGATTAAAGATAGTTGGTAGTAGGGTTAGATTGGGTAGTGGGATAGAATGATGATTGTTACTGCTGCCACTCTCCACTAATCACTCTCAAAAAACTCAATGAGAAAAAGGGAAATTTTATTTTGAATTTGAAAGAACATCAACCAGGCAGCACATTTATATTTGGTAACTGAATAGGGCAAAGATTTAGAACTTTTAATTTTCTTGGGTTCGGGGTTTTAATAAATGAGTTGGTAAGATTCCTTCGGTATCGTAACGTTACTGCTGCTGCTCATTTACTGACTCTCGTTTTTCTGTTTTGAAATTTCGAAGGCACGAGATTTTTGAAATTTGGTCCAACAACAGCCCAAGGCTGAGACAAAAGAAGACTCTATACTTTATACTCGAAAATGATGAGTACAGTAACGAGATTGAGAGAGAGGAAGTACTAATAAATAAAAATTTAAAAGAGGAGGAGAAAAGACAAAGAAGATTAGTATTATAGTTACTGACTTGAGTAGAATATCATGTTTGTGAATTGACTCTGCTTTCAATGTAGTAGGAGTGTAGGACAGAATCGACACATGAGAAAGAAAGCTCTGTTGAGTGTTGATGTTGTTGCTTCCTGTGTGTATTGTAGTACAGACTTCAGAGCGCGGAGTCTATAAACGATTCGAAATCAAAATGAATGCGAACAATCTTTGACCTTTTTTCTTTTCTTTTCTGGACTCTTGCTTCTGGTAGTTTGGGATAGCAGTAAAAAATAAATCTATAAACGGAGAGAAAATACATTTAGTTTGGTAGTCAGGCCAGGTTGGCTGATTACAACTCACTTCATGATAATGTAATCTGGGTCCCTAATCTCTTTCCGTATCATTGGATGATTTCGCGTAAGAAATTAATCATGGAAGCATAATCATATACAGAAGAGAACAAATGAAAAAATCATCCGTTTCTCACTGCAAATTGAGTGTAAGGGAGAAAAGTTTGGAGTAGGTTTGAATTAACCCATCAATTTCATATTTTGAGATGGATGAAATTTGTAAGTAAAATTTTGAAATGCCAAAGTAAATTTTGGTAAAAGAAAAAGTGCAGCTATCTTTTTTTTTCTCTTTTGGTGAAAGCATAACTGTACTACGTCTCTCTGGAATGCAACAATTTTTTTTTGAAGTTTTTACATTTTTAAAAGCTACATTGGTTACCAGCACCACGTAATTGTAAAGTTACTACTTCTGGAAAAAAAAATAGGGGGAAGGAGGCAATAATAATTAATAGTAATACACAAAAACTCCGAATCTAGTATTAGTTAATTTCCTAGAATTTTTAATGATGAGGAAGTGCCTTCTCTATAACATGAATTTTAATGAGATTCCAGACATTTGAGACAACCCCATTTGAAAGAGCATGCAATGCTTGTTTTGCAGCCATACGATGAGTCTCTAAAGCATCGGCATTACTAAATAGCTCAAGAAGGTTTTTCAACAGGTCCGTCTGTCCATAGACCTGCAAGGAGCAGGTTTTAATGAGAGCTTCCACAGAAGTTGTAGAATAAGGAAAATCTTCAAGGAAAGTTTCATATGGGAAAATACTTGTATAAGAATTTCTATTAAAAAAGGACGGTCTAGTTAATGAGCACTTCATAGGAGGTTATTACGTCAATAGACAGATTTTAGGAGGTTTAATGAGCAGTAAACTTAACCAATCAGCTTTTCTGTATATAGGGTTTCAACCAAAAATTGCTCTTAAGAAAAAAAGGACCAAAAAGTGACGGACATACCTGCATAACGGATAAAGGATTTATTTGTTGCATTTCCAGGACCATACGAGAGAAGTGACCAACATAACGCCCTGAGAACAAAGATAGGAATACACTTTGAGCGAATGACAAGTTCCTCAGAAAAATCTAGAAGCTGAATTAGTCACTATACTGAACAGTAAAGTAAGAATAGATACCAGTCAAGACAGCACAACCAGCTGCAGCTGCCTCGGAAACATTATGACCAGCTAAACCAGGCAAGAAAGAACCTCCAATTACAGCTACTGGAATGATCCTATACAAGCTTCTTAGTTCACCTGCAGAAACAAATGATAACCATTGATGATCTATACCTCCTAAAAGGCTAATATATGATCAGTGGTACAATGTTGGAAAATCAAGGCAGTGAGCCCTAAATTTAAGAGAAAGCAGCAGTTGAAACCCAGATGGACAAATACGTAAGTAAACAAACCTAATGTGTCCACTATGTAGAAATTTGTGCTGGGTAAAATCTTTTCCTTACAAGACCTCAGTACAACATTGAACCCATCCTTCTGGAGTGCCTTCACAAATTAAAAGAGATGTATGAGAACCACAGAATATGTGAAGACATCATTAAGATACGGTCGGTGAATGGACTTAAATAGGGAAGATCCATACTGAAACATTCTTTATCCGAAATTCCTCGAGTCTAACCATTAAGCATGGTGCAAATTACAAAAAAAAAAAAAAAAAAAAACTACGATGATACTGGGTTCGCAGTAGATTCTAAATATGACGACATAGAAATTGCAATCATCTACAGGATTATGAAACACCGAGATCTATCTACCAACAGAACCTTAAAATAAAAAACGTACTTAACAGCAACCACAAAACTAAGCACAGTAAAATCTTATAATAAAAGAATCAGAGACATACTAGGGCAATCTGTTGTCCTAGCTGAGGATGGCGCGGAACAATAATGGTAATCACACTAGGGTACACTTGCATTAATGCTCTGTGAACCCCTAGCACGACTGCGAGAAGAATATTTCACAGTTAGTGTCTTCAGGCTCCAAGCTAATGAATGATATAAAGGTGGATGCAGAAACTGCTAACCTTCATCTTCACCCTTGTGTATAGAAGAAGCCATCCAAACAGGCCTATTGCCGAGTCGTAATTGTAGATCTTCTAAGCATGTATTGTCTTGCATTGAAATATCAACATTATTAACAGCTGAAAGGAAAAAAAAAGTGGCATTAAATGAAGATATTTCCCTACAAAATCAATTAACAATTTCAGCTTCCTTAGTACAAAATATATGATATTGTCCGTGAAAAGGATAGCAGGAATTTCATCCACCAATGACAAATGTTTACCATATTTCAAGTCACCAGCAAAGTTAATAATGAAAGGTGGAGCCTGCAACAGCTGATAGCGGATTGCCTCTACATTGCTCTGATATTGGCATTACAATCATTGGTCAGTCCAAATTGCACATGACTACGGGAACAAAGATATGCATACATGAATGTACTCAATACCAGTGGAGCAATCAAAGAAAACTTCGAGAGCATCGATGAAATCAACGGAAACACTATTGGTCTAGACCAACGGTGGAAGGATTTGGAAGACATCCGAGCATTTATCAATGCCATAGTAATCTGCAAATAACTTCAGAAATGAAATTATATAACATCAGCAATATTGAATACTTGTACCAATACGGTCTACTGACAGTAACTTTTGAGAATGAATAATGAATCGGATAAAAAGAAAAAGAAAAAAACTTACTCCTTTTTTTGTAGCACCAAAAACAAGATTTGGCCATAGTTCACTTTCCATCAGCATGACTGCGACGGGGTTCCAATACTCAAGGAAATCATCCATTGCAGAAGGAGTATCAAGGGGAGCATACTGAAATACACAACAAGTCAAAAAGAATGAGAGCAACCAACCAGCAAAAGATTCAGGATCCAAAATGCCAACCAACAAAAGATTTAGTGAAGCATTATCATCGTTGAGAACAAGAATAAACATCTTAATAGAATGAGGCTAGGATTTTTAATACGGCAAGAGAATGTGAGGTTGTCGATAGCCAACAAAATTACTATATCTCTAGCAAAACCTGAAAATGAGTTAATGATATCACTATACAATCTAGTTTTATAAGACGTAATTTCTTACAAGTAGAGCTAGGATCCAAAATTACCTGATACAAGACATCATTCGGTAACCTATCCTTAATGACTTCACTGCAAGACATATTTATTGTTATTTACAAAAATATGAATCACTAATCAGACTACGATCACCTTACACTATTCCACTCCATACAACATAAATTTCCAATCTCTTTTGAACAATAAATAACACTTTTGAGCTTAAACTTACAAAGCAGAAGTAGTAGTGGTTGTCATCAAAATTGTAAGATTAGGCTTTTGTTGAATACAACGTCTAATCACTGGAATTGCAGCTAATCCTTCACCTGGTGATTAAGAATTCAACAATGAACCATTATTGCAGCAGAACTGAAATTAGGGCCCTTGAAAATAAAAAAATGAACCCTAAAAAGGAATCAATAGTGGATTTTGGAGATAACCTAATGAGACAGCGTGAAACCAGAGAAGAGGACCAGGAGGACGGTTAATTGAAGGATGGCCTAATCGTTCACGCCATCTAATAGGATGTTCAAGACCTCTAAACCTCCGCCATTGAAGATGAATGAAAATAAATGGAGATACACTGTAACTTACAGCTCTGTACGCCATGTAAATTACTTTCCCTTTGTCTATCATCATTTTTCACTTCCTACAGATTTCCTGGTTTCCTTCTTTCTGAAAACAGATTCGAGGTTTTGTTGCAGGAAATTGGTACGACCGTAGTGCAGATTGGAATAGATACTCAGATTACCAAATACCGATGAATGATTTTTCAGCCCATCTTAAACCCCCGGGATAACAATATTTCAACCCATCAATTTTTTTTCGTTATTTTTTTTTTTTTTTGGAAAACAGAGTAGCTGACCAAACAGAGCAGCTGCTACAAAGTTACAGTAGGCTATGCATAGCACCAAGCCGAATAGCCTCATTATAAACACAAGGTTTAGTGTAGTGGAGGAGGTAAGGCATGGGTTATACAGTGTTGATACGTCACGTTGGAGTGAGGTTTGTGTCTAGCGATGGGGGAGGTAATTTAGATATAGGCAATAAGAAGAGTAGCCTGGGCGAGGAATGAGACCTCGCCTGTCAGAAAAGGTAAAAGCGAGTTTGCAAACCTCGCTTGACTGGTCAACCAGAGTTGAAGCGAGGGGACCATCCTCGCCCAAATTATTCACAGAAACGAAACTTCGGTTTCTCCTCCGCCATTCGACTTCATCTCTTTTTTCTTTTTTTCTCCTCCACCATCTTCTTCCTCCTGTTTTTTTTTCCCCATTAGAGGTGTGATTCATTGAGAGTGATTGCTTGAATATTACATGAATCCGTTGAAGGGGTTTGATCTTGATGGGATGGTGATCATATGCTTTCAATTAATTTGATTTTAAACACCAATTAAAAGAGAGGTATGAAATTGAACCTAATTTGTCGTCCACGTGAGAAAGTTGGTGTATGGAAATCTACTGCATGCAACATTCCATTGAGTTTTCTTGTAAACTACATTAGTAGTAGGGAAAAGCAAGACAACCAGGGTGTATGGGAACAATTGACTAGATTTTTTTTATTGTGGTGTATTGGTAGATTTCTGTTAGGAAACACCACGACAAGAGTACATAAGGGATGGTTAGAATTGTTGGAAAATTTGCATAACTTGGGCCAATATGATTGGGGTAGTGCCACATTAGGAAATTTGTATGATTGCCTTGACAAATGGACCTCTAGCGATCGTAGTGAAATAGGTGGGATGTGGAATTTTCTAGAGTATTGGTACTACTTTTATTTCCGTAATTGCCGACCACTTTTGAGAATAGACGAAACTATCATCAGTAATCAGTACCTCTATCATCAGTAATCAGTGCCTCGACGATTGTGTAAGTGGTTCAAAATTTGGATCAGATTATGTTAAGAAACTATTTAAATGAAACACTAATAAGTTATTGTTTATTTATTGTAGGAAATTGCGGCGAAACAAAGATACTCATAGGCCACCAACAAAAAATTCAACTTCTATGAGTGTTATTTACTGCTCAAAGAAAGGGTATCAGAGTTCAATCCGGATGAAATATGTCGCGACCTACATGAAGCTCGCGATGAAGACGATTAATTCCACTGCAGACGGAGTAAAGGTTTTGTGGGTAAACCTCTTGTAAACCACCACCACCCCACCCCCCGAGATACCACTCGGCCGGTAGGGACACCTATCGGTTTAAAGGCTTGTTGCACGTGCTAAGTGCATCCGCGGTTCCTGCGACAGTGACTTAGTAGGCTTAGAATTGGTGATTGTATTGGCTACTGTCTTGTATCGTAGTTTAAATTAATGAAATAAGTTAAATCCTATTTGAGTTCGCTAAAAATAACACTCCACATTCAACGTTGTGTCCAAAATTTGTTTGTTGCTAACGAAGAATATTATTATGTTTCAGAATGACCTACGTTTACAGTTTTATATTCGATACATGTACCACTATTGTCGCTCTCTGAAATTACTAAAAATACCTGCACGTTAGGGTTAAGCTCGGTCACATTGATCCCGGTGGTGAACCATTAATTCTCAACTACACTTTCAACGATTATGAGGAGAGTACGAATTAGATAAAAAGAGTGTCAATTGTGTAGTAGGGTGTAACAGGGGTGTAGGAATAAAAGGTCAAACAAGTATTTCTTTTCAGCGAGGAACTGGGACTCGCTGAAAAATATGAGCGATGTCCTGTTCCTCGCTCTTGAAGCGAGGCTTGATACCTCGATGAATTTTTTAAAAGCGAGGTCCTAGTCCTCGCTTTTTCAGTTTTTCTGGCGCTGATCCTTTCCTCGCCTATTTTGAAATCCCGCTCACCTTATCTGCTTTCGAGCAGAGATAAAGGGGATTAAAAAAATCAGAGGCTTTAGCCACTGCTTTATGTCGCTTTCATTACCAAGAATCCATCCACTACACCCAGCCTAATAGTTTGGTTGTGAGAGATCTTTGTTACATCAAAAGTCTAAAGAGTATTGAGTAATTGCTAGAGGTTAGGCCCCTTCCAGTTGAAGTTTTCAAGATGAACAGACTGAATAGAAATTTTTGCTAATCTAATTGCCGATAAGTTTTGTTGATGTTCAGCTTTGGTTAAGTCGAGGAGGACAAAATCAATTGCATCAAAATTTCCTCCCTTCATCTGGTGGAATCCTAGGTGAAATCTTCCTTGAACCTCCTTTTGGTAGGCCTTCCGTATAGCTTTAAGAGTAGCATCATCTTGAGCTTCAAAGTTGATGTTAGCTTTGTGAAGCTCCTTGCCCCATTTCAGAGCTAGGTCAGCTCCTCTTGAAGCTATGTTGATTATAGAGGTACTGCCTTTGTAGTTCCTTGCTCCCATGCATTTCCCTAAAGAAGACAATGCAATTAAAGCGATGTTAGTGTAAAGAAAGATATCACCATTAGCATCATGCAAGAAGACTTTCATGGTACGGATGTTAATAGTGATCCTAAATCTATCTTTATGGGTTTTTATAATCCTGTCATTCATTTCATCATGATTATTTTGATAACAAAGATTATTGAGAATATGTCATGGATTGTGCATCACTCTATTAAAAGAACAGATATGCTGAGTTATCTGGCTAGCAGTAGTGCTGGCATTAGGAGTGATATTTCTGAAAACAAAGTCACGTATAGCTTTCCATATAAACCAACAGATAGTGGCTAGATTGGCACTCCATATTGCTAGGAGAGTACTTGGATTGAACTAATTATTAAGCCAATCATGAAAGGAGTAGGCATTCCCAAACACATGGTCTTGTATACCAAAAAGCTGTATCCAGCCTGCTGAGGCAGCAGGACAAGACACAAGAGCATGAGTAATATCCTTCTGGGCACACTTGCAGACTTTGAAGATAGGATCTATATAATGAAGAATGTTGGCAGTTTAGCATTGGTTGGGAGTATGCCATGAACACACTTCCAAATGAAGAGATGGATTGCTGGGGAGGTATCTAGTTTCCATATCTCTCCCAAGGGGTATTGGAGGTCTCATTAGCATACTTGTCAGAGATATGTTTGTCATATAAGGATTTGACATTGAAATCTCCCTTGTTAGACAAACTCCAGATGATTTTATCCTCTTCTCCCCTATTGTGATCAGTGAGCTGGATGGCATTGTGAATATCTTGAGAGAACCAATTAGCTATAATACATGAAATCTACTCCCCAGTATCATTGAGGAGTTGATTGACAGTTATAAGGTCTGGAGGGCATATGAGGTGGCTTTGTTAGATTTGCCTCCTGGCCAAAGAACCATATGTCCTCCTAGATATGAATTTGAGTACCATTTCCAATTCTCAAACAATAGTATTTTTGAATGTTGGCAATACATTCAACAATACCTTTCCAGATCCAAGAGTCAGTAGGTTTGGGTTTTGTTTCCATTCTTATGACTTCCTAGTTTGGGAGGTGAGTAGACTTCATAGAGAAGGACCACAGGGAGTGTGGCTCAATTATAAGTCTCCAAGCAATTTTAGTGATCACAGCATTATTGAAGTATTCCATATTCTTGAAGCCCATACCACCTAGATCCTTTGATTTGTTAACAGCATCCCAGGCAATGTAGTACAATCCTTTTGGTTTGTCTTGTAGGATCAGAATATCGCAGCACCAATACCACTGCGAAATCCATAAATGTTACATAGCGAAGGCGTCGCAGACAAGTAAAATAAGTGACGCAATGAATGACGACAGCCAGAACACGAGAAAGGTGTGAAAATCTAGCGAGAACTAGGAGTGTCGCGAGATTATGCATTTGTACACTTGTGACATTTCGCAAATCATTCCCGAAAATAAAGGACAGCTTAGCTGTCATCCATTATGTAACACCCTATATAAAGAGCCGAACAGGCCTATTGAGAGGGAGATCTTTTTCGAGTGTTGAGCAAGTCATTAAGAGAGAGAAAGTTTATAGTAATTGTAATTTCTTTAGCTCTTTTCCATTTTGTCTTGTAAACATTCAAGAAATTAATCAATAAAAACTATAATTGTTCATCTTTAATGGCTTAGTTGTGTGGATTCTTGTGAGGGGTGTAGTGTAGGATTTCCTGCAACTACATATTGGCGCTAGAAACAGGGAGAGAGTAAGGATTGACATCGTGATTTGAAAGAATTTGGAGTAATAGGGAAGGAATTTCATATAATTTTCAACAATTTATTGAAATTGAGAAATGGCTAGAAGAAGACATGCATCCGAACAACCAACAACTATTAGAAGGAGCAGGAGACTTGCTGGAGAAGGGAGAAATGAAATGGGGGAATCCTCAAGAATGAATACAAGAAATAATGAAGAAAATCAAATTCAATCACCAATTCAACCAGTACCGAATAAAACTGTGGATTATGATAGAGTAAGCGTGCATACTTGGAGATCAGACTCTGTGGACGAAAGGGAAAAAGAACAGCAATTAATAAACAATGGACAAGAGGTGAGAGACCGAGAAGTGATTGGAGAAATAATTCATGGAAATGAAGAGGTCGCAACATTAGAGACATTGAGACAAACAATACATGAAGAAAGGCGATTAGAAGCAGAGGAACGTGCAAATTTGACAAGGCAAAATCATGAGTTGAGGATGGAAAATATGAGATTACAAAACGAGAAGGTCGAGAAGCACTACAAGGTCAAGCTCAAGATCGGTTAGAGAGGAAAGAAGGAGAACTTTACCTATAGAAAATGCTAATGAAGAAAATCGAGAGGAAGTGCAAAATCCAGGCGAAGAACGTTGCGAAAGAAGAGAAATAATGGAAGATCGTTATATTCCACGTCCCGAGACTCTTCAAAATGGGCAAAATGATGGAAATCAAGGAAATAGGCAGCGTCAAGGGCGGAATAATCCAGGTGATGAGGAAAATTGGGAAGAAGGAAGAAGAATATTGCATGGGAGAGAAGCACAGAGGAAGCAAAAAGAAATTGAAGATGAAATTGAAAGACACTATGTTGAGCAAGCACGTCTAGCTTGCGAAAAGAGAAAGGTTGAAACGAGAAATGGAAGAACGGGAGTTACAAGAGTTACACGAGAATAATCATGATAATAGAGAAAGAAGGAGAGAACAAAATCGCAACAATGGTAATATCAATGAAGAGTATGAAAGAGTACAAAGGAGAATCGAAAGGCGACAAAGAAGAGAAAATGATAGATATAACGGTGTGCGAATTAATGAGAGGAATGAAAGAGAAGATCGCGAGAGAAAGACGAGAAGAGAATGATGAACAAGAAAGTCAAAACAGACATGAACACAGAAGAAGAGAGGCGGAGTTAAAAAGACCAATGAAGCCAAACTCTAGTGTAAATGAACAAATTACGAGAGAATTGGCGAGAAATGAGAGGAATGTTAAATAATAAAAGGGGAGGAGGTAAGATACAATTGGATGAAGCCATAGAAGAAGGCTGCGAAGACTCCATTCACACAAGAAGTACAATTAGGAGGAATACCCCCAAAGTGCAACTTACCTACGTTAACCAGCATTTTCGATGGAACAACTTGTGCGATACAACATATCAAAGCTTATGTGAGATGTATGTTACAGTGGGAGAACCATGATGCTATATTGTGCAAATATTTTGCATCAAGTTTGACAGGAGAAGCTTTGAAATGGTTTAAAGGATTACCGAGGAATACAATAACATATTTCAATCATTTGCAGGCTATATTTTTAGGGGCATACATTAGTAATAACTCCTCGCGACCTGGTATTGAAGATGTATTTGGGTTAAAACAAAGGGTTGGTGAAAGTTTGAAGCATCTAACCATGAGATAGAAGACAATGTGCAGTGATATGGCTGGTCGTGTGGATGAGAGATATCTCATTTTATCATTCATTAATGCTATGTTCGCAACCAATCTGCTATATATTCAAATTTTTAGAATCAAGAATACAATCACAATGACTGAGTTGCGAGAACTTCAAGAGGAGTACATTGCTCTAGAGGAAAAGCAAAATGAGATGGAATCATACCCCATTGCGAACACAAGTTCAAAAGTTGCAAGTGCAAGCTTGTTACCTAAACTAATAAACACAGTGGCGAGCACCTCGCAAGGTCAACAAGAAACGATAACGAATGATGGTCAGCGAAAGCTAGTAGCCATGGGGAGTCGAGATCAGGAGGAATTTGAGAGAGAGAAACTTCTATAACCGTGGAGGAAATAATAAAATTCAAAGACTTGATCAGCCACAAGAAACTTATGGAAGTCGAGGCGAGTTATCATAGAGGACGGCGAAGTCACAAGGTAGTCCGGGAAGAAATCAAGATGCCACCCTTTGAATGCTAGTGTGGAGAAAATATGGGAAGCTATAATCTTAATGGAAAATATACTGCGCCATGGAACATGGGAAGTGAGCCACCTCAGAGTGACGAAGTCATGAATTTTGTTCTTATCACCATTTTCATGGACGGTCCACAAACGATTGTAGAAATGTAAAAGAATCATCCTCGAATGATAGACCAAGGGAAATTAAATCAATTTCTAAAAAATCAACCTCAATCTCAACCATTACCACCACCGCGAGAAATTCTGAGAGCAAACACAACAAAAGGAGGAGAAACATTTGTGATAGAAGTTGGAGCGAAAGCCAAGAATTTGTCTTGCAACTCTATTGTACATTCGTACGGGACGGTAGAAGATTTTCATGATAGTGTTATCGGTAGGGTTTTCGCAAGAGATGCGATAATAGAGAAATAATGAACATCGCGAAGACATCGCCACTAAAGCAAGGGCAAAAGCAGATTATTTCTTTTTGCGGAAGAAGTACGAGGTTGGAGAGATGCATGACAACCCATTAGTGGTAAGATTGGAGATTAACCCAAAACACGTTGATGATGAAGATGATGAGGCAGAAAATTCATGAGCAATCAGTAGAATCTTAATCGATACTGGAAGCTCTGTAAATATCCTTTTTTATCATACTTACAAGACTATGGGAGGAAAGGACGAAGATCTAATACCTTCAACTTATAAGATCTATGGTTTCAACTAGACGCCAATAAGCCTAAAGGAGAAGCTCATATGCGAATACCCGTTGAATGGATTATCAACTGAAATTTTGTTCTGCATAATCGATGTGGAATCACCTTACAATGCATTGATTGGGCGACCCTGGTTACATGAGATTTTGGGTGTGGCATCGACTTATCACGGTGCATCAAATTTCCTCATCCCTTTGGTGTCGGAGTCATAAAAGGAGATTAGGTTGAGGGACAGAAGTGCTATGAAGTTGATGTGGAATCTTGCGAGAAAAGAACTGCTCAGAAGAAGAACTGGAAGCAAAACATCAAAAATGAACAAAGAAGGGAAAGACTAATGGTGGACGCAATAGAGGTGAGAGAAGAAAGTACGTTGCGAAACCAATGCTTGAAGAAAGTTGGAAATTGCGATGATTTCGCAAAAGGGAAGGCAGTATTAGGAAATTTGAATAATGAAGAAGGAGAGAGCAACATAAGTAAGAGGCGAAAGGAGTGAATAGTGGATTCTAGATTTGAGAAGGTTGTAAAAAAAAAAAAAAAAAAAAAAATTGTAACTTTTGAGTGATAAAGACAGGTTAAAGATGCAAAGACTATGATAATCGAAAAAAGAATACGCGAAGCTTTCGCAGGGATTTAAATGATAAAGACAAGCTGAAGATACAAAGACTATGATAATCGAAAAAAGAATACGCGAAATTCTCGCAGAAATGATGACAAGAAACAATCTAAAAACAATGACATATCAGAATGGGACGAACCTGCTATGGCGTACACCTAGTTCGCGAATCAAAATTTCGTAAGAGGCAAATGTAAGACCTAAAGTACGTCATAAAAGGGGGTATCTGTTAACATGGCTCAGGGAAAAGGTTACACCGCCCATGGAACCTGGGTCATGGAGATTTGGGGTCAATAAAGCCCATCCAGGAGAGATACCTTGGATTTCCAACTATATATATAAGGTTATACCTTGGTTGTACGACCGAGGGTCTCTTCTAAGGAGTCAGCGTATGATCAAGGCGCCGAGGTACACGGTTGAGCCAAGAATACCTGGGGCATTTGATGTGTCTCGACCATTCTTGGCAAGTCTTGGCATATGTTGCACTCGGCCCGAAGAAAACTCCACTTAGGGTGCAGTCTCGTAACCATAAGCCCTATAGGTATAAGGGATAAGAGGCTGCGAAAACAACTGGTTGTTGTTAAGACCGGATGGGAGGAGCTAGTCTTGTATGGCCGATGTACGCCTCCTTGATGGGGCAACCAGGGAGATGATAAGGGCGGAACCCTCCATTAGGGAGCTGATAAGTGTCTTAAGACGCAAATGTCATGAGGCTTTATTTTCGCAAGAAAATTTAGGGTTGTCATATTTGTGCGATGATCCTGAAGAGGCAATAATACAAAAGACAAAGATAAGACGAGATCAAGGGGTCAGTACATGAAAGTGTAAGGACGTCCTGCGATTTCGCCGCAAGACAGCAATGTCATGGGGCTTTATTTTCGCAAGAAAATCTAGGCCTATCATATTGTCGCAATAAAATTATCCTGCAGAGGCAACTATACTAAGAAATGATAAGGAAAAATCAATGGGTCTTTACATGAAAGTGTAAAGACGTCCTGCGATTTTGTCGCAATGACAAGAGGTGGCGCAATAAGACCTTTAACTAGGAAGGCAAAATAAGACCACACAAAAGAAAAAGAAAAAATAAGATCTTGAGAACAACCAATAAACATTCTCTCGCGAGAATTCAGCAGCAACAGTTGCGAGGCTGAGGCATGTTATCATCTAAAGGTTATTTGCTTAATCTTTCATTTAAAAACAAATAACAGAGGCAAGTATGGGAATGAATAGATTGAGAATATGTTATTTCTTTTCATATGATAGATTTACGCACTCACAATATATTGATTAACTATATTGCAAAAAAGAATTGCTTTTTTAACATGTGTGCGAAAGGGACAACAAAAGTAGAATTTGTATTTGGAGATCAAGAAACTTACAATAAGAGATTATAAAAATGGAAGATTAAAAGGATAAATGTACAGATGCTACAAAAAGAGAAAGAAGAAAATGGAGCTATTTCTTGTGTGATTCTTCTTCTTCATCAGATCCTTCTACTTCATTATCTTCATCAGATTCTTCTTCGCTAGCATCGCTATCAGAGATATCCAAAGAAGGCATGTTCTCAGGAATTTCGTCAAGAAGACAAGGGTATGAAGAATGAGGGATACTGTTGTCATCGCAGACTATCTTAATAGTTTCATTGCGAAAGAGAACATCATCATTTTTGAAGTTCGCCACGGTAATTTGTAGTTGCTTCTTCAACTTGGAATACTTGTCATTGCGAAGAGAAAAGTCCTTTGCAAGTTGCTCTTTTCGGATTCAAGTTCTTCAATTCTTTTCTGAAATCTCTTCTCAGCCTCTGCGAACGAAGAACAATGAATCAACAACTTAATAACAACTTCATATATAATAAACAATTAAGTAAAGAGGAATGATCAACAACCTTCTATATCAGAAATCATATCCCTAATCAAGGTTGTATGCTCAACTTGAAGGCTAACATTAACACCTAAATTATTTCTGGCGTCATCTAGAACTTTCGCAGCCCAAGCGAACTCATCGTCACTGTTTATGAGAAGAAGGGAACGAATTTGATTCTCTCTTTCGCTAAGAATAGTATTTTGGCGAATAGATTCATCCCGCTCAACTTGAACTTCAAGAAGGGTTTTTTAAAATTTTGCTAATGCTTGGGCACCTTGATTAGCAATGCGATCTTTGTCATCTATAAGATCACTAACCTTCTTCCTTAAAGTATTAATTTTCTCTTGGGAACTAAGGTGTAGGTGTTTAAGTTGGTTGGCTAAACTTAAACTAGATCTATGATCAGCTTCTAAGAGACGAAATTTGGATTGAAGTTCATTTAGAGAAAGATGTTTGATTCTATCATTTGAAAAGCTATTTAAAGAATCATTGAGATGGGAAAGAAGAGCATCGTTATCCATAGACTCAGGAAATGTGTGAAGAAGAATGGCTTCATCAGAAAGGTTATAAACGTCTGCGAAAATGATAAGTCAGATAAAGAAAAATAAATGACAGAACAAAAGCAAGAAAAAGAGAAGAATTTTATACCATAAAGTTGTTGATTAGCATTTTGAAGGCTAGATATCTTGTCCTTCTGAGAAGAGGACTCAACTTCCAATTGTTTGGTCTTTTCACGAAGAGTAGCAGTTTCATTTTCAAGTTCTTTATCTCTCTTGCGAAGATAAACAGCTTCAGCTTCCAATTCTTCATTCTTCTTCTTAAGTTGAAGGTTTTTCTTTTCGATATTGTTGCGTCTTTTCTCGAGATCTGAGGCAACAACAAAGGAAGCTCTCCCAGACTATAAAGGAAAATAAAGAAATCGTCAAGATAAGGTTTATAATTGAAATCATGCAGAAATAAGGAAATATAGACATACCAAGGCACTAAGTGCGTTTAGGAAGCTGGGAGTCACTTTGCTCCGGGAAACTCCACGAAAAGAATCATCTTCCTCTAGTAAGGGAGCATCGCAGATGTTTGCGAGAGCTTCGCATGTGGCAGAAAAATGATCATCTCCAATTCCTTGCATAGAATCAGAGAAAACACTAGATAGTTGCGCCATAGCAGATTCAACTGGATGTTTCTCATTCGCAAGAGAGGTGTCAACATCATCTTCATCTTCATCAGAGCTCTCGTTGGATTGAGGATTGGAACGAGAAGAAGAATGGATTTTCCGTTTTTTAGAAGGTGGAGCAACAGATTTCCTCTGGCGAAGAGGAATTTTACTCTTGCCTTTAGCTTTGTGACTTGAAATATCCTCTTCTTCAACAACTTCAACTCCAACCTTCGCACACGAATGAAGATAAAAACAGAGGCAACAATATTGTTAAAAATAATGAAGAAAAATATTTCTTCTTTGCATCCGTGATCGGCGGAGAATTGCGAGTACTCGCCTTAGGATTTCTCTCGTAGCTTTTTCTCAATTTAACAATCTGAAAATTTCGCAAGATTAGTAGATGTAAAAAGAAGTAATAATTACAAGCTGAGCGAAATTCGGGAAGCACACCTCTTTAGCTTTCTTGGGCCAATTAAATACCCAAGGTTGATAGTTGGCGAGATTCGCAGGGAGTACATTCGAACCTGAGATATAAGGTCCATTCAAGAATAGCGGAAAGACACACCATTTTTCATCTTTAGAATGGCGAGGAACATTGTTCTTGCCAGAATGCCAATCTATATCTGCATAAGTACTTTGTCATTTGGGGATATTTTCTCTTCTTTTCAAACGTGCACCCCAGCGAGTTCTATCGTTCTTCATGTTTATTACTTCATAATTCTCAAAGAAATTCTCTACTGAATACTTCTCAGCGAATATCTCTAAGTCTACAAATTTAGGATCTCTAATTGCATTAGAATAGAGAGACCCTTTACCAGCGCCACGGTTGGCAAACTCAACCATTAAGCGGATACAGTCTCCACTTAATTGGTAAACAGCTCGCGAGAATTTCTCATGAGCAAGAATTTCATAAAATAAAGGAAGTTCAGGGTTGTAGGGAGGAATGGGAAGGCCGGCGAGAATCTGACCTAGCGAGATTATGATCTTTTGATTATCACAACAATGATCAGTAAATAATTTGGCGGAGAGAATAGATGAAGATTCTTGATGGGGAATAGTGGATAATGTGAAACCTTTCTATTGTAAATCCTTTTGAGCCTCTCCCAAGAGAACTTCATATCTACGACCAGGTGGATCCATTTTTAGAGTACGGGAATGATTAAGGAGTTGAAGATCAAAGGAAAAAAGAAAATTTACAGTAGCAGAAGCGGAAGTTACGGAGGAGAGTTGAAGAAAAATTGCAGAGAGAAAGTAAAAAATAAGAAGAGGAAGATGAGAAAACTATATTGTTAAAAATAATGAAGAAAAGTATTTCTTACTTCATCCGTGATCGACTGGAGAATTGCCAGAGTACTCGCCTTAGGATTTCTCTCGTAACTTTTTCTCAATTTAACAATCTGAAAATTTCGCAAGATTAGTAGATGTAAAAAGAAGTAATAATTACAAGCTGAGCGAAATTCGAGAAGCACACCTCTTTAGCTTTCTCGGGCCAGTTAAATACCCAAGGTTGATAGTTGGCGAGATTCGCAGGGAGTACATTCGAACCTGAGATATAAGGTCCATTCAAGAATAGCGGAAAGACACACCATGTTTCGTCTTTAGAATGGCGAGGAACATTGTTCTTGCCAGAATGCCAATCGATATCCTGCATAAGTACTTTGTCACTGGGGATATTTTCTCTTCTTTTCAAACGTGCACCCAATGAGTTCTATCGTTCTTCATGTTTATTACTTCATAATTCTCAAAGAAATTCTCTACTGAATACTTCTCAGCGAATATCTCTAAGTCTACAAATTTAGGATCTCTGATTGCATTAGAATAGAGAGACCCTTTACCAGCGCCACGGTTGGCAAACTCAACCATTAAGCGGATACAGTCTCCACTTAATTGGTAAACAGCTCGCGAGAATTTCTCATGAGGAAGAATTTCATAAAATAAAGGAAGTTCAGGGTTGTAGAGAGGAATGGGAAGGCCGGCGAGAATCTGACCTAGCGAGATTATGATCTTTTGATTATCACAACAATGATCAGTAAATAATTTGGCGGAGAGAATAGATGAAGATTCTTGATGGGGAATAGTGGATAATGTGAAACCTTTCTCTTGTAAATCCTTTTGAGCCTCTCCCAAGATAACTTCATATCTACGACCAGGTGGAGCCATTTTTAGAGTATGGAAATGATTAAGGATTTGAAGATCAAAGGAAAAAAGAAAATTTACAGTAGCAGAAGCGGAAGTTACGGAGGAGAGTTGAAGAAAAATTACAGAGAGAAAGTAAAAAAGAAGAAAAGGAAGATGAGAAAACTATATATAGAGAAGAATTCTCGAGAAGATAAACGCATTTAATGCTAGAAGAGACGTGAATGGTTGAGAAATAACGGTTGAAAAGGACGTGTCAAAAAATGGGTGGAAGAAGAGACACGTATTATAGATTTTGTGTAAAAGTATGAAGTCAAATCGCCAAAACAGATAAGGATGAACGGTTGCGGCAGTTTAAAAATAATAATTCTCATGACATTCTCTCCTTCGCAGAGAAGACATGAGAAGAGGCAAGATGTAGGATCAGAATATCGCAGCACCAATACCACTGCGAAATCCATAAATGTTACATAGCGAAGGCGTCGCAGACGAGTAAAATAAGTGACGCAATGAATGACGACAGCCAGAACACGAGAAAGGTGTGAAAATCTAGCGAGAACTAGGAGTGTCGCGAGATTATGCATTTGTACACTTGCGACATTTCGCAAATCATTCCCGAAAATAAAGGAAGCTTAGCTGTCATCCATTATGTAACACCCTATATAAAGAGCCGAACAGGCCTATTGGGAGGGATATCTTTTTCGAGTGTTGAGCAAGTCATTAAGAGAGAGAAAGTTTATAGTAATTGTAATTTCTTTAGCTCTTTTCCATTTTGTCTTGTAAATATTCAAGAAATTAATCAATTAAAACTATAATTGTTCATCTTCAATGGCTTAGTTGTGTGGATTCTTGTGAGGGGTGTAGTGTAGGATTTCCTGCAACTACATGTCTTGTTCCATGTTCCAGAAGAAATCCCTCTGGATAGAGTTTATCTCTTTGCATGTAGTTTTTGGAAGCTTAAAGCAGTTCATTTGGTATATACTAGAAGTAGAAGTAACAATATTTATCATGGTTACTTTTCCAGCAGTAGACATTATTGATTTCCATCTAGCTAGCCTGAATTTTAACTTACCAATGCAAAGTTTAAAAGCTTTCACTTTGCTCTCTTTTTTGTGAACAGAGGAGAGCCCAAATATTTATCTTTCACGTCAATCTTTTGGACCTTCATAAAGTTGTTGATACTGTCTGCAATATCTGGGGAAGTATACTTGCTGGAGAAAATACCAGATTTAGAGAAGTCAATCATCTGATTAGAGGTGAGGCTGAAGTCCTGAAACAATTTGACTAGATTTTTGTATTCCTCCATGTTGGCCTGACAGAAGATCATGCAATCATCAACGAAAAGACGGTGGTTAATGGCTGGAGCATTGGTACAGATTTTAGTTCCATGAATAAGACTCTGATTTTCAGCAATGATGAGGCTTCTGGAGAGAGCTTCCATACAAAAAATGAATAACTAGGTAGATAGAGGATCTCATTGTTTGAGACCTCTAGAAGGTTTGAAGAAATTTCCAGGATTACCATTGACCAGAACAACCAAGTTGGTAGTGGAAATGCACTGGTGTATAAGATTACACCATTTAGAACTAAATACCTTTTGTGTCATAATGCTCAAAAGAAATTCCCAGTCAACTCTGTCAAAAGCTTTAGCCTTACCAATTTTTATACTCATAACTCCTTTAAAACCTTTCTTGCCAATACTGGTATTCATGTGGTGTATAAGCTTATGAGAAATAGCTATGTTGTCAGAAATCTGTCTACCATGGATGAAATCATATTGGAAGGGGGAAATGAGCTTAGGTAAGAGGGGTTTGAGTCTTTGAGCAATGAGTTTAGAAATGATCTTTTAGGTAGTGTTGCATAGAGATATAGGTCTAAAGTGAGATGGAGATGTATGATTATCAATTTTTGGGATAAGGGAAATGAAGGTGGAGTTCATTTTCTTTTAGGATGAATCCACATTTGAAGAAGTTTTGCACCATGTCAATGATGTTCTTACCAACCACTTCCAAGTTAGTTTGAAAGAAATTTGGAGGGAAACCATAAGGGCCTGGACTTTTGTCACCAGCCATGCTGAAGAGAGTGTTTTTGATTTCCAAGGCATTATGAACCAGAAGTAAATTCTCACTCAGAGTTGGTGATGGTCTTTGGTATAAGATTGATAATGTTGTGGTTAATGGATATGTTTTCGGCAGTGGACATGTTTTCAAAATGATTTGTGATACATTCAGAAATGTCCTTGGAGTTGTGTAGCCAAATATCATACTCCCTTTTGATAGAGTCAATCTTGTTTCTTTTAGCTCTTTTCTTGGCAGAGTCATGGAAGTATCTGGTGTTTTTATCCTCCAACTTAATGAATTGATCCCTGCTTTTGGTTTTCCAGAAGCTTTATAGGGTATCTTGCCAATGCTCAACTATTCTCTTATCTTGTTTAATGGCCTTGCCTCTGTTTATATCAAACTGGTTCTTGGTGATCCATTCAAGGTGTTGAAGACCCTCTTCCAGGTTGGTTTTAATGTTGCCATACACAGCTTTGTTCCAAATCTTAACTTTAACTTGACTTCTTTCAATTTCCTTTCTATAGTAAAAGCAGAGGATCCTGAGTGTCTCTTGCTCCAGTATTCAGTAACAATGTCATCGGAGTCTTGGTGATCAATCCACGATCCAAAGAATTTTAAGGGATTTCGTCATATTTCCAGTTGGGATTGGTATTGAGAAAAATAGGATTGTGATCAGACCCTTTGGCTGGTATATTTGAAATGATACTGTCGGGAAAGATGTCTATTTAGGAATCAGTTGTTATACCTCTGTCAAGACTTTTCTCAATAATATGAGTACCCATTCTTCTGTTAGCCCAGGTTAAAGGACATTCAGTAAAGCCCAGATAAGTTATATTGGTTTCCTCAATTTTCTTCAAGAACAACTTAGTTTCAGAAGAATCAATAGGGTGTTGACTATACTTTTCATAATCATGAAGGACCAAGTTGAAATCTCCCGTAATGAGCCATGGTAAAGTGTTAACCTTCTCAGTTTGTTCTATCATTTTCTAGGATTCCAACTTTTCTTTAGTTGTGTAAGGACTGCCTCAATAACCTGTAAAGAGATAGGGGTTGCCATTGCTATGAGTAATGATGATACTAATATGATTGCTAGAAAAGTCCAAGATGGAGATGTTGGTATTATTTTTCAGGCTAGAGCCAGCCCTCCAGCAGTACCAACCTTCCCTTTTGGTTCCACAAACCAATAATTGGTGACTCTCATGTTATTCAATATAGGCTTAAGGTTTTTGGATTGTTGCTTGGTCTCGGATATAAAGACTAAGTCCGGGTTTTGGTTATTTAGAATGTTATCCAGGTTTCTACTGGTGTTATGTTTTCCTATCCCTTGGCAGTTCCATGTCATGACTGTAAATAATTGCCAAAAATATGAAATCCTAGGATAAACAAATATGAGAATGAGATAACTGATACTATCATTGATGCATATGCTTATAGTGGTGTATGTGTGAATTTTGCACATGTTATAGTAATGGGTAAAAGTAGAGCAAGTTGTGTCGGTAAGGCATATGAGAGTAAATTGATTTGTATAATTTTAGAATTAATGTATAATTCTAGCAAGAGGGTTATGGATTTTACCTCAACCTTCAAGAAAGGATTGGTTCCCACAAGACTACTTATAGTCATATCTTTCAGGTTCTCCATTTCCAGAACTTTGTCTTTAGTGCTATTCTTCTTGTTTTGTGGCATTGATAAGCACGTAAGTGCTACATTTTGTACCAATATTTATATTAGCTAGGATTTGATATTTTGGCTAATATCACTATTTTAGTGCTTTTACAGGAATTACAAGTGAATCCGTTCACGCGGAAGAATAAATTGATAATTTTGAAGCTAAATGGTCGTTGTGACTCTGGCAAAAATTGTTTGTCTAAATCCTGGTGATACGAATAAATAAGGCTTTATTAGCAGATATAATCGGTGCCACATCTATGTTTCACAAAGAGTACTATAAGAATGCAGGAGAGTGAAAGTATATGTGTATTGCTTCCTAAAACCAATTGGGACTCGCATAAGAATTCAAAATGAAGTGGAGAATACGTTCAAATTAGAGGTGCTGTCAGTTTGGATTGGATGCAACAAAACAAAGGCTTACGCGTCAATTTATTTTTGAAGGTCAGCATATGGAAGTTTTTGGACACATTCATGGTGGAAACTACTTCGAGCATTAGATCGTTATGAATTAAATTAAATATTATTTTGGTAGTAGGCTATTATGAATCGAATTATCGAAATCCTCAATTATGATTTATTAATTTTATAAATAATATATGATGTCGCTCCACCGGCTCTGTACGAAGTAAAAGCCTAAATGCATAAATGTATATAGTATTCCAATTTTATTTGTTATAGTATTTTATAATCCATGCTTAGGTTAAATCATTTGATAGGTTATACTTAGACGACACAAATAATAATTGCGAACCTATTATATTTTCAATAATTTTCTTGTCATTATAATTTGATAGGTCATGCTTAGAGAATTTGATGGGCTACACTTAAGAGATATGAGTTTGTGATCGAAAATTATATCAATAATAGGTGTTTGCAATATAACAAAGATATATACATAAATTTGGAATTCGAATTCTTTCGGTGCAGAATTATAAATAATAGTGGAATCCATAGACCCTAGTTACAGACTCTTTCTCATTATATTTAATTAAATTTGTTTTGCTATATATTCTTTTAAAATCTTGATTCTAAAACCCTAAAAACATTTAGTCAATTAGAAAGATTAGTTATCGGTATTTCCACCGCTCCCTGTGGGTTCGATCTGTACTTGCCTCTGTCTACTAATTAGACACCGTGCGATTGAGGTTATTATATATATAGGGTTTTCCCGAATCCTATCATTTTTTGGCGCCGCTGCCGGGGAGTTGTTGTTCAATATTGTAATTGGTATTTTTGATTTTGTAATTATTTACATTTTTGTACAGTATTTTTATTTATTTTAAGATTCCTTTTTCCATTTGACTCTTTTTGTGTTTTAGAATTCTGTTTCAGGTACCTTTTTTTTTTTTTTTTTTTTTTTAACGGATGATGACTCTTTCTCAGAAGACGCCATATGAGATGACGATTGGTGAATATATGTACGGGCCACCGTATAAGGAAATTTGTGCTTATAATCGTCTTAGGTATGGAACTCGGAATCCACGTCATTTCTATATGGGTGGTTATTCAGGTGAGTATCAATCCCAGTACCATGAGGATGAAAATGAACTTGACAGTTGTGATTGTAAGAATAGAGACATTGTCATACCAAGTGAAGGTGGTGTATTTAGTCCAACTCCTGATCGTGTTAATGATCACTCGCCTATTCAAAAAGATAAGTTTAGGATTGAGGACACCGTTCTTTTAGACGGTGTGACATGTCAGTGCTATAAAAATGATGCTTATAAAGAATTTGTTAACTCCGAGAAAGCCTTAGTTAAGTTTAACGACTTAGAAACATTACACTCTATCTATAAGGTTTCTTTTAATCATCTTTATTGTGATATTCCTATTGATTCCTTGGTTCATGATGACTATAATGATGATTTATTACATGGTTGCAAATCCAATGGGGAAGTTAATATACTTAGAAATATTAGCATAACTTTTCGGAAGATTCCTAATTTTGGATTAGAACTGCGTGCTTCTCCAGTATTATTGGATTATTTTGCATCTCGTGACTTCCCTTTGCCCGTGTATACTTCCCAAATAGATTCAGCTCCCATCGCCAGTGAACCACTTGAGTCGGTAATTCTTGTTATTGACAATACACCCTTCGCAAAAACCATGTTCGTGGGTAGCTCTTTCTTTTTGATAATCTCAATATCTTTATGTTGCTACATCGAGGATCTGAGGTTGTCATTGGTTGTATATAATGTATTTTGGGTTGATCCCCAAATTTTTAGATTGTTAATTTTTGGGGATCCTTTTTGTACATTCCAGTAGGTATATCAATGTTCTTCTTTATTTTATTTTTTTACTTTTTGCATATCGTTTTAGTAATTTACCATCTTAATTTCTACGTTGGATGACTTAATTACATTGAGGACAATGTAATGATTAAGTGTAGGGGAGTGGCATTTTCGTTAGGAATTTTCATTAACAAATTGCATGATATGACCAGTTGTAGAACGGGTCTGGCATTGGCTCCAAGGTTGACAGAAGATGGTCAAAGTTGCAAGTGATCATAAGGTTTTTCCTTTTTGTGTCCAGAGTGGCTGAGGTGATATTGTTGGTGGATGGTTTGTTTTTGAGCTCACTTCTCCTTCTTTCCCATAAAAGTTTTTTTTTGCACATTGAATTCCTCATTGATTTGGTTCTGGATATCAGAAAATGAAGGAAAGGATGTATAAGGATTGGGGCTGTGAAGGGGGATCTTTGGGAAGATATAATCAGGATTGATATCATTTTCAGGAGTGTTACTTTTGTTGGTGTTCTGCATTCTAGCAGCATTTTTGATGTTGATACCTCTTCTTTTCTGGCCTTGATCCTTAACTTTAGGGCTTTCAATAATTCTTCTATGTTTTTTCTGGCAGGCTAAGGCCTCGGGGTTACCAATTATAGGACCTTGCAAGCTAGATTTAAAAATTATAACCTCTTCAGGGCCATCCAATTCTTCAGTGTTATTCTTGATGACAATTTGTCTTTGAGCAACCCTCATTTTGATAACAAATTCTTCAGCCACATCTTTGTCAGAGTAGGATCTTCTCTTGATGATAGGAGTGGGAGATTTGATTGGGGTATTGAAGGTATTTGATTGTGGGGGGTTGGTTGTTCTGTCTAGTATATATGTGGAATATTATCTTATTTTTCTTCACAGAGAGGTCCTGGATGATCAAGGATCCTACACACTCTGCAGAATTTAATACCATTGTGAGCATAAGCAAATTCTAACCAGTGGAGTGGGATATGGTAGGTGTTTCATATGCATTAATACCATATTTCATAGCTCTAATGATATCGATGTTTAATAGCACTTCCATGTTTTTCTCATCTTCATCTCGACCATAAGCCTTGTTAGCATCGTGGTAAATGCCAGCAGGCCTGAGAATGTTTTTGATGTATAGAATAATGTGTTTAGGAATTCTCTTCACTAGGACCCATATCCTCACAGAATAGAAGTTTGCTTCATCTATATAGTCAGGTCCCAAAGGTGGAACTTCAGCGAGAACAATGAGTTTTGTTGAAGATTCCTTTTATGCCTCCTTGTATAAAGACTCTATAGTCCTCCATGCTGCCAAGTCCTATTGAATAATAGATTCTTCTCTTCTTCCATAGAGAGACTTCAACACCTCTTCTAACACTACATCATTTTAAGGATATAGCAACCCAGAGTAGCAACAACACTAGGGTCGTTGCTAAATTTCCGTTGCTATATTTTCGCAACGGCATATTTCTGTTTCGAATGTAGCGACAACTATTTTTCGGTTGCGAATAGCAACGACAAGGTTTTCATGCATGCGAAGAGCGCGTGTGGTCAGGAACACTTGACGTTTTTTTACACCCAAGTCAAAGTTTGGTCACTCCTCTTCTTTATTTTTCCACCCCTTCAGCCTTATCTACCATTATACTTGAATTTTCTCAGCCATTTTCATTTTTCATCACCCACTTTTTTTTCCTGCTCCCGAAGATATTTTCTCCCCTTGGTATCAACTGAATATTCAGTTGCAGTCTCGATCTAAATCGATCTTCATTTGCAGTCTAGTATTCGATCTGGTAAGTATTTACCAGTATTAGTTTTTCGATTTTAGATAATCGATTCTAGGGTTTCATATTTTATGGAATTTGATTTCAGGTTTCATCTGTGAATCTGTTTTATTCTTTTCTTTTTTTCATTTTAGTCTATCGATTTTAGGGTTTATCTCTGAACCTTTTCTCAATTTTAGGGATTTTAATTTAGTTTTTCCATTTTAGGGTTTCATCTGAAATCTGTTGTTTCCGATTTCAGTTTTTCGATTTCTTCTTTCTCTTTCGATTTAAAGGTTTCATATGTGAAAATAACACGATTTTATTTTTTATATTTTAGGGTTTGTCAAGGTTGAAGAGTTGAACTACTTTGAAGAAAGAACTCCGAAGAACTAAAGAACATAGAAGGTATAAGTTTAATTTATTGTTTTATGTTAAGTTGTTTTAGGGGTTTTGATATATTTTCAGTTTAGGGTTTAATTTCTATTTTATGGTTTGTTGTAGTTATATGATTATTGTTTCTATGAACTAGTAGTGAAGTTGTTTTGATTGTACTTTAATATTGTTTTTGTGAAATTGTTTTGATTTTGGATGATAATAGCATTCCGAGATACGGTTGTTTCTTGAACATGATAATGAGAACATGATAAATAGTCCTTGTGGTGATTTTGTTCGTTGAGTGGACTAGTTTGTTTAAATTACGAACTTAGGAACTTTTGTAAGTTTGTATGAACTGAACTTAGGAAGTTTTTTAAGTACTTTGTATGATCTTCTAAAGTACTTTGTTTGATCTTGTAAAGTTTATTTTAAATAGTAATATATCATCCGATGAGAACAAGAAATGGATGAAGTGGATATGTCAAAATAGAATTGGTTAGCAGGTTATTGTGATTCATTTCATAGCTACAGGTTAGACTTCAAGTGGGAATATCAACTTCATGGAATGAAAACTGGCGGAGTTTATACGCTTGAATTCTAACATGTAGCTTTGAAGTTCTGAGTGAAAAGAAATCACGATAACTTCATGACCTAGCTCTATTGGTTGGTTGTATTCATTTCATTGATCGAATATGCTGCTGGTTTTGTATTGATGTTGAGTGCATATATGGTCTGAATTTTCATTTAACATAGATATTGTCAATCTTTAGGATATGTCATCTATGGTTGATAAGAGATGGATGAAATGTTCCCGTAAATTTGCTCAGTACATAGAAGGTGTTAGGTCATTTATAGAATTTGTTAATAAAAAGGGTGGTGGAAATACCTTATACTCATGCCCTCGTGTTAGATGTAAGAACGGTAAAGGATTGGAGCCACATGGTAAAATTTCATTGCATTTGCTTAAGTATGGTAATCAATCTACGTATACGCCATGGTGTTTTCATATGGAAAAGTTAGAGGTAGAATCACAGTCACATGAGGATAATACTAGTAATGGCAATTTAGCTGAGAATGTAGAAAATGTAGGAGATGTAGCTGTTGATCCTGCTATAGGCGTGGGTGATAATTTAGGAGATGTTGCTGAGAATGTTGGTGCTGCTATAGGGGTAGATGATAATATTAGAATAGATAGTGGGATTCATAATGATGCTGGAACCAGGAAAAGAAAGAAAAAGAAATATGTCTATGACCGTGCAAAAGAACCGTTATATCCTTCATGTCCTAAAGGAATGACAACATTGTATGCTTCTATCAAATTGAATCATATAAAGACACAATATGGGTTTTTTGATAATGGTATGACTGCACTCTTAGAGTTGATGAAGGAGTTGCTTCCTGAAGAAAACACGTTGCCATCTAAGTACCCAGTGAAAAAGATGATCCAAGAACTAGGAATGGATTATATAACATATGATGCCTGCGTAAATGATTATGTTTTGTATTGGAAGGATCGTGTATCGTTGGTGAAGTGTCATGTTTGTCAAGAATCTAGGTATAAGAAGGTTTTTAATGATGAGAGGAAGCTTACTACTATTGCTCATAAGACGGTAAGACATTTTTCGCTGGTTACAAGGCTGAAAAGGTTTTATAGTGAACTATAGATCGCGGAGGCAATGACTTGGCATTCCAGAGCAAAGTCAGATATAAACATCATGCGTCATCCTGTCGATTATTCATCTTGGCGATGTGCAGATAGTTTTTCGCCTGAGTTTGCCAAGGAACCAAGAAATATTACACTCGGGATATCAACTGACGGTTTCAATCCGAATGGGTATTTCGGTCTTGCACACAGCTGTTGGCCGGTGATTCTATGTATTTATAATTTAGCTTCTTTGTTGTGTATGAAGCGGGAATTCTCCTTGTTGACATTACTGATATCAGGCCCTAAAGCTCCCGGTAAAAACTTTGATGTTTATTTAGAAATATTGGTGGATGAGTTGAAGCAGTTATGGGATGGTGTTATAGCATTGATGCTTTCAGCAATACTGAATTCTTGACAAGAGCACGGTTATTGTGGGAAATTCACGATTTTCCGGCATTAGGTACTTTATCTGGTTGTGTAAATCATGGATATTTTGCCTGTCCTACTTGTCTTTGAAACCTTTATTCTTTGATTATCTGCCATTTCTAAGCAGATCTGCTGTAGGGGACACCGAATATGGCTACTAGCGAAACATACGTATCGCGATGACGGGACAAATTTCGATGGAGGGGTAGAGCATGGTACAGATCCATGGCCACTAACAGGGCAGCAGATACAAGAGATTGTACGTAAACTCAGATCCAAGAAGGGTAAGGGAAAACAACCTCCACTAGCAAGTTTGAAACGCAAAAGTAAAGCTTATCATGAAGCGAAAATATAAGGTGATGCCAATGCATAAGATGAGGTTAATGACCAATATTCTTTGTTTACACGAAGATATATTCTCTATGACTTGCCCAACTAGGATTCAAATGCAATTCGCCATATTACAGATGTCATGCACACGGAAAGGAATATAACAGAGCATCTTCTGAATACTATGATGGGAAATAGCAAGTCAAAGGATAGTCCCGTTGCACGTCAAGATATGGAAAATATGGGGATAAGAAAGAAGTTGTGGTTGAAAGAGGATGCTGACACTAGTAGAACAACAATGGAAAGAGGATCATTTGAGATGACGAATAAGGAGAAAATTGACTTTTGTACAATTTTGAAGAATCTAAAGGTGTCGTTGGGTTTCTCTTCAAATCTTCGCAACCGTGTCAATGTTAATCCTCCGGAGCTAAGGAACTTCAAGTCTCATGATTACCATGTCGTAATGTAGCATCTGCTTCCGTTGCTGGTTCATATAGCAATATCACTACCTAAAGAGCTACGAGTTTCTCTTCTCAGGATCATCATCTTTTTTAACATTCTGTGCGCGAAGGTTATCAACCAGGAACATCTGTTAAAAGCAAAAGCCAGCCTCGTATAAGCAATGTGTGTTCAGGAGAAACATTTTCCTCCGTCGTTCTTTGTTATCAGTATTCACCTGATGATATAACTTGCGGATGAAGCTTTAATCTCCGGTCCTGTGAGATTCAGGTGGATGTATCCCTTTGAGAGGTAATCACCACAACTGACGTCATTTAATATTGTCTATAACTTAAGTGATGTCCAACTGGCTTTGTTGTCCTTCAATGTCTATAAATTGAGTGTTGTCGTACGTAACTGACTTTGTTATTTAATGTCATTAACTTTGTAGGTTAATGAAAGGTTTCAAAGGGTTGGAGCGCAACAAAAGGTACATTGATGGGTGCATTGCAAGAGGGTATACGCTGCGAGAAGCCAGCTTATATGGTATGGAGGGCCTGTCAAAGGATGGTGAGGGTACTCATAAGCATACTCGAATGGCATTTTTTTTATGATGATGATGAATTTGCTGATGAGATGCCTTTAAGTAAAGCTAGGGATATTACTCTAACTCAAGTGCAGTTTGAAAAAGCTCACAAATGGCTTCTCTCTAAGTACGATGGGTTAGATGAGTGGAAAAGGTACAAATTTTTAGTTTTACACCTTTGAGCTTTTGAGTTGTTATTATGTATATCGATATAATTTTTTTTGAGTTATTGTTTGATTGTAGGAAGTATGATTCCTATGTTAACTGCGCGAACTCTAATGGTCAGAGAAACTGTTCATCCAAGAATACCTCAAATTTTCTTTTGTGGTTACGAGAAGAGGTAACATACTAGCTTAAATTTTGTACCTTGGTTGTGTAATGGTCTGAATGTGTGCCTAGTATGAAAGTTTACTACTATTTTGTGTCTACTGGGTTTGTTACTTATATTAATCTAACACATGTTCTCTTGCAATTGTTAGAAGCGAATTCAACACTTTGGCGACTAGTGCATGGACCTCTCTTCAAGGCGCAGTCGTATAAAAGATATCAAGTCAATGGATTTACTTTCTGTGCACAAGATTACGAGGGGGTTTTTATCACAAAACAGTGGTGTGTCAATGAAATCTATTACAAGTTATATAGAGAAGCCCACAGACACAGATTACTAGGAAAAATAAATGACCTATTATGGAGTCATTAGGAAGATTATCAAGTTGAATTATATGGAATTTGAAGAAACAGTTTTTTTATTATGATTGGGTGAAAGTTGAAGACAAGACTAATGGGTGCAAGGTTGATCCAAATTCAAAGTTGATAAAGGTTAACTTGTCTAAGATGAAAAGCATTGATGGAGCTATGGATGAGCCGTTTATTCTTGCATCTGAAGAGACACAAGTGTTCTACTCAAATGATATTTCTGAAAAAGGGTGGTTTGTGGTGTTGCATTCATCTCAAGGACTAACTTCCTCCATAGATAGTATTGAAATTCTTACTATTTATCAGTCAGCTCTTGCGATAATGAGAGTTTAGAGAAGCTTATATGTGTCTATTCTGTGGTTTAAAGCTTTGTGTGGATTAAGCTCTTTTTCTGATATGTGACAATGATAGTTTAGAGTTGTTGCTTATTTGTGTTCTTTTTCTGATAAGTTTTGTTTTATCACTTGCGCAATTTTGATAGGTTCTGTTTGTGCTCTTTTTCTCCTAAGTTTTGCTTTATAACTTGCGCATTATTGACAGGTTATGTTTCATGTGTTTCTGTGGATAGTGACAAAGGCTGTTATAGGTTTAACTTCTTTCTCTGATAGATGTTAGTTGTTATTTTGCAGGTTATTATGGCAGAAGTGGAGGTAGATGAGAATGGTCTTCCCATTTCCCCCAATGCAACATCATACAACCACATGAAAGGCTCCTTGGTTCGTACTCTTGTCCCTATCTCATACAAAACATGGAAGCATGTGCCCGATAAGTACAAAAATGATATTGGTAATGAACTACAGGTACAAATCTCATATTACTTCTGTTCACACTTTTTATAACTTTAATTGCAAATGACACAGTGATTCGGTTATTTCCCAACTGGTTTTGTCACTGAAATGATGGCATAAATATATTAGCTCTACATATTTTCTTTGCATCTGAATATTCATTGATAACTTTGTTTTTTCATAAATCATTTCATTTACCTGAGTCTTCTAAGATAACCATGGTTAAGCGGATGTCTGGTCCATGGAGGAGACGAAAGTATGAGTTACGAAGAGGCTATTATGATCCTTATGACACTTATGACACTTATGAAGAAAGGATTCTACATATTCCTCCAAATGTAAAAGAAGAGGAGTGGATAGAGTTCTGTAAGAATGAAAACAATACAAAAGCAGAGGAAAGCAGAGCTGAGCACAAGAGGAAAAGAAAATTATATGATCACTCTCATACCTCCAGTCGCAAACCTCATTCTTTGGTGAAAGCTGAACTGGTATGTATATTGATTTCAAAATCTCAATTTATGGCCATTATGATTAGCTCATCCTTCTCTAGATTGATTAATACAAATCAACTCGTCATATTTTTAAATTTAGGAGCGCGAGAATCCTGATGTGGAAATCAACACCTCTGATGTGTGGATTAAAGCTCATACTTAAGAGGGTGGGGAAATTCTTCCTAATGCGCAAAAATACTTTGTGAATCGGCACACTGTTTCATCTGTACTCATATACGTAATATCTGCTAGTCATCTGTATATTTTATATCTGACAGTGTTATGCTCGACATGGAAAGATGAGCTTAAGAAGGCCCAAGAAGATATCAAGGGGAAAAAAGCTGCGGGTGTTCCTGTATCAGATTTAGATGTAATGACTAAAGCTTTTCAGAAGGAATGTAGAGGACGGGTTCGTGTTGTTGGTCATGTTACTCGTACTCAATACGGTTATTCTGCTCCTGCTCGTGCCAAAGTACAAGAGTTGAAATCTAAGGATGGAGCTGTTAAGCATCCGTTGGAGGAGCTAGGTAACAAGGTGGGGGTTTTGATCGAAGGCTTGGGATCACTATGTCATATTGTGAAGGATATCCAGTCTGCAATGCCGGGGTTAGTTGTGGCATCAAACAACAACGGTTGTTTACAAGGTCATGCAGCTTCACCTGTTCAGAATAATTTTGTTGTTCATGCACCTTCACCTACTCAAACACCTTCACCTGGGCAAACCATATCACCATGTTCATTGTTGAATATTGAGGATGAAGTTTTGGCTATTGGTAGACTGTGTACTGGTGTTATGGGACGTATTTGTCACGACACTAATGTACCAGCTAATCTTGGAAAGGTGTTGGTGGATAAGATTCTCAAGACAGATGCAAAAGTCATAAAGGATGAAAAAGCGGGGGTCTAACAACCACACCCAATATTTCGTTCAGCAATCTGAATAGACAAACTCCAATATATTTTCAAGAGAATCAACTAGATAGTCAAACTCAATCTATAGAAAAGTATATCAAAGAGTTATATCTCAATTTCTCAATTCAATCTGCAATCAAACAAATAGGAATTTGCGAGCCCAATTGAATAATAGAAATAACTTGGACAGTATCACAAACCAATATCCAAGTGTCAATCAATTCAATCAATAACCCAAAGGTCGGATTCAAGAACTGATTGAACTTAACGCACAACCTGTGATATTTTTCTATTATATAATAAAATAAAATATAATGCGAAAAAGAAATAACACAGACACCAAAATTTTGTTAACGAGGAAAACCGCAAATGCAGAAAAACCCCGAGACCTAGTCCAGATTTGAACACCACATTGTATTAAGCCGCTACAGAAAATATAATTCGAAAAAGAAATAACACAGACACAAAAATTTTGTTAACGAGGAAAACCGCAAATGCAGAAAAACCCCGGGACCTAGTCGATTTGAACACCACCTTTGTATTAAGCCGCTACAGACACTAGCCTTCTACCAATGAACTTCAGACTAGAATGTCATTGAGCCCTAATCAATCTCACACTGATCAAGGTACAGTTGCGCTCCTTACGTCTCTGAACCCCAGTAGGATTCTACGCACTTGATTCCCTTAGCCGATCTCACCCACAACCAAGAGTTGCTACGACCTAAAGTCGAAGACTTGATAAACAAATCTGTCTCACACAGAAAAGTCAATTGGAATAGATAAATCTTTCTCCCACAGAAATACCTACGAGTTTTGTTCCGTCTTTTGATAAATCAAGGTCCACAGGAACCAATTGATAAATCAGACTTATATTTCTGAAGAACAGCCTAGTATTATCAATCACCTCACAATAATCTTAATTGTATGGTAGCGAAACAAGATATTGTGGAATCACAAACGATGAGACGAAGATGTTTGTGACTACTTTTAATCTTGCATTCAATATTCACCGTTAGATATCAGGGTTTGCAATCTAAGTTACCTTGATAACAAAGCATTCAATATTCACCGTTAGATGAAAACCTGATTAGACTCAAGCTAATATCTTTTAACCGTTAGATCGAACTTAGCTTGTTATACACAAATGAAATGTACCTTCATTTAGGTTTGAGTAACCGTACATAAACGTGTACACCATGTTGGCTCAACAGTAGTTAACCGAGGTTAGCTATATGAACACTCTCATATCAACCTTATTCATCTTAACCATAACTAGTTCAAATGACTCAAATGAAACTAGTTAAAGAGTTGTTCAATTGCTATATTATTATTGAAGTATACAAGAACACAATTGAATCAAAATCGGTTTGATTCACTCGAATCAATTCATGAACATTATAGCCACGGTTTGCAAAGAATGCATTCCTTAATATATAAATGTATTAGTTCAAGAACAAATGATTTTAGAACTTTAACCACTCAAGTATGCAAACGGGTACACATACTTAAGTAGTTCTGGGTATGAGTTTGGGTTCACCAGTATGTGAACTTGTACGCATACCTTAGTACACTTCCATAACCTAGCAGAAATTCCGGACCTATACCTTACGCAAGTATGCGTACAGGTATGTGTACTTGGTACCCGAAATTCCACAACTACAGTACGCATACGTGTATGCATACTATAGTTCCGGTCATGGATCACATATATGCAAGAATGCATACTATGTTCATAATCCAATAGTTTTAAACTCTATTTCAATCATTGAAACTTTCTTAGAGGATGACAATAGCCGTTTTCACATACTATTAGCATCAAAGCAATTTTCAAGTTATTGAAATAATCATAACGAAACATTCCAAGTCTACACCAAATGATTGTATCACACAAACCATGTAAGATGTTATTCGGCAATTTTCACATGATCATTTTTGACTTTTGTCAAGAATATAAGATGAACTTGGTTGAAGCGAAAGCTTACTGAAAATGCGGGGGTCTAACAACCACACCCAACAATTCGTTTGGCAATCTGAGAGGAATTACTCCAATACACTTTCTAGAGAATCAACTAGACAGTCAGACTCAATCAAGAGTAAGGTATATCAAAGAGTTTTAATATCTTTGTTTCACAATGTAATCAGCAAATCAAACAAATATAAATCCGTGAGCCTGATTATTATGTGAAACAACTTGAACGGTACCAAAGACCAATGTTCAAGTGTCAATCAATGTAAATTAACAATCATAGGTTGGATATGATATTTCAATTATATAACAAAATATAATGCGGAAAAGAAATAACACAGACACAAGAATTTTGTTAACGAGGAAACCGCAAATGCGAGAAAAACCCCTGGACCTAGTCCAGTTGAACTTGTGGCTTGTATTAAGCCGCTACGAGACTCTAGCCTACTACCAATTAACTTAGGATTGGGTGTAGTTGAACCTAATCAATCTCTTTGATTCAAGGTACGGTTGCGTTCCTTACGTCTCTAATCCCAGCAGGATACTACGCACTTGATTCCCTTAGCTGATCTCACCCACAACTAAGAGTTGCTATGACCCAAAGTCGAAGACTTAATAAACAAATCTGCCTCACACAAAAAAGTCTATATGATTGAATAAATCTGTCTCCCACAGAAATACCCAAGAGTTTTTGTTCCGTCTTTTGATAAATCAAGGTGAACTGGAACCAACCAATTGATAAACCGGTCGTATATTCTAGAAGAACAACCTAGTATTATCAATCACCTCACAATAATATAAATCGTATGATGGCGAAACTAGATATTGTGGAATCACAAACGATGAGACAAAGATGTTTGTGATTTCTTTTATTTTGCCTATCGGAGAAATTAATCTCGAGTCAATTATTTCAATTGTACTCAATACGATAAAATCGGGCAAGATCTGAACACGCAACTACAAAAAAATAATTGGGTGCGGCTTCACAATCCCAATGAAGTCTTTGAAGTCGTTAACCTACAGGGTCTCGATAGAAACCCAAGGTTAAAGGAGAATCGACTCTAGTTATGCGACTAGTAACACACAGGAGGTGTGGGGATTATGTTTCCCAGTTGCTAGAGTTCTACTTTATATAGTTTTCAAATCGGGGTTTGCAATCTAAGTTACCTTGGTAACAAAGCATTCAATATTCAGTTATATGAAAAACTTTGATTCAACCAAGCTAATATCTTTCAAGCGTTAGATCGAACTTAGCTTGTTACACACAAATGAAATGTACCCTCCTTTAGGTTTATGTACTTAGTACCCAAACATGTACACCATGTTGGTTCATAAATAGTTAACCGGGTTAGCCATATGATCACTCTCATATTAACCTTATTCATCTTAACCATAACTAGTTCAAACGACTCCAATGAAACTAGTTGTAGAACCGTTCAATTGCTATATTCTCATAGAAGTATACAAGAACACAATTGAAGCAAAATTGGTTTGATTCACTCGAATCAATACATGAACATTATAGCCACGGTTTTGCAAAGATTGCATTCCTTATTTTATAAATGTTTAGGTTCATGTCCATGGCCGATTTTAGAAAGCAACCACTTAAGTATGCGTACAGGTATGCGTCCTTAAATAACCGGATTTGAGTTTGTTTTGATTTTCAAACTCAGCAGAAATTCACGGACGTGTACTTTCCGCTAGTATGCGTACATGTCGCAGACTTTGTGCTTGGTTGAGTTGGTTTTGATTTCCAAACTCGGCAGAAATTCACGGACGTGAACTTCCGCGATGAAAGTACGCATACTTTACCAGTCTCCATCAACCATTTAGTACACACACAAGTATGTATACATTTGGTTCCCGGTTTTGGACTTATACACAAATGTGCGAACACACTATATGCTTATATCCAAAGATGGTTACATGATTCTACATTCTTTATTTCAATCATTGAAACATTCTTAGAGGATGACAATAGCCGTTTTCACACACTATTAGCATCAAAGCAATTTTCAAGATATTGAAATAATCATTATCGAAACATTCCAAGTCTACACCAAATGATTGTATCACACAAACCATGTAAGATGTTACTCGACAATTTTCTCATGATATAAGATGAACTTGGTGAAGCGAAAGCTTGCCAACACATATTTCGAGAAATATGTAAGCGAGATAAACTCATTTCGAAATCTCAAATGTGTATATAGAAAACTATATCGTAATACGACTTATGTCTCAATATAGGATATAGAGTACAAATAGAATTTCCAAGTGATAGATGAGTTCAAGTCTCCACATACCTTTTGTCGATGAAGTTCCATAAGCTCCCCTTAGTAGTTCTTCGTCTTCAAATGATGACTTATTTGTAAAAACTAAGCTCAACTACACAATCTATGTCCTAGTCCGAGACATCTATAAATAGGCTAGAAATCAAGACTTATAGTTTTGATCACTAACATTGACAAATATGCTTGAGATAGCAACGCATGCGAGTTCGATCGAGCAGTGCTCTAACAATCTCCCCATTTGTCAATTTTAGTGACAATACTATCAATACATATGGATTACAAAATAAATAAAAATTGTAGCTTCTCATCCACATGCTTGATTTCCTTGGCATATTCAACACGACTAGAAATCTTCGTCATTTCCAAGTACTCCAATGATTCCAAAGGTTGTAAGTTTAGCATCATCTTGTTGAGGATCCGTAACGATAACAATGAGAAAACAAATGCTCTCAATCATTGTTATACAGTGTCATAGTATTATTACACAACATCAAAGTCCAATTGTATCACAACTTTGACAACAATACTATGGTGATATGTATCACTCCCCCTTAGTCAATACTTCATCTCAACATGAAAACCACTCCCCCTTACATAATGATTCGTAAACCATATGTATTTGTAGTATGAAACTACACATTAATTCTCCCCCTTTTTGTCAATATAAATTGGCAAAGGTACGAAAATTAGTGGGATCCTCGTGAAATTTTTATAGAGATACTTCATGACCAAAAGAGAATACCATACCAACTTATTTAGATGCCATCATAAAGCGAGAAGCTAAATGCATTCATCAAGGAGTTTATAAAGATACAAGATAACCCCTACAATATTCCACAGTCGCACTCCCCACAAAGATTTGGCAATTAAGTACAAGTTCAAAAAGAACTCTCCCCCATAATATGTCATTCCCGAAGGAACAACAAAGGCGACCTTGCTTTTACAAGAAAAGGATGATTTCTAAAGAACACTAGGATACTTGACAAAAAAACACTTCTACTAGAAACAAATGCAAACATGAAGCAACACCACTCTAGGAATTCCAAACTCAATTGCCCAACAGTTGTGAAAAACGAGGGCAAGAGTTATGGAAAACCAATTAACTAGAACAACACCAATAGACTGCCGTAGGTGTTGAAATGTGGCAGTGTCTAATGGTTTGGTAAGAATATCATCCCATTGTTGTTCAGAAGGCACAAATTCCATAGTAATGATACCATTTTCATAAAGCTCTCGAATAAAATGGTACCTTATGTCTATGTGCTTAGTCCTTGAGTGCTCAACAGGATTCTCAGTGATGCGAATCGCACTTGAGTTATCACAAAATATCTTCATTATTCAGAATCAATTCCATAATCGGCAAGCATTTGTTTCATCCATAGGAGTTGAGTAAAACATGAACCGCAGCAATGTATTTTGCTTCACATGTTGAGAGAGATTGTGAATTTTGTTTCTTGCTATGCCAAGCTACAAGATTCATCCCTACATAGTAGAATCCCCACGATGTACTTTTTCTGTCTTCCACACGGCGTGACCAATCAGCGTTTGAATAGGCAGTAAGGTCAGTGTTAGTATCAAAAGTGTAAGAAAGACCATACCCGACAGTGTGATTAATGTAGCGTATGATCCTCTTTGTGGCGGCAAGATGAGATTCCTTTGGATTTGCCTGAAACCTAGCATAACAACCAACATTAAAAATGATGTCGGGTCTCGTGGCGGTGAGATACAAAAGACTTCCAATGATAGATCGATAAAGTTTTTGATCCACATTTACACCTTTCTTATCTCTATGTAGTTTACCCGTGGTAGGCATAGGAGTCGGTTTTGGAGTTGACTTATCAAGACCAAATCTTGAAACAAGATTTTTTGCATATATTTCTTGAGATAAGTAAATTCCATCCTTGTGTTGTTGAATTTCTAAGCCCAAAAAAGAATTTTAATTCACCAACATTGCTCATTTCAAACTCCTTGCCAATAGAGACTTGAAAATCTTTTGCAAGTTTCTCCGATGTTGATCCATAGATGATATCATCAACATAAACTTGAGCAATTACAACATCTTTCCCACTCCATTTGGTAAACAATGTTTTATCAACTCCACCTCTTGAAAAACCTTTCCTAAGAAGGGAAGTAGTTAGTTTTCAAACCAGCCTGAGGTGCTTGTTTTAACCCGTACAATTCCTTGTTGAGCTCAAGGACATGATCGGGAAAATCAGGGTTTTCAAATCCCTTAGGTTGAGCGACATAGACCTCTTCCTTTAAGTTTCCATTTAGGAAAGCGGATTTAATGTCCATTTGAAACAACTTAACCTTAAGGAAACAAGCATGAGCTAATAATAATAGAATGGACTCAATGCGTTCCACAAGAGCAAAGGTTTCGTCAAAGTCGATTCCTTCAATCTGTGAATATCCTTGAGCGACAAGTCTAGCTTTGTTTTTGACAATGGTGCCAAATTCATCAGACTTGTTCTTAAATATCCATTTGGTACCAACAATATTTATATTGGGGGGACAAGGTACGAGTTTCCATACATTTGTCTCTGGAATTGATTTAACTCTTCATGCATTGATTTACCCAAAAGGGATAACTAAGAGCTTCATCAATATTTCTAGGCTCTTGCTTGTGACAGAACCAAAATTGTAAATATTTTGAAGTTGACCTCTCGTCTTAACGGTAGAATATCTACCTCCAATGATATTGTTAGTATCATGATTCCTTTGAACCCGAAGATGTCGATGAGTGACACGTTCTTATTCAATAGGAATAGCGACTAGTGCTTTTATCCTCATCACTAGAGACATCGGGATCGGCAAGCTGTTGGAATAACTTCTTGATTCGACATTTCTTTGATTTCTCAATTGTCTCGGTTGGAGGCAATTCAGCAAGAGAGTCATCATGACGAAAATTACTTATATCATCAATGACGACATTTGCCGATTCCATCATTACTTGGGTTCTGAGATTAAAGACTCGGAAACCACGACTATCAGATGCATAGCCAAGAAAAATACACTCATCGCTTTTCGAAACAAACATCCCTTTCTGTTCACGATCCTTCAGAATGTAGAACTTTACGCCAAATACTACGAGATAGTATAAGTTGGGTTTCTTACCGTACCACAACTCATATGGAGTGTTTAAGGTCTTTGACCGTAAGTAAACACGATTGATCAAATAACAAGCTTTAAAAATAGCCACACCCCAAAACCTTAACGATAAGTTTTTGTTATGGAGCATTACCCTTGCCATTTCTGAATATTTATATTCTTCCAAATAACTCCATTTGCTTGTGGAGTGATGGGTGGAGAGTATTCTTGAATAATTCCCAGAGAGTCACAGTATTCAAATAACTTGGTGTCTTTGAATTCTTTGCCACGATCGCTTCTAATTTTCTTTAGTTTGCGAACTTGTTCATTCTGGATTCTATTAACAATAATCTTGAACTCACTGAGAGTTTCATTCTTGTGAGCCAAAAATGCCACCCAGGTGAATCTGGTGTAATCATCTACCATAACCAAGGCATACTTCTTTCCCCTTTGTAGATTTGTTGAATTGGGCGAAAAGATCCATATGAATTAAATCAGCTGGCGCTTTGGTGAGAATATTTTGAGATGATTTGTGTGGAACATTCGTTTGTTTACCATTTTGACGGGCACCACATACACCTTCAACCTTAGCATTGATTTTGGGAATGCCTCTAATAAGTTCTTTGTTAATGATCTTAGTTATAAGACCTGTAATTGATGTGACCAAAACGCTCATGCCAAAGGTGTGTAGATTCTACCTTAGTCAAATTGAAACAATTACTAAACTGAGTATCAAGAAGATAACAGTTATTTTTGCCACATGATCCTTGAAAAATCACTTTTCTAGATTTGTCGACAATGTCACATCATTTATCATTGAAGATAACCTTATGGCCTTTGTCGCAGATTTGACTAATAGAAAGAAGATTAGCAGTCATACCTTTTACGTATACGACATCATGAATTTCAGGAACGCCAGGCAACTTGATCGCCCCCTTCTTGCTTATGTAGTAGCAGCTTCCATCTCCAAAAGTTACTGGTCCACCATCAAAATCGCTTGAGTTGATAAACCATGAGAGATCTCCAGTCATGTGCCTGCTACACCCACTATCAAGGAACCATTGAAAGGGTGATGTTGACTTTAGATCAGAAGCTCCCATACTAGCACTACTAACCACTTTAGGCTTTCTTGTTAGTATTGTATGTCTTTTAAGGGACGACAAAAGTTGAATAGATTTCTTATGTAGATTACTAGTAACCTTTAGTCTTCTCTTGAAAGACAAACATGCATGTTGAAAGTGATTATGAGAACCACAAAATAAACATGTACCAACATCATAAACCATGTTCGAATAGGTCTGAGCACTGTCAGGTTTCACAAAGCCTAGACCTTGCTTATCACCTGACTTACGGCAATTCTTCAAAGAGGGATTCGAGATGTCATTTAAAACCTTTGAAAAAGACTTTACAGACTTCAAATCCTTAAGTTTTGCAATTTCTGCAGCAAGATCAGAATTGATCTGGATTTGTTTATCTAAGTTTTTCTGAAGGTCAACAACCTCTTCAGAGCGATCTCGAGGTTTAGGTTTTCTGATAAAACCTTTGCAATGAGAACCGTCAATTTCCCTTATCCATCGAAGTTTTTCGAGACACAAGAAATTGATGAGTTTTTTTAAATCAGGATTCTCAACCTTGTCGATAGTTTCTAGAACACTCTCGATGTTGAGTTTATCCATTTCTGGTGAAGCATTTTCAGAGAAAATATTATCCATCATCAGATCGCTACAAACACAGACTTATAATGTCTTTAATGTGTTTGCCTGCTATTATACCAATTGAAAATACGGGGGTCTAACAACCACACCCAACAATTCGTTTGGAAATCTGAGAGGACTTACTCCAATACACTTTCTAATGAATCAACTAGACAGTCAGACTCAATCTAGAGTAAGGTATATCAAAGAGTTTTAATATCTATGTTTCACAATGTAATAAGTAAATCAAACAAATAGAAATCCGTGAGCCTGATTATTATGTGAAACAACTTGAACGGTACCAAAGACCAATGTTCAAGTGTCAATCAATGTAAATCAACAACCAAAGGTTGGATATTCTAATTGATTGATCTTAACGCACAACCTGTGATATTTCAATTATATAACAAAATATAATGCGGAAAAGAAATAACACAGACACCAGAATTTTGTTAACGAGGAAACCGCAAATGCAGAAAAACTCCGGGACCTAGTCCAGATTGAACACCACAATGTATTAAGCCGCTACAGACTCTAGCCTACTACCAATTAACTTCGGACTAGACTGTAGTTGAACCTTAATCAATCTCACGCTGATTCAAGGTACAGTTGCATTCCTTACGTCTCTGATCCCAGCACGATACTACGTACTTGATTCCCTTAGCTGATCTCACCCACAACTAAGAGTTGCTACGACCCAAAGTTGAAGACTTAATAAAAAAATCTGTCTCATACAGAAAAGTCTATAGGATTGAATAAATTTGTCTTCCACAGAAATACCCCAGAGTTTTTATTCCGTTTTTTGATAAATCAAGGTGAACAGGAACCAATTGATAAACCGGTCTTATATTCCCGAAGAACATCCTAGTATTATCAATCACCTCACAATAATCTAAATTGTATGATGGCGAAACTAGATATTATGAAATCACAAATGATGAGACGAAGATGTTTGTGATTTCTTTTATCTTGCCTATCGGAGAAATTAATCTCGAGTCAATTATTTCAATACGATAGAATCGGGAAAGATCAGAACACGCAACTACAAAGAAAATAGTTGGGTCTGGCTTCACAATCCTAATGAAGTCTTTGAAGTCGTTAACCTACAGGGTCTCGATAGAAACCTAAGGTTAAAGGATAATCGACTCTAGTTATGCAACTAGTAACACACAGGAGGTGTGGGGATTAGGTTTCCCAGTTGCTAGAGTTCTCCTTTATATAGTTTTCAAATCAGGGTTGCAATCTAAGTTACCTTGGTAACAAAGCATTCAATATTCACCGTTATATGAATAACCTGATTCAACCAAGCTAATATCTTTCAACCGTTAGATCGAACTTTGCTTGTTACACACAAATGAAAAATATAACCTCATTTAGGTTTATGTTAGTACCCAAACGTGTACACCATGTTGGTTCATAAATAGTTAACCGAGGTTAGCCATATGATCACTCTCATATCAACCTTATTCATCTTAACCATAACTAGTTCAAATGACTCAAATGAAACTAGTTTTAGAACCATTCAATTGCTATATTCTCATAGAAGTATACAAGAACACAATTGAAGCAAAATCGGTTTGATTCACTCGAATCAATATATGAACATTATAGCCACGGTTTGCAAAGATTGCATTCCTTATTTTATAAATATTTAAGTTCATGTACATGGCCGATTTTAGAAAGTAACCACTTAAGTATGCGTACTTAAGTAACCAAATTTGAGTTTGTTTTGGTTTTCAAACTCAACAGAAATTCACGGACGTGAACTTTCCGCCAGTATGCATACTTTGGTAACTGGTTGAGTTGGTTTTTGATTTCCAAACTCAGCAGAATTCACGGAAGCGAACTTCCGCCAGTATGCGTACTTGTACGCATACTTTACCAGTCTCCATCAACCATTTAGTACACACACAAGTATGTATACATTTGGTTCCCGGTTTTGGACTTATACACAAATGTGTAAACACACTATATGCTTATATCAAAAGATAGTTACATGATTCTAAGTTTTTTATTTAAAATATTGAAACATTCTTAGAGGATGACAATAGTCGTTTTCACACACTATTAGCATCAAAGCAATTTTCAAGATATTGAAATAATCATTAACGAAACATTCCAAGTCTACACCAAATGATTGTATCATACAAACCATGTAAGATGTTACTCGGCAATTTTCTCATGATATAAGATGAACTTGGTCGAAGCGAAAGCTTGCCAACACATATTTCGAGAAATATGTAAGCGAGATAAACTCATCTCGAAATCTCAAATGTGTATATAGAAAACTATATCGTAATACGACTTATGTCTCAATATAAGAGATATAGTAGAAATAGACTTTCCAAGTGATAGATGAGTTCAAGTCTCCACATACCTTTTGTCGATGAAGTTCCACAAGATCCCCTTAGTAGTTCTTCGTTTTCAAATGATGAACGCCGTGAAAACTAAGCTCAACTACATAATCTATGTCCTAGTCCGAGACATCTATAAATAGGCTAGAAATCAAGACTTATAGTTTTGATCACTAACATTGATAAACATGCTTGAGATAGCAACGCATGCGAGTTCGACCGAGCAGTGTTCTAGCACTTACCAACACAAATTTCGAGAAATATGTAAGCGAGTTAAACTCAGCTCGAAATCTCAAATGTGCATAATCGAATACTATATAGTAATACGACTTTTGTCTCAATATAGGAGATAGAGTAGAAATAGACTTTCCAAGTGATAGATAAGTTTTAGTCTTCACATACCTTTTGTTGATGAAGTTCCACAAGCTCTCCTTAGTAGTTCTTCGTCTTCAATTGATGAACGTCATGAAGTCTAATGCTCAACTACACAATCTATCTTAGTCCGAGATATCACTATAAGTAGACTAGAAATCAAGATTTATACTTTTGATTACTAACATTGATAAACAAGCTTGAGATAGCAACGCTTGCGAGTTCGACCGGGCAGTGCTCTAACAATCTCCCGCTTTGTAAATTTTAGTGACAAAACTATCAATACATTTGGATTACAAAATAAATAAACTTTGTTGCTTCTCATCCAAATGCTTGATCTCCTTGGTTCTTCAAAATTACTCGAAATCTTCGTCACTTCCAAGTACTCCAATCATTCCAAATGTGTTCAACTCAGCATCATAGTTGTTGAAGATCCGTAGCAATAATAATGAGAAAACAGTTGCTCTCAGTCATTGTTATACGGTGTCATAGTATTATTACACAGCATCAAAGTTCAATTGTATCACAACTTTGACAACAATACCATGATGATATGTATCACTCCCCCTTAGTCAATACTTCATCTCACAATGAAAACCACTCCCCCTTACATAATGATCCGTAAACCATATGTATTTTTGGTGTGAACTACACATTAAGTCTCCCCCTTTTTGTCAATATAAATTGGCAAAGGTACGAAAACTAGTGAGATCCTCATGAAATTTTCATAGAGATACTTCATGACCAAAAGAGAACAACATATCAACTTTTTTCGATGATTTCACATGGTCGAAACTTAGTGTATTCATCAAGGAGTTTATAAAGATATAAGATAACTCCTACGATATCCCACAGCCGCACTCCCCACAAAGATTTGGAAATTAAGCACAAGTTCAATTAAAAACTCTCCCCCATAAAATGTCATTCCCGAAAGAACAACAAGAGCGACCTTACTTTTACAAGAAAAGAAGGACTCACATAAACCATGAATTTGTATCCAAAAATCTCAATTGAATTAACCACAAGGAAAATGATCAATTCAATTGGCCATGCTCAACATAAGAGAACTTACGGAGCCGCACAGTATATACAGAAAGATATGGATCGGGGAAATACCAATACTGCGGAATAATCAAAGATTCATTCTATTTTTCATCACTATTTGCACAATGACATATAATAGACATAATCTTTGTAAACAAAAGTTCATCCTATCTCCCATCAATATTTGCATAATGACATAATAGGCTTAACTTTTGTTTGTCAAAAGTTCATTCAATCTTTTATCAATATTTGCATAATGACATATGAAAGACTTAAATTTTGACATATATGGGACAATCATAGTTCACGGACGCAAACACACATATCTCATAACAAGTTGCAATATATGAAACCATGAAGATTAATACTGCAAAATTAATCTTTGTCCTTGGAAGGTAGAATCAATCTTTTTCGCACGGATTTACACCAAGAATAGCAACCAAAGGCGTATAAAAATATTTTCTTAACAAAGAAGAACATACAAAGTCAATAAAGACCATGCATCATAGTTCACATAAGATGATTGTGCACATCCCATAGTAATGCGTACTACTGCCCATTCTTGAACTTACTTCTTTGTGATTCACCAACAATATTCTTGTAAAAGCTACAAATGAGCTTAGAAGAGTAGTACTCCAAGAATCCAAGTGCCCAAGCCCAAGAGAAGTGGAACAAGTGCGACGAAACGGAGCACAACACTCGAAAATAAGAGACGGGACAAAGACCAATCTTAACTCATCCAAATTCAAGAATTCTCATCTCCATTTTGAAGGTAATTCAAAAAAGAATAGAATTCAAAAAGAATGAGGTAATTCCGAGTTCGTACGAAGAAGTTACGGCCAAAACAAGTTTACCGAATATCGACGTCTACGGTCAAGTATGCATACAGGTTTGCAAACGAATTTTCATGACCTGGAGTAGTATGCAAACGGGTATGCGTACAAAAATCCCCGAATTTTGATTCTAAATGATGGTATGCATACCTGGTATGTGTACCATGAAGTCCAAACATCCCGAACTACTATTTTCAAACCTAAACATTTAAGAACCTTAAACACAGATCAAGTTAGGTAGAAATGAACTATAAGCAAGGTAAATGGATCATTATAAGTACTCTAAGCAAATAAAAACACAAATCTTGCTCAAGTTTATAGACATACCTTTTTAGAAGAATCCAATCGAATTCTACAGCCTTACCAAACATAATCTGTGTGCCTCAATTCTCATGCTTCCGTTACCGTATACATAGCAGCGCATTCCTTGGTGAGGATGCACTTACAACACAATCAAGTTGTGTTGAGGTGAATAATGTCTTGCTCACCACAAGTGACTTTTGGATTATGATGAAAGAGATCGCTTTTAGAACCTTTCACATCCAAATCCATCTTTCCAAAGAACTTGTTAAGTTTCAACATCATGGATACTGCCTTCTCCATAGTCATGGAATTTTCTAGGAGATCATTCTTTTTCACACTCGAATCATCATTGACTTTCTTTGGTATCCACTTCGGAGTGCGTTTAGGAACAATCAGAAACTTTTTCCTGTTACTCTCTTCTAGAATTCTCGGAAGAGAATTGGATTGACTATTCTTTTGCAAGTTAGTCTTTCTCCAATTGGGAGCATTGGGTCTTGTCTTCGTCTTTACGAAGTTATCCTTTTGATAACCATTACGATTGTGAAAAGGATTCGTATGACGTTTATAGGCAAATCTAGGTTTATCACAACATTGATTCCTTTGCCTAAAGGTTGGACAGTTATAACCTGTAACGTTAAGGGGATTAGTCTTAACATATGATCTTGGTTTCACAACTTCTTGTGATGCCCAAACAAGAACATCATGAAGTTTCTCATTCCTTATACGGAAACGACATTTCCTTTCCAGGTGACCTTTATTTCCGCAATAGTGGCAAACATAAGGAATATTCTTACCTCGATCCGTGTGTGCTGACTTTGGAGGTTGATATACTTTGCTCTTTTGAACCATAACTGCCGGTGTGGAAACCTTTTGTTGAGAAGAATTACTAGCCTTGACAAATTTTACCTCTTTGCTAATACTTGGAGCATATATTCCCTTATAGCCCAATCCTCGTGTATCACGATGATTTTTACTTGCTCCTAGCATAGTGGTTAATTTGCTTGAACTAGTATTGAACTTTTTCAAGTCATCTTCCAACATCTTGATTTTATCAAGAGCAGCAGCTAAATCAGCCTCAAGGCGTTTTTCTCGAGCGAGATAAGCGCTTTCTTTGTCATCAAAACTTGTCTGCTGGGAGTTAATCATTGCTTCAATTTCTGCAAGTTTCTCTTCCAACAAGAAGTATTTCTGAAAAATATTATCACATTCAAATGACTTTCTATTCAGGTTTTCCTCAGAATCTTTGAGGACCGATTCGCAAGAGCGATTCCAACCATAAAGACCTCTGTAAATCCTTTTCAATTTCTTGTTTTCTCGACAGAGAGGAGTCAGAAGAGGTGTGACATGAGAAGTTGTAATCTTCTTAATTTTCAACGAATCCAAAAACTTAACATACACTGATACTTTCTCATCAACATCTCTATCAATATCTGAATCACCTTCGTCAGAAAGTTCATCCAATTGTTCTTCTAGGCGTGTTTCCCAGTCAACAATTTCTATATTCGGAGAATGTTTAGATATTGACTTAGATGTGACAGAGTTTTCTCAAGTGAATTCAAGCTTTGAAAATCATCCAGGTGATTTCGACACAGTACGTTATTAGAGATAGACTTGTCCATAATAATCAAATTGCTACAAACACAGACTTATGAGGTCTTTAACGTGTTTGTCGGCTCAGATACCAATTGAAAAAGCGGGGGTCTAACAACCACACCCAATATTTTGTTCGGCAGTCTGAATATACAAACTCCAATATGCTTTCAAGAGAACCAACTAGACAGTCAGACTCAATCTATAGAAAAGTAAATCAAAGAGTTATATCTCAATTCAATCTGCAATCAAACAAATAGGAATTTGCGAGCCCGATTGAATAAGAGAAATAACTTGGACGGTATCACAAACCAATATCCAAGTGTTAATCAATTGAATCAACAACCCAAAGGTCGGATTCAAGAACTGATTGAACTTAACACGTAACCTGTGATATTTCTATTATATAACAAAATATAATTCGGAAAAGAAATAACACAGACACCAGAATTTTGTTAACGAGGAAAATCGCAAATGCATAAAAACCCCGGGACCTAGTCCATCTTTGAACACCACACTGTATTAAGCCGCTACAGACACTAGCCTACTACCAATGAACTTCATACTGGAATGTAGTTGAGCCCTAATCAATCTAACACTGATCAAGGTACAGTTGCGCTCCTTACGACTCTGAACCCCGCAGGATTCTACTCACTTGATTCCCTTAGCTGATCTCACCCACAACCAAGAGTTAGTAAGACCCAAAGTCGAAGACTTGATAAACAAATCCGTCTCACACAGAAAAGTCTATTGGAATAGATAAATCTTTCTCCCACAGAAATACCTACGAGTTTTGTTTCGTCTTTTGATAAATCAAGGTGCACATGAACCAATTGATAAATCAGACTTATATTCCCGAAGAACAACCTAGTATTATCAATCACCTCGCAATAATCTTAATCGTATGGTAGCGAAACAAGATATTGTGGAATCACAAACAATGAGACGAAGATGTTTGTGACTACTTTTAATCTTACCTATCGGAGATAAATCTCAAGCAAATCTTAGCAAAGATAATACTCAATCACGATAGAAGAAGTAAGATCAGAACACACAACTACAGAGAAAATAGTTGGGTCTGGCTTCACAATCCCAATGAAGTTTTTAAGTCGTTAACCTACATGGTTTCGTGAAAAACCTAAGGTTAAAGGAGAATCGACTCTAGTTGCAACTAGTATCACACAGGAGGTGTGGGGATTAGGTTTCCCAGTTGCTAGAGTTTTCCCTTATATAGTTTTCAAATCAGGGTTTACAATCTAAGTTACCTTGGTAACAAAGCATTCAATATTCACCGTTAGATGAAAAACTGATTAGACTTAAGCTAATATTTTTCAACCGTTAGATCGAACTTAGCTTGTTATACACAAATGAAATGTACCTTCATTTAGGTTTGAGTAACCATACCTAAACGTGTACACCATGTTGGCTCAACAGTAGTTAACCGAGGTTAGCTATATGAACACTCTCATATCAACCTTATTCATCTTAACCATAACTAGTTCAAATGACTAAAATGAAACTAGTTAAAGAGTTGTTCAATTGCTATACTCTTATAGAAGTATACAAGAACACAATTGAAGCAAAATCGGTTTGATTCACTCGAATCAATTCATGAACATTATAGCCACGGTTTGCAAAGAATGTATTCCTTAATATATAAATGTATTCATGAGCAAACCGATTTTAGAACTTTAACCACTAAAGTATGCAAACGGGTACACATACTTAAGTAGCCGATCTGAGTTTGGGTTCTCCAGTATGCGAACGTGTACGCGTACCTTAGTATACTTCCAAAACCCAGCAGAAATTCCGGACCTATACCTGTAAGGACCCTCAAGCTCGTCAACGCTATTAGACTAGTCAAGAGACGTATTAGCCGATAATAACTCGATTCGTTTAACACGAAGGTTAATTAATAGGAATTAATCTAACAACGATCTAGATACGAAATTAGTACCACTCGATAGATCTCGAAAATTTATGCGAAATACACTACTCGAACGTGTCATTCGGATACCTGAAGAAGAAGGAATTATCGGAATAGTGAAAAGGGAAAAATAGTCTTTTTGCCATTAGATAGTCTCGGACTTCTCTTATCAATTCAACGGGTGTTCCATAAACTTACTGGTAGGCCTTATCTTCACTCATCGAGAAGATAAACTCAATTCTTTTATATTCCTTCTTCATTCTTCTTCTTTCTTCTTCTCTCGTCTCCTTCTTCCCCTGTTCTTCTTCCTCTGCGAGTTTGAGAGTTTGTTTGAGAGAGAGAGACAATCGATGAGTTATAGCAGATGAATTAGAAGATGCTTCTGATGATTGATGAAGAGATGAGAGTAGTATTGATTATTGGATATCGATTGAAGAATTTAGGGTTTCTGAGATTTGATTCTGAGATGAGTTCGAAGATGAAAGTGAGATTATAGAGGGATGTTTAGAGATGGGCTTAAACTGAATTAGAGTTTGAAGTCGAAGAATTGATTGGAATTCTTAAGTTAGGATTTCTCACATAATCGAATTGGAGTTTGATTAGTGATGGGTAATATGTGTGTTGGTGAATTAAAGGAGCTATTGACGCTGCTGAAATTGTTTAAGTTATAAAGAAGAAGAAGATGATGTTACGATAAAAATGAAGATTAGGGTTCTCAACTATTGATAAAGAAGATGTAAGTTAGGGTTTAAAGGATCGTTTGGAAATGGGTTCTGTTGATATGAAGATTTGGTTTTGGTTTTTGGTTCGAATTAGAGAAGAGAAGAGTTGGGAATTGAATTGAGGCTTAATTGAGAATTGATGGTGATGATGGAGAGGTTTTAGTGTTGGATGAAATGAATTGGGGGTTTGTTCTTAGTCTTTAGGTGTTTTGCTGAACTGAGTCTAGTGAAGGAGAAATTGAAGTCCAACTGCTTGAGAAGATTTATCTTGAGGTAATTATTTATTCTCAGTAAATATAGTTTGACTATTTACTTCAGTTTGAGTTTATGAGATTGCTAATCATATTAGAATGAAATGAGTTTGCCTGGATGAAGTAATGAATATTGGGGTATATAATGAAAATTTTGGTGAAGTGATTTGTAGAATGTAGCTGTAGTTGTTATTGCAGAACCGGTATTGGAGGTGGAAGTGTTAGTGGAGTTGTAATTGTAAATTGTGGTAGTGACTATGAATGTAAGAACTGTTGCAGGCATATATGAATCTTTAGTAAATACACTTTTGTGTGTGTGTGTGTGTATTGGGAAGAATCAGAGGAGAAAGGTGTAGTAATGTTGGTGGTGATGGTGTTGCAGTTCATGGAGTTTGTAGTGTCACTGAAATGGATGAATGGACTGTTATAGGTGCAAGAGAGATTGAGATAGGGTGTGTGTGTGTGTTAGTGATTTGGGTTATTTGAAAACATTGGTGAAGTGTGTTGTTGAATTTTGTCGTGATAGTTTAGATGGGTTATTGTGGATGTGGTGCTAAGTATTACAAGTTTGGCTGTAAGCTGAGTATGGATCAGAAATTGTTGAGTTTGAAGTACATTTGCAAGTAATTGTGGTTGTTGAGTTGAAGTTATGGTTTGTCTGGTTGCAGTTCATGGAATTGGGAGTGAAGTTATAAATGCGCAAGTGGTATTATTAGTGTGATGACTGGAACTGAACTTGAGTGTGCTTATGAGAGATATTTGAACAGAAGATTGATTGTAATGTTGTTAGCAATGGTCTTAGTGAAAGCCTGCAAGTGCAGATCAAGGTAATCTTAAAGTACAGTTGTATTAAACTATAAAATTCTGTTTAAATGAATAATTTGTGTAATGTTACATTTTATAGAATTAGGTTAGTAGAGGTTAAGTAACTGTGATGGAATTAGGCATGTTAGTCATCTCAGTCAGATGTGTCTGACTGATTTGTTGTGCCTGACTCGGTTAATCTGACTGAGTTGAACCTAAGTTGACTCACCGATTCCCTATTTGACTCAGTGGACCTTGACCGAGTTAACCTTTGACCGTGGACTGGACTTTGACCTTTCGACCGCGTTTGATTAGTTGACTCAGCTGACCATTAGAGACCGTTAGTTGACCAGTTGGATCAGGCCTTTGGTTAGTGGGCCTGTTTAGTGAACTTGGGTTTAGAACCAGTAACATGAGTTGGACCCTTAAGGCCCGAATTAGCCTTTGGTTTATTCTACAAAGTTATAGATATTCATAAGACTTAGCTAATAGATTATAGAACAAACCTAATTGAATTAGTGAACCTTAGCTATGCTAAAGATAGAGAATGGAAAGGTGTAAAGTCATAAATGAGCTTAGAACCATTAGTTAGCCTTATATGATTCTTGTGTAAGCCATTTTGGCTAGTTTCTTAGATTTCTTGTGTGATTAACAGTTAGTCTATATTAACAACGATCGATTCAAAGGATGAACCAGTGGATCGTGGATCTCGAGGTATGCGTGGCTTGTCATCAAAAGAGGTGGGAATACTTTAAACTCTTTTGAAACCATTGTTGTTTCTTTTACGAAATTTTATGTTTATCAAACTCATGCATTGTGCATTCGTGCATTTCCTGCATTGTTTAGTTTGTGTTAAGATTGTTCTGTTGATTCTTTGAATCTTTCCATGAATTGGAAAGGACTTGTAATGTATGTCATTATGAATTGTTATGGGAAATAAGAATTTCCACTTGTGGTATATTGGATACGCTCCTTCACATTTATATCTACATGAATTCAGCTTTTACGCATATTAGGTGTGGAACAACCCGGCATCAATATATTATTAGGTGTGGAAGAACCCGACATCATTATTATACATTGTTTGATGAAGGAGTTTGTCCATATAAATGTTTGTGTAGTTCAAGTGACTTGGTCACTTGTTGGTGTTTGGGAAAACATGAATTGTTTTCCAAATCTTGCTCATGATTTCTTTAAAGTTAAATGTTATTCAAGTCTAATCGAATGCCTTAACAAGAAATGCTAGTTAACTAACCTAGTATTTGTCTTGTTTAAAATTGAAAGGTCTAAGTTTATGGATAATTAGAACCTGATGAGAAAAGTAGAGTTATCTTTATTTTGGTCTTATCGAATTAAGCGATTGTTTTTGTACAATCGGTTTAGCAAAGGGACTAAGGTGCTTAGTTGATTTTTGGTTGGCTAAACTAAAATGGAAAAATTATTTCGGACAATTGTTTCAAAATAAAACTACTTGTAGTTTCGGTTTTGATATTGGTTATCAGAACATGATGTGTGGAACCCTCGTACCTAACTCTACAGGTTGCAAGTCTATTTTGAGATTTGTAAGATTCTTTTCGTGTTGTCCTTTATTTTCTCGTTTCTTTGTCATTTTGTGACAAAAAGGGGGAGAAATATATGGAGTAAACAAGTGATACTGGCATTGATTTTATATTGATTGGTATCACTAAGGAAAAGAACATTGGTGCTTAAACGTTTTATCTAAACGAAAGAGTGAAAGCACAGACTAAGGGGGAGTAACATATCATATGAATTGGTATAACAAAGACGTGCAGATTGAATATCTACCTATCTTCCTTAGGGGGAGTAATAGCTTTGTTATTATAATGTAAACAGAGGCATTTTCAAGGATTGAATGTAAGCAGTTTACTGTGCTGTTGAATCGGGAATCAAGCGTATGTGTAATGAATTATTGTAATTTTTTTATCCATATGATGTAAGAGTTTTGTCACTAAAATTGACAAAGGGGAAGATTGTTAGAGCATAGCTCGGTTGTCATATTTTAGTGAATCAAAACTCATGTTAAGAGTCGCTTGATAATGTACGAGAGTCAACTTCGCATAGGTTAGCTTGAAAGTATAAGGATATGCGACTTTACAAGTATTGCGAAGACTTGAAGATGTGAAGAAGCAAGGAGCTACAACGACAACAATCATCCTTCCACTTGAGGTTAATGATATTTGACTTGAACTGTTTCATTCCCTAACGTATCTTTCAAGTCGTGCATATAGAAAACAAAAGCTGAAGCATATTTGAACTCTAGATAGACATAGTATTAAGGAATACAATACGAGGTTTATTGCATAACCATTAAACTTTGTAGATAAGACATCGCCATAATCATTTGAATGCTATTGTGATTATGTATGGTTATGAGGTGAGGATTTCATCCTAGGGAACAATGTTTTACATGTGTTCTAAGAAAGTAAGTTCATAAACTTGTTTGTGAATCAAAAAGGAAATCGCCAGGCGTTACTGGTTTTGTTATTCATTGCATATCTTATAAACAACCAATATGTGTGATTGAGTATAACCGTTCACGACTTGTTGTGTTCTTGGTAGAACTATTCACAAATGCCTGACTTATGTATTGGTATGACTTTTATTAGTGAAACCGATCTTAAGTAATCACCTGAGATGGTATGATCGGGTTTGTGATTTTCTGTCTGACCAAATATGGGAAAGGGGAACCGATCCTAGTAAGAGGTGTAGTACATCACAAAGGGGAACCGATCCTTGTATGAGGTGCAGCAAGGTTTATAGCAGAAAGGGGAACCGATCCTATGAACATGTGCAACACGTTTTTAGGAAAAGGGGAACCGATCCTATGGACATGTGCAACACATATAAGTTAGATACCATATATATGTGGGGAACTGATAGGTGTAGAATACACCTAATTTACTATCTAGTAGTTTATGCTTTCTTTGCTATTTTTCTTGTAAATTATGTATTTTACGCATGTTTTGAGTTTTATAGCTACTTTGGAGTCGCACAGAGGAAAAGAAGAAGAAATCACCCAATTTGAGCCAAAAGGGCAAAAAGGTCATTTTACTGGCAATTGATATATGGAGGCTAACCACGGTTAAGGGGCAACTCTTCTTGGAGGCGTACTAAACACAAACCAGCTACGGTTAAGGGGTTGTCATATAGGGTACCCCTTATCATTATTAGAAGATGTAATTATCAATGGGTGGTCCTTATCTTGGGCGCAAATAGCTGTCCTATGTTAACCTAACCCTACAGACGAGAGGCGTTATTTTACCCAATCATTCAGTTCTGAAATTGAGAAACCAAAAAATCTGGACCGAGTGAATCCATTAATGGAAGCTCGTGAAGGATTTAGTCAAATCGAGTGATTGAAGGAGAGATTATCAATGGTGGTGTTGTCGAGAAGTTTTGACGATGATCTTTACGCCAATGGAAGTGATTGTTATTAACTTAGCCCGGTGATGTCGAGCACTGATCGAGATGCGAGAAAACGAAATGAGAGCTGCTGTTGATTGGAGAACTGAGATGTAATCGAAGATTGAGTTTGAATGGAGAAGCAGGAGGATGGTTTCGATTTGTGTATGGTCTGTGAATGGATCGATGTGAGTGAAACAAGAGTTGGGTTTGGTTCTGTCAAAGAAGAGTATCGCTGATCATTAAAAAGGGGATCGAGAGAATCAAGACAAGGTCGAGATGGTAAAGAACGATCGCTGTAATGGGTTCAGATGAAGAACAAGATGGATTCACGATGGCGGTGGTGCTGTTGAGAGTGAGCAGCAACCGCTGTAAAGATCGATTGAGACGTAGAAGCCGCTGTGGTTCGATTGATTGAGAGAAAGGGATTAGACAGAGAAACGATGAATACTCCAATAGGGACTGTCGATTCAGGGTATGGATGCTTTTGGAATTGCACTGAGAGATGGGTTCGATGTAATTCAGAGATGAATCAGATTGGAAGAAATCGGTTTCGATCTCTGCAACTGATAGAACATGGAGATGGAGAAATCAAATGGGTATGAGCTGAAGCTTGAAATGGTTGATCCTAGATGTATGTTAGGATGTCACAGGAACTGATGAAGTAGAGGCCTGAAATTGGCCGGGAAGTCCTGTAAATAAACGGAACTCGGCCGGTTCTCTACTCCGGCGATTCAACTCGGCGATGACCGATCCAGCCGATCCAACTCACCTCAGTTAGATCAGTCAGCCGAGTAAGATGCTGACTCGGTGGCTGACTCCTTTATGACTTGACCAGCTGACTAATAGTTGACTGACGGATTGACTGTTTGACCGTTAGTCCTAACGGAGGACTGACGGAATATTCCGTCGAATATTCTCTCAACGGACAGAAATTTTCAGATGGCCGGCGGCGACTATTCCGGCTGGATTCCGGCCACAATCCCAGATTTCCGGCGAGCAAAAATTCCAGAATTTTCTATGGACTTCTCTCATGGGTGTGAAGACTTGTGCTAGGAATTGGATGGAGAATTGGACTCAAATTTGGAAAGAGAAGGTGGAAGAGTTGAGAAAAGCTTGGATTTGGAAATTGAATTGCAAAAGAAAAAGGATTCTATTCCTTGGAAGAGTTGGAGAATATTGAAGCCTATAAATAGAGAAGTTTTACATATCTTTTAGATACCTCTCTACACACATCTCTACACACAACACTTTTCTTTTCTTATTCTTTGTGTGAACTTTTAACATGAGTAGCTAATTTTATTGATTGAGGATGAATTCCTAGTTCTTAATATGATTTGAGTTTTTGTTTTTAATTCTATCTTGAAGTTTTTCACATGATTATCGTTTGTTTTTACTAATAGGAATGATCTTAAAGAAATTCATGATTGATTGATAGATTGTTTAGAATGCATGCTAAATTGATTTGTTAGTTTAATCTAAAGCTAGTGAAAGTTAGGAGATAAGTAATCGTTTCTTGACTCTTTACATAAGTAGCAAACACGAGACCTTGCGGAGGGATTCCGTGGAGCAATTGTGTGTGAAAACAACGTTAGCAAGTAGACCTTGATCTAAGAGTCTAACTACTAATATTAACCTAATAAGTTCATGAATCTTAATGCGTTTATTTAAATTACATCTAGAGTGAGCTACTACTAGGTGGTTTGGTAAATAGAATCCGGTAGTCGAGAACTTCCGTGTCCGGTGATACAAGGGATTTAGGGGTTTAGCACAGAGCTAGCTGCTTTACCTACGGTTGGTGATAATTTGTGACTAATAACAAGTAGAAAAGAACATAACTTGATTCATTGTTTCGTAACGAAGAAGGATTCCTTGATCTTGTCTCTCTTATTGCTCTCAACTTTATCTTTTAATTGCTTTGTTTATTTTCTTTTGCTTTTTACACCCCCCTTTCGTGACAATTTTTACAACTAGAATCTCGTGCTCCTCGTGGGATCGACCTTGACTACCCTATATTACTTGTTAATTAGGTAGTAAAGTATTAATTAATTTGATTGCACCTACGACACGCATCAAATTTTGGCGCCGCTGCCGGGGAAACAATGAATCAAATTATGTTCTTTTCTACTTGTTATTAGTCACAAATTATCACCAACCGTAGGTAAAGCAGCTAGCTCAGTGCTAAACCCCTAAATCCCTTGTATCACCGGACACGGAAGTTCTCGACTACCGGATTCTATTTACCAAACCACCTAGTAGTAGCTCACTCTAGATGTAATTTAAATAAACGCATTAAGATTCATGAACTTATTAGGCGCCGTTGCCGGGGAGCAGCGGATGATTTTAGTTGTTTTTATTTTTCTTTTTGGTTTATTCTTGCTTTGTTGGATTCTATTCCGTATCTAACTTGGTTTTTGAATCTTATTTCAGGTGCCGTTTTTCCATGTACGGTGGACAAGAGCAAGCATATTACAACAATCAATACGGTTTTCAACCTCAACATTATGACAACTGCCAACCATCCTTAGGATACAATCAAAACCAATATTTTGGCTATGATAATTTTTTTACAGAACCTTATGGATATTCTCATACATATCAACAACCTTATGACGGGTATGTAAGTGGACAATCACATGGATGGAAGGATAGTTATGCATCTAACAATTTGTTTTCTAGTAATGTGCAGACAGAGAATTTGGAATATACTCCTCTTCATCGTGTTTTTCCTTCACTTTTTCCAAAAGAGGAGATACGAGTCTAGAAACTCTATCAACGGGTGGTAAGCGTGTGAACGTCGGGTAACTTGCACAGAAATTATACAAATTGGAGGATGATGGGGACTCGGAAGAGCTTGTCGAGAAATTAGTAGGACCATTCATATGGAACTTCAACGACGTCTAGATAAAGGTAATGAAACCGATGACGATTCTTATTATGGTGAGTCCGAAAGTGAAGATGATTGTGTTGAAAAGGACCAACCTTTGGAGACTTTTGATGACGCTAGTGTAGATTACTTGAGCCTTGATCTTAATAATGATCAATCACCTATTCAAAAGGAAGAGCTTGAGGAAGATGCAATTAGTGCTTGGAAAAGATTTCTTAGGGAAAGATATGAGTCCGCGGAAGTGTATGAACGTTGCAACAATGAGGAAGTTATTCCAACTCCGGATCATAATAAAGATCCTTCACCTATTCAAAAGGAGGAGTTTGGATATCACTTGCCTATTGTTGTAAACGGTGTAACACCCGCACAAGAAGATCTTACAATCTATACCGATGAGAATCATTTTAGTGAATGGCCCGATTCCGATGATGAGAATGTTGAAGAGATGATTGATGAGTGCCAAATAGTGCATATTTATACACCTTTTTATTGGCATTTTACTCATCTTTTGCGCTTAGAAATCAGATATTATCCCAGATTCTGTGTTTTCCTTGTTTTCAAGAATAAATATTTGTATTAATTAATTTTGTATTTTTAGGTAGTAAATAAAGCTCGGAGAAACTGAGGAGCCCAAAGAGCGAAGAAGTGGAGTCGAGTATCCAAGGAGCAGAAAGCCGAAGCCCGCGCGCGGTTGCAACCCAACAAGTAGCAACTCATCTACAAGACATGGGCTTGAGCTAGACCCGACCCATGACCCGGATCCGAGCCCGTCTCTTCTGAGACGTTGAGATTTCTTTGTCCCTCATCCAACGGTCGCTGCCTCCACGTGCATCCATTTCTCGATGCTCCGCTCAACACCAAATCAACTCACACTCTCTCAGCCGTCCAGATCTCTCTCAGCCGCATCCTACGCTCGCTCAACCCGTTCCATCGTCCGTCGCTGTACCTGCTCAACACCGAATCACTCCACACCCTATACCCTAATCGAACCCACTCCACTCCATTTCATTTTCACCTTTCTCTTTCTTCTTCCCTCACCCGACACAGAGCAGAGCTCTGCTCCTCTTCCGCCACCTCCGTCCTTTACCCGACCAGCAACCCTCACCACCACCATCTCCTGACACACAACCACACCACCGCTACCTGCTCTACTTCTCTAGCGCTAGTTTTCTCTTCCTTAGCTTCTATCAACCCTAGAAGCTAACTTAGAGAAAGCTAGAGCTAGGGTTAGCCAACAACCGACGCATGGAGTTCTCTGAGCACGAATTGACAAGAGGGGAAGCGGATTCAGGGTATGGGTTTGAGTTAATTTATGTTTTAAAATTAAATTAGGGTTTGGAATTATTTTGGGGTTGCATGTATAAATAGCAGTGAGGGGTTTGTGTAGAAGACACGCCTGGACTAGCCAGTGCAGTCATTTAGGCTTAATTTGTGTTTTAATTGTAGTTTCAATGTTTTAATTTAGTTGTTAGGGTCTCCATGAAACCCTAATTTACAACTGTGTTCTTCATGCTCATGTATTGTCTTGAATGCTTGAATATTTTCTAAGATAGATTTAATCTCAAAGATATCACACTTTGCTCTCACAAAGTGTATACCACCACCATGGATGACTTTGTAGTTGGATTATCCCCGTGTTGTTTATGCTACAACTCAAGCTCATTAGACTAATGTTTATCTACTGATTAATTGTGCTTTAGTCGACAGTTAATACTTAGGATAAATACCTTAGTTGTGATTAAAATTATCGGTTGGGAAACATCTTAGACATATGCGGACTCGACACCTCTCCCTTAGTTGTCATAAGAACAAGAGTAATATTATGAGTAGAAGACACGGTGTAGGTTAGTGGTGGAATTGCAGCCCTAGTTTCACCCTTTGCTCTCTCACCGTTTGCCTTAGCTTAGGATCACTACATTCTACTTCAGCCAGTATCGGCAAAACCCCCTGTTGTCACTTGTTACCACTTGAATTCAGTTTAAAGCCAAGCCTTAGATCATTGAAAGCACCCCTTGTCTCTGTGGATCGACCCGTACTTGCCGCGTCTCCGATAGACGCCGTGCACTTGCGGTATAACCCGTAGGCCATAAAATACATACACATCCGAGGCCTACCAAGTTTTTGGCGCCGTTGCCGGGGACTTGGCGCGTGCCTTGTCGATTTTTGGCTTACCTTGACTGAAATTCCATTTCTCTCTGTATATATTTTCACTTACATTCTTTGTTTTTCTTCTTGTCGTAATATAACTTAGTTTGAACTTTTGTAACTTGCATCTGCAACTTTGGTACATTGGTATAATTTAGCATAATCATTTTGTTTCATACTTTGCATTTTAAACTCTTCGAGCCCTGTGACAGTCCAAATTATCTTTCTCCTGTGTCAGTCCAACTTAGCCTGCCATCTGTTAACTTAATGTGCATCAGCCTGCCATCTTTTGCATTGTAGGCATACCATTTGTATTGCATTCCTGCACCTGTCTCTGAGCTCCCTTGATTGCATCTCAGTGCATATCATTTGCATATCATTTGCATCTCAAAGGCATAACTGTGCAAACCGAGGACCGAATTTTCCTTCTAAGCAACGGGTACCTTCTATGCTACTTGGTCATTCTTCTTCTGCTGAGCAACCAAAGCCTGAACTCGTTGAACTTGCTCTTGTGCTTGCTGTGTTCTTGAGCAAGCCCAAGGAGTGGGAGAAAAGGCCAAGGGCACGAGTCACAAAACTCGAGCACAATTCGGGTAAGTAACTCCATACATGACACCGTGAACCGAGGTTAAACTAGCATACCGAGCTTAAACTCCAGCCTTGTGCATGAGCTTGTGCTAACTACTCTGCTTTGCAAGTTTTGGGTCACAACTTGGAAACCCAAGTTAGCTGAACATAACCCAATTTCATGCTCGTAGCCTTGAATCTCCGAAATGAATGCATCCGATGTGAGCTATTAACCTCATGATACCCCGAACCGCAATGTGTGTGCTTACTGTCTTTGATTATTTTGCAAATTTGTGTGAACTTTGAGCACAGCCTATGCATAGCTCGTGACTGTTAAATCTGTGAGAGACCCCGTGATTGTGCGCATCCCGTGCTTGACTCGTTGACATCGGTTGTGGCATCCGAGGCATGACAAGTATGTCATAAAAAAGTGTTAGAGTTGTACTTAATCGAATCTTGCTTTCTGTGATGTTTGACTTTAACTTGCCCCGAGCATAAAGCCGAGAAAATTGAACTCATCCCCACCCCGAAGGCCGTTGGAGGTGAGTTGCAATTGTAAAACCAAGTAGTTAAACAAACCCTGTTGAGCTTGTCTTTGTGTCAACTTTGAGCATAAACTTAAGCATAGCCCGTGCACTGACCCGAAGTCGTTGGGCCAACTTTTGGCCGGCCTGTTGAATGCACACAGCCAGTGCAAGAGCTTGCCAAACTCTGCACAACTGAACCAGCACTACACAACCACTGGGCTTGCACTCTGCATATCCGGAGCCCACAATCAAAGCTGGGCTGACTGACCCCAAAGCTGAGCTCTACACACAGCTAGCCCACCTAACTGAATCAAACCTGGGCTGCAACCAAACCGAGCCCATAGACTGCCGGGTTGTCTGTCGCACACATTGCAAGCTTTGCACAACTGGGCTAACCCACAATCAACCAAGCGTACCTCGGGCTTTGCACAGCAACTCAACCTACATCTGGGCTGTTAAGTTGAAGCCCAAATATTGGGCTGTGCACTTTGTGCTGCTCATTAAACCCACAATGTTGGGCTGGACTTTCCCAACCAACCAAAAACCCAATAAACCAAATTAAACTGGGCTGTAAAACCAAGCTACAAGCCCACAACAAACCAAAACCCAACAAACCAAAAATGAACCCATTTAAACCAAACAAAACCCACATAAACCAAATTAGATTGTGAGTTCAATTTGAGTTGATAAATCATGTCAGGATTTTGGTCCGCATCTGGGGATTCAAATAAATCCCTTAGAGAGCTTGCTTACGGGCACCTTTCACAGGATGAACACCCCACATACCATAGTGACTTTAGGGAATTTTATGGGCCTTCTCAGGGCCCTGATCTCACATACCCTAATCATTATGATCACATACATCATCCACCACAGGTTGAAAATGAACAATGTTCTCATACCCAGTCATCACTTCTAGATCAATTAGAGGCTCGACTATCTGCTTTAGATAGGCAATCTGCTTTAGAAAGGCAATCTGTCGAATCTAGTTTTTCTAGGCAATATGAAATGCATGCTTGCACCTTATGTGGTGGCTTAGACCACCCTGCTGATTACTGTTATATTTTGCATGCTTTTAGGCAGTCTAGGGAAAACCATGATGTATCTAGAAGTGACTATTGGGACCATAATCAACCTGCACACATGCATCATTCACCACAATGGGGAGATGAACAATTTTATACTCCCCCAACTCCTAGTTTGCAATCAATAATGGAAACACTCATGGAGCAAAATGCTAGGCTTGAAATGAATGCAATGCATGACCATCCACATAGCAACATGTTTGAACTTCCCTTCTCCAGTGAACCTCATGCACAACCATACAATGAATATCCATATGAGGAATGCATACCCACTAGTGAAAACTCTCCTTTCATTGAACAACATAATGAATTTCTAGAATTGAATCAAAACCTTGAGCAAAGGTTTGAGAGTTTAGAACTCAAATTGAGTCAAATCTGTGATGCACTAAATGAGGAGAGGGAGGAATTTCAGGGTGAAATGCAATTCTATGATGATGATGATGAATATGAATATGAAGAGCATGTGTATTTTGAAAACGTAGTAGAATCTTTAGGTTCAGAGACATCAAGTGTCTCTTCTGTGAACCCTATGAATGATGCTTCTTCTAATATTCATATATGTGATGTTGATATGGAACCTGTGCAATTATCCTGTGAAAATGAACATGATTTACCCTCTTCTGACTTTAGGAAAGTATGTGATGGTACAAATGATTGTATACATGAAAATAACTTAGATGTACCTAACCTCTCTCCTAAGTCACAAATTGAAACTCCTTCACCAAACCTAGGTGTAGTTTGTCACAAAATTGCAAAACCAACTTTAAGAAAATGCCTAACTTAGGCCTAGAACTTTGTGCTTCCCAAGTCCTCTTGGACTATTTTGCATCAAAGTATAACACTCTTAAGGAGCCACAGTTGGAATGTGTATGTCTGCCTGTTCTTAGCAAAACTCACTTTGAGTTAGACCTTTTGCATGACGTACCTTTAAAATTGCAAGATTTTGTGCTCCCAAACACACCCGTTCACAAGTTTAGGTTTGGGGGAAACTCATTCCCATTTGCAGTCTTACTTGCACTCTCATATTATATTTGTGTAAGGCTGTTAATGCGTGTACATATCGTCTTTTGGGTTGATCCTCAACTCTTTAACTGTTGGTTTTATGGTGCATTTTCATTGTATATATCCAGTAGGACTTGTTAAATTTTTCTTTTCTTGATTCGGTTGAGTCTTCTTGCACATATATTATGCTAATCCGATATGATATCCGTTGAGAATATTGGATTCTAGCCTTGACGAATGAAGCTCAACCTTGCTCTTGCCGACATCCGGTAATCTCTTCCCTTTTTATCTTATCGGCATAGTTCTCGTGGTACGTGATTTGTTCAAATTTTTCCTATCTGTGACAAATTGAGGACAATGTTTGATTTAGGTTTGGGGGTGCATTTGCATTTAGAGTTTTTAGTCTTTTATTTTATCTTTTATTTCCAAAAAAAATAAAAAAAAAATAAAAAAAAAATCGAAAACTCTTTTTGTAAAAACCTCCAACTCTTAGAGATTTTAGAGTCACTAGCATGCTTTTAGCTATGTTTACATAGAGAGTCTGATTCCGAAATAACAAAAATTGGAAGTACCGGAAAACACAATCGGGTTTCTTAGTTGGTTAGAGCGTTAAAGTTGGATTTAACCATACCGGAGGGCGAATTAGGTGCTGTTTAGATATTCGGTAGTAGAATTGTGATCAACCATAGTGGAGACTACCCAATTTACATCAAGTGAGGCACCAACCTTCAATTTTTGCAACTTTCTAGAAAAGCTGTTAGAGTGTGTGTCACCGTACGTAAATTAGGGTAGGAATGGTGAGCTACCCAACTTCGCACCATTTTCAAAGCACTACTTTTGATCTCTTGAGTGCTAGTTTTTGTCAATCATGAGGGTGACGTCTAAAGATGAAAACTCCTTCTAAATATCGATTTGTAGTTAGCATCATTCTCTCTCTCAATCAGCAAGACCCATAGAAACACATCATCGTCAGCAACCGGAGCAGAATCAGAATATTGAAAGAAAAATTGATATAGTCCAAGGTTTACGTGCAACAAAGAAAAAGAAAATAGGATGAGAATTAATAAAATTTATAAAATCAAGACAATACAAGTTGTGGAAAAATTGAGTGATAAAGTCCTTTGTCCATGGAGTTAGTTGTTTCATTATTTGTATTTTTATTTTCACTTATTGTAATTCAAAAAAAAAAAAAAAAAAAAAAAAAAAAAAAAAAATCAAAAAAAAAAAAAAAAAAAAAAAAAAAAAATATTGTAGTTTATTTTTTTTGCTACCACCATGGTAAAGAAGAGTTCAAAAGAAAAATCCAAACAACAAGGAAATTTGTGTAAAAAAGTTAAAAAAAATTGTCAAGTTTTTGTGAAGTTTAGAAGTTTGTCATCAACAAGTGAAGACCGAAGACCGAAGATTGAAGACGTTTCTATGGTTCTTATGAGAGAGTGATATTAATTGCCGATCGGGTGAGAAGTGAGTGAGTACTCCCACCCCTTGCTAATGGTTGATTTCCTTTCTTAGAGATCATCGAAAAGATTTTTTTCCACACTTCGTGGAGTCTCCAGATTTTATTTGGAAGGTTATCCTTCTTACCTACAACGTGTGCGGGATTTCTCTCTTTATTCCTGCCCGCACACATGAGAGACTAAAAAGCGATCTTTTTGAGTGCAATTATCATAAAACCCTAATGGTGAGGCAGAAGTTGAGACTTATGATCACAATCGAATCCGAATTCTTTCATATGGTATGGTTACTTCTCGCTCAACTCTTAAGGATGAGAATGCGTTCTTCGATAGTTCTAACCACGTTACTAGCATGCGAAACTCTATGTCCTCATAGCTTCTTGGAGGCTTGAGACTCTTTTACACTCGAAGTTGGAGAAGGTTTTGTGGGTACACCTCTTGTAAACCCTCACGAGACTACAACTCGTCCACTAGGGACACCTAGGGGTTTAAAGGCTTAGTGCATACGCTAAATGCATTCGAGAGACTCGCGACGGGGGTATAGTTAGGATTTCTTATTTTCTGTTTCACTTGAGGACAAGTAAAATTCAGGTTTGGGGGTATTTGATGAGTGCCAAATAGTGCATATTTATACACCTTTTTATTGGCATTTTACTCATCTTTTGCGCTTAGAAATCGAGATATTATCCCGCATTTCGTGTTTTCCTTGTTTTCAAGAATAAATATTTGTATTAATTAATTTTGTATTTTTAGGTAGTAAATAAAGCTCGGAGAAACTGAGGAGCCCAAAGAGCGAAGAAGTGGAGTCGAGCATCCAAGGAGCAGAAAGCCGAAGCCCGCGCGCGCAACAGTTGCAACCCAACAAGTAGCAACTCATCTACAAGACATGGGCTTGAGCTAGACCCGACCCATGACCCGGATCCGAGCCCGTCTCTTCTGAGACGTTGAGATTTCTTTCTCCCTCATCCAACGGTCGCTGCCTCCACGTGCATCCATTTCTCGATGCTCCGCTCAACACCAAATCAACTCACACTCTCTCAGCCGTCCAGATCTCTCTCAGCCGCATCCTACGCTCGCTCAACCCGTTCCATCGTCCGTCGCTGTACCTGCTCAACACCGAATCACTCCACACCCTATACCCTAATCGAACCCACTCCATTTCATTTTCACCTTTCTCTTTCTTCTTCCCTCACCCGACACAGAGCAGAGCTCTGCTCCTCTTCCGCCACCTCCGTCCTTACCCGACCAAAGCAACCCTCACCACCACCATCTCCTGACACACAACCACACCACCGCTACCTGCTCTACTTCTCTAGCGCTAGTTTTATCTTCCTTAGCTTCTATCAACCCTAGAAGCTAACTTAGAGAAAGCTAGAGCTAGGGTTAGCCAACAACCGACGCATGGAGTTCTACGAGCACGAATTGACAAGAGGGGAAGCGGATTCGGGGTATGGGTTTGAGTTAATTTATGTTTTAAAATTAAATTAGGGTTTGGAATTATTTTGGGGTTGCATGTATAAATAGCAGTGAGGGGTTTGTGTAGAAGACACGCCTGGACTAGCCAGTGCAGTCATTTAGGCTTAATTTGTGTTTTAATTGTAGTTTCAATGTTTTAATTTAGTTGTTAGGGTCTCCATGAAACCCTAATTTATAACTGTGTTCTTCATGCTCATGTATTGTCTTGAATGCTTGAATATTTTCTAAGATAGATTTAATCTCAAAGATATCACACTTTGCTCTCACACAGTGTATACCACCACCATGGATGCACTGTAGTTGGATTATCCCTGTGTTGTTTATGCTACAACTCAAGCTCATTAGACTAATGTTTATCTACAGATTAATTGTGCTTTAGTCAGACAGTTAATACTTAGGATAAATACCTTAGTTGTGATTAAAATTATCAGTTGGGGAAACATCTTAGACATAAGGCAGACTCGACACCTCTCCCTTAGCTGTCATAAGAACAAGAGTAATATTATGAGTAGAAGACACAGTGTAGGTTAGTGGTGGAATTGCAGCCCTAGTTTCACCCTTTGCTCTCACTGTTTGCCTTAGCTTAGGATCACTACATTCTACTTCAGCCGTATCGGCAAAACCCCCTGTTGTCACTTGTTACCACTTGAATTCAGTTTAAAGCCAAGCCTTAGATCATTGAAAGCACCCCTTGTCTCTGTGGATCGACCCGTACTTGCCGCGTCTCCGATAGACGCCGTGCACTTGCGGTATAACCCGTAGGCCATAAAATACATACACATCCGAGGCCTACCAATGATACTAGAGGATGAAACCACATTCATTGATTTTGTGGAAGACCCAATTGAACTTGCGAATGATTTTAATGATGCCGAGACTTTGGTTAAGGTAGAAAACGACGAAGAATGGTTGCAAGGTTTAATAGAGGACCACGATATACAAGAGGTAAGTAATTCACTTGAATTTTTTAAGGATGAAGAGGATTCTATAATACAAGAGATTGTGCAAGGTTTGTCTAACCCTTTGCCTATTGATTCTTCTCCTTTACCTCTTATTGGTTTGAATGTATGTGCTTGAAAGTATTTTTGGATGATTTTGTTTCTAAATATCCACCATTGGAAACACTTGATTCTAACACTATGCGGAGTTTGCCAAGAGGAATACATGGAAGTTCCCGAATTCTATGTTCTTTATACACTTCCGAGTGTGGACGAGAATAAGTGTGGGGGAAATTTCTATCGAGCGATAATTTCACTATTATTTTCTTGTGCTAACATTTGTATGGAGTTATTGTTTGCAAAACAGGTATTATGGGTGGATCCCCAAATTTTTCGATTGTTAGTATATGGGGAATGAATCTTGCAAGAGCTAAGTCGGGCCGTCGACTTTAAAACAAGCGCTTAATGGGAGGCAACCCATAGGTTTTGTATTTCTTATCTTTTTGCTTTTTGTTATTTCTTTTTCTTGTTTCTTATCATGTTAAAATTTCCCACCTTGACTTTACTAGGAGGATTCAATTACATTGAGGACAATGTAAGGTTTAAGTGTGGGGGAGTGGTTAAGCATGTTTTTAAAACAAAAATTACAAAAAAATTAAAAAAAAAAATTTTAAAAAAAAAAAGTTTTACATAAAAACTCCAACTTTTAGAGATTTTAGAGTCACTAGCATACTTCTAGGTATGTTTACATAGAGATTTTGACCGACATAATTGAACTTGGAAGTGTTAGAGAACTACATTCGGATTTCTTGCTTGTTTGAGTGTTAAATAATGGATTTAATCATGCCGGTGATGCGAATTTGGTGCAGGGAGAAGGGCATTATTAGAGTTGCTGATCAATCATTAGTGGAGACTACCCGTATTCATATCATGTGAGGCACCGACCAGAAATTCTTCCATCTACTAAAGAGCTTCTTTTGAGTGTGTGTCACCAAACGTCAATTCCGGGTAGAATGGTGAGCTACCCAACCTCCCACCAATAGAAGCACTACTCTTTGATCTCTTGAGTGCTAATTTTGTCAATCATGAAGGGTGACGTCTATAGATGAAAGCCTCCTTCTTGTAGTTCGATTTGCAGTTAGCACCATTCTCTCTCTCGACAACAACGGATCCATAGAAACACATTCATCATCAACAAGGAGCGACATCAAAATCTACAAGGAAAGTTGGAAAAGTTTAAGGTTTATAAGCAACGGAACGAGAAAAAGAGCAAATTTCAAATTCAAGTAAAGCAACATACAAATGAGCGGATTTCACATATATGTTGAAGACTTACAATACAATGAGGTAATTTTATATTCAAGTATGAAGACTTATTCATAAGAGCGAAGAAAATTAAAAGGTGAGAATTTTTGAAGTTTATGATTTCAAGACGATACAAGTGGGGAAGGAAAATATATAAGGAAGTTTTCAAGCGACAAGGATTATTAAGGAAAAGGTTACAAATTGTTAAGGATTTATGAAATTCAAGGGTTTATCATCAATAGTTGAAACCGAAGACGAAGACTAAGAAGTTAAAGACGAGGAGCGGAAGACGTTTCTATTTGGATGCCGTGAGAGTGGTGTTATCATAATTGGCGATCGGATGTGAAGGTGAGTAAGTAATCTCATCCTCAATAATAATGGTTGATTTCCTTTCTTAGAGATCGTCATAAAAATGGTTTTTCAAAATATTAAAAGATGTGGGTTTTTAAAAATATTTCGGAAGTTGTCCTTCCCACCATTCAACGTGTTGCAGGAATTCTCTCTTCATTCCTACCTGCACACATGTGAGAACCATAAAAAAGCTGTCTTTTTGAGTGCAATTATCATAAAATCCTTTTGGTGAGGCAGAAGTCGAGGCGAAATGCTTATTGATCGTTTCTCAAACACGCATTCTCTCATTATGGTGTGGTTATTTCTCACTCAATATTTAAGAACGAGAATATGTTCTTTAGTATTTCTAACTTCTTGTTACTAGCATGCAGAAACTCTATGTCCTCATAGCTCTTTGGATGCTTGGGATGCTTGAACGCTTTGAAGTTGTGAGTTTTTAGTTTGATTTGCTCGAGGACTAGCAAAGTCTAAGTGTGGGGGAATTTGATAGGTGTAGAATACACCTAATTTACTATCTAGTAGTTTATGCTTTCTTTGCTATTTTTCTTGTAAATTATGTATTTTACGCATGTTTTGAGTTTTATAGCTACTTTGGAGTCGCACGGAGGAAAAGAAGAAGAAATCACCCAATTTGAGCCAAAAGGGCAAAAAGGTCATTTTACTGGCAATTGATATATGGAAGCTAACCACGGTTAAGGGGCAACTCTTCTTGGAGGCGTACTAAACACAAACCAGCTACGGTTAAGGGGTTGTCATATAGGGTACCCCTTATCATTATTAGAAGATGTAATTATCAATGGGTGGTCCTTATCTTGGGCGCAAATAGCTGTCCTATGTTAACCTAACCCTACAGACGAGAGGCGTTATTTTACCCAATCATTCAGTTCTGAAATTGAGAAACCAAAAAGCTGCGGACCGAGTGAATCCATTAATGGAAGCTCGTGAAGGATTTCCGTCAAATCGAGTGATTGAAGGAGAGATTATCAATGGTGGTGTTGTCGAGAAGTTTTGACGATGATCTTTCTGCCAATGGAAGTGATTGTTATTAACCGGCCAGTGATGTCAGAGCACAGATCGAGATGCAGAAAACGAACAGAGCTGCTGTTGATTGGAGAACTGAGATGTAATCGAAGATTGAGTTTGAATGGAGAAGCAGGAGGATGGTTTCGATTTGTGTATGGTCTGTGAATGGATCGATGTGAGTGAAACAGGAGTTGGGTTTGGTTCTGTCAAAGAAGAGTGTCGCTGATCATTAAAAGGGGATCGAGAGAATCAAGACAAGGTCGAGATGGTAAAGAACGATCGTTGTAATGGGTTCGAGATGAAGAACAAGATGGATTCACGATGGCGGTGGTCTTTGTTGAGAGTGAGCAAACAACCATTGTAAAGATCGATTGAGACGTAGAAGCCGCTGTGGTTCGATTGATTGAGAGAAAGGGATTAGACAGAGAAACGATGAATACTCCAATAGGGACTGTCGATTCAGGGTATGGATGCTTTTGGAATTGCACTGAGAGATGGGTTCGATGTAATTCAGAGATGAATCAGATTGGAAGAAATCGGTTTCGATCTCTGCAACTGATAGAACATGGAGATGGAGAAATCAAATGGGTATGAGCTGAAGCTTGAAATGGTTGATCCTAGATGTATGTTAGGATGTCACAGGACCCGATGAAGTAGAGGCACGAAATTGGCCGGAAGTCCCTGTAAATAAACGGAACTCTACGGTTCTCTACTCCGCGATTCAACTCGGCGATGACCGATCCGGCCGATCCAACTCACCTCGATTAGATCGGTCACCGAGTAAGATGCTCGACTCGGTGGCTGACTCCTTTATGACTTGACCAGCTGACTAACAGTTGACTGACGGTTGACCCGTTTGACCGTTAGTCATAACGGTGGACTGACGGAATATTCCGTCGAATATTCTCAACGGACAGAAATTTTCAGATGGCCGGCGGCGACTATTCCGGCCGGATTCCGGCCACAATCCCAGTTTTCCGGCGAGCAAAAATTCCAGAATTTTCTATGGACTTCTCTCATGGGTGTGAAGACTTGGGCTAGGAATTGGATGGAGAATTGGACTCAAATTTGGAAAGAGAAGGTGGAAGAGTTGAGAAAAGCTTGGATTTGGAAATTGAATTGCAAAAGAAAAAGGATTCTATTCCTTGGAAGAGTTGGAGAATATTGAAGCCTATAAATAGAGAAGTTTTACATATCTTTTAGATACCTCTCTACACACATCTCTACACACAACACTTTTCTTTTCTTATTCTTTGTGTGAACTTTTAACATGAGTAGCTAATTTTATTGATTGAGGATGAATTCCTAGTTCTTAATATGATTTGAGTTTTTGTTTTTAATTCTATCTTGAAGTTTTTCACATGATTATCGTTTGTTTTTACTAATAGGAATGATCTTAAAGACATTCATGATTGATTGATAGATTGTTTAGAATGCATGCTAAATTGATTTGTTAGTTTAATCTAAAGCTAGTGAAAGTTAGGAGATAAGTAATCGTTTCTTGACTCTTTACATAAGTAGCAAACACGAGACCTTGCATGAGGGATTCCGTGGAGCAATTGTGTGTGAAAACAACGTTAGCAAGTAGACCTTGATCTAAGAGTCTAACTACTAATATTAACCTAATAAGTTCATGAATCTTAATGCGTTTATTTAAATTACATCTAGAGTGAGCTACTACTAGGTGGTTTGGTAAATAGAATCCGGTAGTCGAGAACTTCCGTGTCCGGTGATACAAGGGATTTAGGGGTTTAGCACTGAGCTAGCTGCTTTACCTACGGTTGGTGATAATTTGTGACTAATAACAAGTAGAAAAGAACATAACTTGATTCATTGTTTCGTAACGAAGAAGGATTCCTTGATCTTGTCTCTCTTATTGCTCTCAACTTTATCTTTTAATTGCTTTGTTTATTTTCTTTTGCTTTTTACACCCCCCTTTCGTGACAATTTTTACAACTAGAATCTCGTGCTCCTCGTGGGATCGACCTTGACTACCCTATATTACTTGTTAATTAGGTAGTAAAGTATTAATTAATTTGATTGCACCTACGACACGCATCAGGAACCGATCCTAGTACCTAGTCAACTGAATTTTGGAAATCTAGTGTGACTATGCACAATACTCACATGGAAGGTAGAACCGAAACTTGTTTTGGTAGAACCGTTAAACCCATGATTTTGATTGAATGTTATTTGATCAATCGCATAGTTCTTGAAAGTCAGATGAACCAATTCTAAACTTGTTTGGAAGTGTAGAAAATCGGTTTCAAGGTTGTAAGTGTGAAAGATAACTTACAAAGTCAGATGTAGACATACTTTGAACACGTGGTGTGAATGTTTATTTCTTTAATTGTTCAAAGTTATTCCTTAATAGCTAAGGGAAGAGAATCCCAGGATCGAAACACAAATAAGTTAAGAATATTTTAATTAAGGTATTTAACTTCATTTTGTAGGGAAATAAGAATTAGTAATGTGCATTTACTAATTATAGATTTTCCGAGAGATTTCGATCATTATTTTTGGACAGAGCATTTCCAGGAATTATGGAAACCGAATTTGTGCTTTAATGAATATCTTGAGAATATTTTCGGTTTTGGAAATTCCTTGGTGTCCAAACTTCCTTGTCTATAAATACTTGAAGTTTACCTTTCTAGCAAACTAATCCTTCGTAACAACAGACTTCCTCTTTGTTGTGTTGTTATTGGTATAGCCGCCTATTCGGAGAACAGAGTAACCTAATTTGGCAAAATCTCTTACAGACGCTCAGTTTAAAGTCTTCTTTGGGATTGAGAAGCTCTACGAGTACCGTTGGTGGGAAACTAGATAATTGCGGTTTATCTTTTGTTTTCTTTGATTTGATTGATTAACGGTGGTTTAACTTTGATTTCACATAGTTTGTTTATGCTTGAGAATATTCTCTTTTGATATAAGATTCACTCAAACTAGATCGAAGTTTTGACAGGGATCTTTAGACTGTTGTTAGTGCTAAAGACGATCTTGTGATAATCCATTGTTAACAGACTCCGTTTTGTGCGTGATTGATCACAAGAGATTCAATTGATTGTGTGCAGGTGTTTATTGAAGATCTAAGAAGATTTGAAGACAAAGAAGATATTGAAGATTTCTGATTTGGGGTTCATAATCTTTGGTGTGCACAATACTTGTTTCGGTATAAGAGGATCCAACTATAATCGGTTTATCCTTGTGGTAGATTGGATTGATTAGTTGTGTAGATCGGCATCAATACAATTCTTTGTGATTAATAGTGTTGTTGGCTTAATCTTAAATGATTACTTCGGTAATTGAATATAAGATAGATCTAAGGACCTGGCGAAGGAGTTTATGTTAAGATAAACGAAAGATCCTTTGTCCAACTCATATCACTTGGTTGAATAGAGTTGATACCAAACAGATTTGTTGTTCCTTTACTGTTTGGAATACGAACCAAACGAATTATTCCAAGTACGTGACTAAGATCGGAGGCGTGGGAATACAGACGGAACTAGGTGAACTATAGGTTTAGTTGCTTGGTCTCAACTATACGAAGTTAGGTGTGATTTTGTGTAGCGGCTTAATCCTGAGATTATTCAATTCTGGACAAGGTCCCGGGGTTTTTCTGCATTTGCGGTTTCCTCGTTAACAAAATATTATTGTGTCATTTATTTTATATTTCCACATTATAATTGTTTTATTATAATTAAAGTAAATTACACAAATGTTAATTCTTATTTACTTGATAAGTGAATCATATTGTGTTTGGTTAAGTCCGAACCTTTTTATCAAGTAACATACTTCGTTGTTGTATTGTCTCGATCTCGTATCCATAGATGATCACATGGAGTGTGAACCGATTAGTTGTATTGTCTCAACTCAGTCCATAGACAATCACTTTCGGAGAAAGGACTTATAGGTAGGAAAAGTTTTAGCTTGAGGTATATTTGGGTACCCTCGCCTTTTCATTTAGTCTCCACATACCTTTTGTTGATGAAGTTCCACAAGCTCTCCTTAGTAGTTCTTCGTCTTCAATTGATGAACGATGTGAAGTCTAATGCTCAACTACACAATCTATCCTAGTCCGAAACATCACTATAAGTAGACTAGAAATCAAGACTTATAGTTTTGATCACTAACATTGACAAAAAAGCTTGAGATAGCAACGCTTGCGAGTTCGACCGAGCAGTGATTTAACAAAAGCTAACAAGTTTGTTGATACCTTTAGAGATGTTGCTGTTGGAGGGTACGTGCTTCATCCAAAAACGTGCATCAGAAATAATTAGTCGGGTTGGCAGTCGACCTACTTTTTTTGGAGATATATAATGAAACTCTTCATTGATATCTCAGCCATCATCTAATGCTCGATAACTGACAAACATATATGGCTTTATCTTTTTTTGCTTATATATATTCACACTTTTGTACATGTGCTTAGCATGCTAACATGTAGATTCTTATGCAGTTGTGCATAAGGAAGACTCTCAGGCATTTGTGCTTTATCTTTTTTTGTTTTTTTTGAAACACTTTTGTACATGTTCTTAGCATGCTAGCATGTAGATTCTTATGCAGTTGTGTATAAGGAAGACTCTCAGGCAGTTGTGCTTAAAAAACTTTGAATCGTAATGTATCTATGTGAACCGGCAGTATTAATATAATAAGTTTTTCTTTATGGATGTGTGTGGTTTGGGTTCCGTTGTATTTTGTTGCACAGGTGACTGCAGTGCAGGTCAATTGAAGCAGTAGTAACCACCCGGAGGAATATCAATCCCTGGTAAGTACACTTATTTTGCTTATGCTTATTATATTGAGTTCAAATGGGTATCAATCTTCGGTATATAATTGCTTTTGAGGTAATATGTTGTTCGTGATGTTGATACGGGATTATGTTGTTGCTGACCTTTCTCCGGTAAGTCTCTGTTGTGATCTTCATTACTTCCATGAAGCCATTGGGTCTGGTGGGCCTTCATAATTCAATAGGTTCATAATTCTTTCATATTTGTGTAATTGGCAGTTTCAGTACGTCTATTAACAACAAAATATGACGATATATTCAGGTAATGTTACTACTTACTCTTAGATTTTTTGTATCAATATATTATCATATTTATATGTGATGTATGAGTTATTTTAACAATCTTAAAGTTTCGCAGGAATCAGCAAAAGCTTATGTCATGTGCTTTCCGGGTCCCCATTCTCCACCGACCTGTGAATTTCCAATTCCCTTTGTTGTCCTTCAACATGATGTAGATGCACTCACGGCAGCAGTAGTTTCTGAATGTTCATGATCAACAACTACTCTGAAACGAAGGTAAACAAACTTCTTTTGAAAGCTTTCGTCTATAAGTCATAAGATTATAATGCCAGACCTTGCAAACTAGAATTTGTTTGATTGAACAATCATTTCATTCGCTAGTTGTTTATGGGTGAAAACTATTTCTGCCGGTTTTGGTAATTTGGGGTGTGTGGATGAGAAATGAGTCTAAACCTTAAACAAATGCACTGCACGGGAGTGCTTGTAGATTCGATAAATCAATCTGTGCAAATCCGGCCTAAACCAAGAAATGGCCATTCCAGACTTGTTTCGGTCACAAAGTGAAGGAGATGGGGTAGATCTTAGGGAGGGAAGCGAAGAAGGTGTTGAGATTGTGAAGGTGTTGACTATGTATGACTTGTATCGAGAAAAGCCGAACCGGCTTGCAGGATGTAAGCTATCGATCCGGTGTTTGAATACGATGGTATCAACACTTGCCTCTGTTGTCTGGACTTGTCTTGTGTATTGGAAATAGGAAGGAGAACCTATTTATACAAGTCGTTTGAGCCTTATTCACGTCTCTCGTGGGAAGTGGAGGAAGTGGAGTGATGGAGTAGTGGAGTTGTGTGTTAGTGTTACACGACCAGTCTTGCCCACTTCTCCAGTCATCTCTAACCGTCCATGACTTCCCGACACGTTCTTGTGATGGCGCGTTGCACGCAAAGACGCTGTAAACCGCCAGACCAATACCCCAGTATGTATCCCCCAGTTTGTGACATGATTGATGTCTCGAGTGTGTGGATCGTGGGACCCACAGAAAGTAGCATGTAATGCTAGATTAAATAACTAAGTTATTTAGAAAGTCGATACTTGTGAAGTACCGTATGTATTCTATGCAGGTACTGCATCATGGTGTGGTAAAGTTACGGGTGGTGATCACCATGACGCCTCACTGACCAATTAACTCCTGACCAGGGTTGTAAAACCAAGCCGGTGAAGTTGGACGGACGAGATGATCTTTGAGACACTCATTTGCGACCGTTGGTGGAATTAAGGTTTTTGAAGAGGTGCGCAAGCATCACTCTTTAGCTTGGTCGAATCCAAGCTTGGGATACAATTTTGGCAGGGCCGATCGTGCATGTGTGTAGACGACATGACGGTGTAGGCGCCCATACCTCATTGTCCTGTGAAAGTGTGATCTGGGCCACTCAATTTGTCCGGCGAAGTTGAGTGGTCGAGATTAATTTGCAACAGAAATCTGGTGCCGCAAAAGCCGCGCATCATGCCAACTTCGGGCGCGCATTTCAAGACGACCAAGCCTGGTCGGTCTTGGCCGATCAGTCCGGCATGCATACGGTGGGATGGTGTACACGCCTGTACTTCATTGTCCCATAGAAACATGATCTAAGCCACTCAATTTGTCCGGCAAATTTGAGCGGTCGAGATCAGTTTGTGGTTGGGAAATGTGACCACGCCTAGCTTGGGCGTGCGAATCGAGGTGTACAGCCGTCTTGGCCGATCGGGTGTGGAGATAGGTGGGCCCGTAGTGATCGTGTTGATACTTACCGTACGTGCTTAGTCTATTCCTGGACCCTTCATCCGATCAGGAGAAAAGGGACGCTCGTGATCGCGACACAAACCCTAATTAGGTTTTGCCGGCCGTGTGTCATACCCAGTTTGGGGCACACGAATCAAGACGATCAACCATAGTTGGTCCTGACCGATCAGTCAGGTATGTAGGCGGGCCCACGGTGATTGTGTTGACATGCTCTGGGCCCTTTGAGTCTACATCTAAACCCTCCACTATGCCTGCGAAGATGGACGGTTGAGACCTTTTTGCGACACATGTAATGTGCCGCAAACCCTAATTTAGGGTTTCTCATCCATACTGTTTTGGATGGACGGTTTGGCAAGCTATGCCACCCTTTTGGGGAAGCTGACCATGCGGGGCCCACGTTGGGTCGGTAGTGAATATTCCTATACCTGCTTGGGGTCATGGATTCAATCTAAGCCATCCAGTCATGTTGGTGAAATTGGATGGTCGTGATCGTTTCTGAGACTGATATGGACAGTCCAGGTTCAAACATGCTCAATCGGGCTAGTATAACACACCGAGAGTTGTATGCTCAATCGGGCTAGTATAACACACCGAGAGTAGTATGCTCAATCGGGCTAGTATAACACACCGAGAGTTGTATGCTCAATCGGGCTAGTATAACACACCGAGAGTTATAGCCTGTACGGGTATTTCGTACATGCTTCATTATTAATGCTTGGAGGTTCGTGTTACTCTGCTGAGAACAACACTCAGTCGTCATGCCGCACCGATAATGAGTACAAGAAATACAAGGCTGGTTATGCATTAATTAATAATGATGTAAATTCACAGGGTATATGGGATTATTGCCACATGCTCCAACCTCGATGAATTTTCGTGTATTTAATTCACAGAATACTGGGATTGTTGCCACATGCTCCATTTTAGGTGAATTAGTAAAGTGAAGAAGTATTCATCACTTTATCAGTGGCTATCCTTTGCAGGATGTCAGCGCATAAATTTGGTTTCACAATTTTAGCCCTGAACTAAAATCCACCATCAACACTAGTATATATATCCAGAGTGTTCATTATAATATTCTCAGACACTATCATAGAGTATGGGCTTTTACTAAATGCTGCTTAAAAATTTACACCAAAACCTTCGATTGTAGTTATTCCTTTGGATTAGGTAAACAATTCTGAACATGATATTATTTGCTTGTGCGATTGTATAGTATTGAGGTTGGATTTTAGGAGTGTATTATTGTTCTCTTATTCTCACACTTGTCTCTTTGAACTAACTGCATTATCAAGGCTCCTAGTTATTATTACTACATTTTGATAAGTGAACTGAAATGGAACTTTAAAGTTTTTTCTAAGCCTCCTATGACCATACATCTCAATTTCAGTTCACTCATAGTAGAGTAGTGGAAGAAAGAGTTCTCTTTGCCCTCTCACATGATGTTCTCTTAAATATTTTGTTTGGATTTGCTTCTACATACATCTCCATTTAGTTCACTTATAGCAGAGTTTGTTTATATTTGCTTTACATGGTTTTGACTTGTCTCTGCAGATTATACAAAATCTAGGGTTTAGTCTTTTGTTTCTGACCTCAGTACTGAAACATCGAATTGGTTATTATGCAGGTATTTGGGCTTAAGTCAAAAAGCAACACTCTGGTGATATTTTAAAAGCAGCTGAATCTTTGCTGAGGAAATTGGTTAAGCAAGCGGAGTCTCGTGATACTTCTGGTAATATTTTAGTCTTTCTTTTCCCGTTTTTCAATGCCTCTGTCAGTTGACACAAACTAGGTTACCCATCCATTTATAAACATCAACATAGATCGAATATTGTATGTCAGTAACAAAATTTTAGGTTCAGTAAGTTTACTTGTGTACATTTGTATCAATTGAAGAATCCTTTCTGTTATAATATTATCTAGTGGTGATTCTCAACAAGATTCTCAACAATACAGTTTTGTATCGCCATTGTAGTTTGTATATATGTGTGGATGTTGAATATGGGGAACTGGGTAAATTACAGGGGGGAAATGTGGCGGAAATGAATTTTGACTAGGTCAATAAACATAGACTTGACCTTTTTTTTGTGGTTGCAAAAAATTAGCAACCCCAGTGCTCTGTTGCTAAATTAGAACCAGAACCAATAGTATCTAGTTCCGGGTAAGGGTATTCCTGTAATTACCAACAGATTAGCAACAACACGCTGTTGTTGCTAATAAAAAATCTAGCAACGACAAGCGCCGTTGCGAATTGCCGTTGCTGACCGAGATTAGCAACAGAGCTTATGTCGTTGCTAAAAATTACGACACCGTGTTTAAGAAAGCTAAAGCCGATTGCGACCCGTTTAGCAACAGCTATGGTAGGTTGCTAATACCTTAAAATGGTGTAGTGTAAGCTCCCAGTTGTTGTTGATGAATCTTGTGATAATTCTAGTTTTATGGGAGATTTTGCTACAAATCCTTCCAATGAAAACTAATTTCCAGCTTATTTCCTTCTTAGAGATGATGTTTTCAGAGTTAATAAAGACTTTGGGGAAGAGGTCTTCCGGAATATTTAAAGAAGAGTTCATTTAATTAAGAAGGTTATCCAAAAATTCATTAGATTTAGTACCATAGGTAGAAGCTATGGGTTTTGGTTTGTGAAGATGGATAGAATGTATGGAGATGGTATTAGTGATGAGGGTTTGGTCGAGGCCAGTAGGAGTGGTAATAACTTTAATTGGAATTGTACTACTGGCTTTCTCATGGGTAAAGTAGGTCTTGATTCTGCAACCAACCAGAGGGAAGGAGTTTAAACCAATAAGCCAATGCCAAACTTCTCCAAGGTACATAACCCATGTGCCACCTGAATGCGACCAGCAGAGCTCCTGTTTTTGACTGTCGATATGGATGACTACTAACTTGTCGTGTGATAAGGACATGTCTATGATTAAAAACAGTCTTTGTGATATTAAAATATAAGGTTTAGTTGTCCCGTGATTCATCCCGGTAGTTTTGTTTGACCTATCACATGGAACTATGTAAGTGTTGGAGGTTTTATTAGTATAGAGTTTAAAGAGGTAGTCGATAGTGATGGCCATGTGTGGTGGTTGAGCATGCTTAGGGGGTATTAGCATACATGTGGTTTGGAATTGTTGTGCTTGCTCTTTAAATTTATTTTGTAGTAAAAAAGTTAAACTACATACCTTAGCCTTGAGATTCTTGTGATTGGAGAGAGATAAATAGTTGATGTCGCGTTGACCAGTAACGGAGATGAGATAAGTCATAAAGTGTGGGTTTTCTTTGTCAAACGGCCCAATAACATATTTTCACAGAGAAAGGGTTTTGGGCCTCGTATTTTTACTGTGGAACCAGAGGGGTGTGCACGACTGAAAGATTCGTGTGTTATGGCAGTTATTAGAGGCGGTTATGCAGTACAACGCATGCAGTATAGGTTTACCAAGTGTTTCATACTATCAATGCACCTTTTGAAAGATAGGTAATAAGCATAGTTATGCCCCTTACAGTCTAATGACATGACCGAATTGAAAGACGTCTGGCTAATATGCATTATAGAGAGAGAATATGATGAGAGATGAGGGTGCTTAAATATTGACGGTAGGAAGAGTGAGTCGTTTAATCTCCCTTCTAATATAAAAATACTATTGAAGAGCAAACTCTTCATTTTCCTTTCCTTCTCCAACTCAGAAAGAAACCAGAGAGCACAACATTCCTTTTTAGCTTTTTCCCAGAGATCATGCCTTGGGTGTTTTATAGTGAAGGTGGGATTGTTGAGAGACACCCGAGATCTTTGGAGGAGCATACTTTGAATTGGTATAACCCCAATTACCTAATCTCGAGTTTGCCTTATGAAATTGCTTTTCCCAATGGTCGAGAAGCAATCAACTATGCTCGCAATTTCAATTGGCATTGGGAGAATTTGCGGTATAATCGCAGGGTGAAATTGGAGCAAATGTATGATCAGATACCTTCAAGTTGCGGGATAGTTATGGTGCAACAAAGATCTAGCATGCAATTTCAAACTCAGGTAAGAGGTTTCATTGCACTGTTCCATGGTTAAATTAATCGTAGTAGTTTGATAATTGACTAATATGTTGAACATGTAAATACCCAGAGCCAAGATGGCTCTAAAATTGCAGGTCGAGGTGTGTTTTAGAATAGTGTGTATGACGTAGGTAGTGGTAGTAATAGCAGAGTTATAATCCTGAATAGTGAGACCGAGACTGGAACTGGAAGTGGTGGTGATAGAAATGGTTGTGATGTGCCTACTGGTAGTATAGGAGATAGAGCCATGCCATAATCTGTAATTAGTGAAACTGGTCATGCATGGAGCACAACAGAGGGTTAGGTGGTGTATGAAACTCATCCTCGACTTGGTCAGTTTGTGGAAAATGAGGGTGTAGTACTTGTTGGGTATGAATATGTTGTTACTGGTGGTGTACGCAAAGGTTTTTATCCCAATGTCATGCTAGCACCTGTGAGATCCGATATTCGCAGGATTGCCACAATTCCTATTCCTCCTCAAATAATTGCTTTTCCTCAGTTTGATATGTTGTGTCCAGTGATAGGGTGAGATGCAACTTAAGTAGCATCCATATCACATGCTGGGTATGGAGAGGTGAATCCACCTGAGAAGGGCCAAGCAATGCAGCCACCAAATCAAGGTAATCCAGGAGCATCACCAGTAGAATCAAAGCCAGCATATCCTCTTGCAATGGAGAAAACAGGCGTACCTACACACCTTCTCGACCATGACAGGCCACTAGGACGCAGGTGTTACGGGGAAGCCAGCAAATGCGAAATAGTGGACCAAGCAGGCCAAATTTCTGTCTAGCGGGTAATATGTGGCTATATGAAGAAGGGGAGTAGTATTACTGGTTTTTGTGTTAAGGATTTCAGACAGTTCGTCTTTTTGGTTGTTTTTTATTTTTTTTGAAGATCAAGACCTATGGAATGTGTTTTGGTGGATATTATGAAATGATGTTTGGGTATGATAAAATTATATAATTGGATGGTTTTATTTATGATAATTTGGATGTGGTACCATTGATTAGATAGAATTATGCAAATTAGATGTTTAGGTATCCTACAATGACTAAGGGTATTAAAATTCATGATTTTAAGATCATCATGCAAATTAGATGTTTAGGTACCCTACAATGACTAGGGGTATTAGAATTCATGATTTTAAGATCATCAGATATGGGGTAAGGAAAATTTAGTAGAACAATGAAGAAATTGGGGTGAGGAAGATCATACCTCAGAACCTTAGCCCTTAGAATATTAGTAAGACTAGAACTTCTGTTGTATAGTAAATTAGGTATCCCATGATAGATATTAGATAAAGGTTTCAATTCGGGTTTTGATATTTTTGGGTTAAAATGGTGGTTAAAATTATGGGGATTGAGAAAGGTTGGGGCATTTGTTTCCAAATATTTGTTCAATAGAACATGGTTTAAGAAGTAAAGAGGATGAGAGGTGAGAGAGATAGGTTGCTTAGGGTTTTGAAAGTCATTGGGGGGGGGGGGGTTTCTAAAGAGGCCTAGGTGGTACATGGTGAAATCATGAGAGAGTAAAGGGATCGAGATTGGTTTTTGAAATTTGTTTACCTTATTGATAGGATTACTGCTGGAATTGCAGTTCGAGAAGTATTTAGGATTGCAGTTATATGGGACTAATGATTCAAATATGGTACTTTCCTTGCCAATGTTGGTGATTGTATTGGTTGTTTCTTAAAGACTGTGGGTGTTTGTTGTCGATCGATTTATCTTGTTAATACTAGTGAGACTGTTACTTTGAGAGATGTTGATGATGTTGTTGTTGCTGATGATTCCTCTGTGAGTACTGGTGATGCAATTGCAAAGACAGAGAGGTTTGTGATTGTTGTGATCCATGGTGGATAGGAGATTGAGAAAGATAACGAAGACTAGACAAACGGAGAAATTTAACAAAAGCAAAGATAGGGAGAAGATTGCAAAGGATGAAGAAGGAGATCAGGAAAGATTCATGAAAATTTCTGATGCAAAAAACCATCGAGAAGAGGACAGAAGACGGTAAGAAAGATCCGTTGAGGATAAAATGACAAGAAATAATGGCTATAAACTCCGACAACAGTCAGAATTCAAAGAGAGAGAAGCAAAGGTACACATGAGAGAGAGTGAGAGGAGAAAAAGAGAGCGAAAGGTTTCTAAACGTTTTTTTGGTTTGACTTTTTTTTTTAGGTTTCTGAAAGTTTTTCTTTTTTCCTTAGCTAGTATGATTTTTTGTTAAAAAGAGAGCAAAAGGTGATTCTACTAAATACATCTCATCTCCTCAAAGCCAATTTTGTATTTAAAAAGGCCTTGTGCGAACTTGATCATAAGGTCGAATCATAAATCTACCAAAAAAAAAATCCTCCGACTAATACAATATAACAATAAAGAAAGAAAGAAAATTTTTCGACTAAGAAAAAAAAACTACGATAAGAAAAACACAAAAAATTCGTTTTTCATTTTCAAAAGTCGAATCATAAGTTAAATCAGAATTTTGTAGTCCATTTTAACATAAAAGAGTAGAAAATATTTACATTCGTAAATGTAGCAAAAATATTGTATATGTGTTATATATATAGATCCTCAAGTTTGTAATAAGTGGTTTAGTGCACTATATTAGTAATCGGAGATTAATAATAAATATCGGTATACATATATAATAAAAATAATATAAATAAATCAGATATAAGAAGAGATATTGCTCAATATAAAGTTGGTTTATTGGTTTATATGAATAGTCTAAGGAAAGGTGGTGTATATGTATGTGGGTCAAAGAGCGACCGAGATTGTTTTGAATTCTGGACGACAAGGATAACAATTTGGCCAGCCACGATGATAGGTGTCTAAAACACCTTATTTTATATTTAGTATTTATGCTTTCTTTGCTATTTTTCGTGTGAATTATGTATCTTATGTTCGCTTTTGAGTTTCATAGGTGTTTTGGAGTCATTATGAGCAAAAGAATGAGAAAACGTCCATTTGGAGTTAAATTGAGCAAAAGCGTCATCCACAGGCGAGCGATGTTCGGAACCAGCTAAGGGTGCGCAACAAAGGAGGTGAAAAATGAACTGTCGGTTTCCCCACAATCGGCGATTGAACAAAAAAAGGAATAGGTCATCGGTTATCTCAAACCGACAAGCCAAATAATTTCAGGTGGCCCTTATCAATGCGGGTGTCATTAACAACCCTACCTCATTAGGATATGAACCACACAAGAGGATCTCGTGGTTATTATAACAACACAACACTACTGCGTGCGTGATAGTTTGGCCGGAAAACTAAGGAAGAATAGAGCTTCGTCATGTTGATTGATTGATTACCAACGAAGAAGTTTGATGCTGATTAGGAAAGTTGGGTCTGGGTTGTTCGTTGAAATGGATTTGAGTTTGGTTGGGAATGAAAGGAATTTAAGCCAGGAACGCAGGGAGGAGGAAGAGGTGACTGTCACTGATTTTGATGGTGAATGAGAACTGATTTTGAATGGTTGTGAATGTTTAGAACTCTGGGTTCGTCTCAATTGCAGGGAAGGAGATATGGAGAAGCTCAGAAGTCAACAACACAGTCGACTCTCCATTACCAGGTTCATACACACAACCTGCTTGATAAAATGCCTGAGTGAAATACTATTGCACCAGTCCACTTCGCAGCAGCAGCTAAGAGAGAATGGAGCTACAGAAGATGGATCTGGTGTGCTGAGTCGCTAGACGTGGTCAGATGGATGTGAACTGCAGGGGAATGCAAGTGCAATGAGACTATGGCTTGAGGTTGAGTTCAAGAGTGCAGGTTTGTGGTGATTGACAAAGGGAAGAGTCGCATGGTGAAGCAAGCAACTTTTTTGGTTCCGTTAAGTTGGTGCAGGGGATGGCAGAAGCACGGCTGCAGAGTGATTGATTGTGTGTGTGGGTGTCGCGGCGAGAAGGAGAGATTCAAGGACTGGAATTTCAGTTGGAGCTGCAATGAAGCCGAGATAAAGCAGAATGGTTTGAGATGATATGATACAGAGGCTATGGAAGGTTGCAAGTCTGAATTGTTGAGACGATACTGAGAAGGAATGGGTTCTGACAGATTTGGAGCTGCAATTCAGGTAGTGCGCAGCTGGAGTGAGGCCATGGAAGATTAACAGGGAGGATTTGGAGCTGTGGTATCGTGGCTTGGGTCCGTGAGCACAATGAGTGTGCTAGTGACAATGAAGAAATGGTGGTGCTTGAACTGAGTTTGCAGGTGGAGGTTGCAGAAGCAATGGAATGGGTTGTGTTGGCTAATGCTGGGCTGAATTGGGACTCGCGGTGCTGGTAATTGTGGATGTGTGTGCTGTTGAAATTCAATTGTTACAAGGAATGGCTTTGTTGGTTCAAACTGCAGCTGAGTTCAGGTGAAGTGCACAACTGGAGGTTGTGAAATTACAGGTGCAGTGACTTGAGGCTGGGAACTTGATGGCTGTGAGCTGAGAGCTGGTGCAGCTACAAATGCAGGACAAAAGGCATGAGATGCAGCTGTGAGTGAATTGGCAGCTGTGACCTGAAGCTGTAGTTGGGAGAGCAAATGGAGCTTGAATTACAGGGTGTGCACATGAGCTGGAGTGGGCTTATGAGGTTGCAGCTCGGGTTTGGAGTCGAGTGACTGAGATGGAGGAAGTTGTAGTTGCTGGTGATCGAACGAAGCTCGAGTTTGAGACTGCAGCTGACTTGTGCAGAGGAGGTGTGTTGAGTTGCAGTTCAAGTGAGATGGGTTGAGGTTATGCTCAGTCTTGAATCTGCAGTGATGCAGTGGCTTGAGCAAATGTAATTGCAAGTGATGGATATGTTTGAGTTGCGGGGCTGTATTGCATAGAATGGCGTTGTGTTAATGGGTTTCGAATTGAGTTTAGGAGAACCGAAAGAGCCGGTCTTTGGTACTAATGGCCTGGGGTGGAGATGATGAACATTGGAGGCTGTAAGGTGGATTTGCAAGTAGCTGAGGCTATGGTGATTGCAGTTGGTGGAAGACTGAGATGATGGTTGAGGTGCAAGGATGGATGCAATGGAAAGAAGCTGAGAAGGGAATGGATGTTGGCTTGCTGCCATGGATGTGAAATTACAGGGACAGAATGGCAAGAAACCAAGCTGCAGAAATTGTGCGAAAACGGAGTGAAAATGGCGCGCCGGTGAGCATAGTTCCGGTAAACGGATTTCGGAAGTTAAAGTATGAATCGCAATATTTCAGTGAATCGCGAGGGGGGTATGAGTCGGATGCAAGAATTTATGGCCGGACATATGAGCTACGGGTCACGCTTTTGGGTACGTTTTCGCAAGGAATGAGAAGTTGGGTTTGATGGTTTTTGTGAATGTATGAATTGCAGAGAAGCAGAGTTGAGATACTGGAAGTGTAAAATGTCTTGTGACAGCTTCAGTAGCCGGAGGCAAGTTCAGGTGGCTGGAGATAATTTTCCGGTGACGGATTCCGGCAACCGGCGACCGGATTCCGGCGATGACGTCAGCAAATCCGGCGACCAGCTTTGGACCCAAAATTTCCAGAGATTTATTTTCACACATGGGCTTGATGGACCACTTGGAGATGGGTTTTGAGAAGGTTTGACCTAAATTGGAATTGAAGAAACATATAAATAGAAAACCTTTTCTCTAACCATATATCTCCATTAGGGAGACTTCTACTTTTGTTCTAGGGTTTCACATGATAGTTTTCTTCTTTGCTTTCTATGATGATTTCCGAAAACACAAGTAACTAAGTTTTTATTATTGGTTGAAGATGTAGTTGGATTTTGCAACCAAGTTATGATTTTTATGAATTAGTTTCCTCTCAATATTATCGTATGATTTCTACGGGTTATAATAATTGCATGATTGATGTATTGCAATATGATTGAATGTTTGTTTAGTTAAGTCTAGAATTGATTGAACTCACATCCATATCTATAGCTATTTTAGGGTTTTCATCGAGCGATAACCTTGAATACGAGTAGCATGATATGATTCTAGGTTGTAGTGATACATCCTTGTAATCATATGTAGAAATTGACCTTTGTCCGAATTGTTATGCGCAATGTATTACAATTGCATTGATTAGCCTATTTCTGAAACTTAATGCTCCTAGGAATTGAACTTAATTAGCGCAAGGCGTTAGGTTATTCTTTAGGTAGAATTCACACACGCAGCTCTAATATGTGTGTTGATAAACTTTGGAAATTTATGGAGTATTCTTGCAATAAGGTATTCTATGGCTTTTGATGATAGCGAGATTAAATACGAATTCTATTCATATATTCATAAACTTGTTTACAATTGAAGATGAAACCTTTATCCAATATTTTCACATCCTTGATTTGCGTGTTTACTTTTATTTGTTTTGCTTTTATTTATTTCCGTTTAAATCAGAGAAAATCCTCGGTGTTTTATATAGGAAACCATAACATATCGACAACCTAGACCTCTCTGTGGGATCGATCCTTTCTTGCCCTTGCTTCATTATATATTTTGAGTAGTAAGAAAGTGTAAATTATTTTTGACGCTTACGACCGCGATCAAATTTTGGCGCCGCTGCCGGGGAGGCAACGGTTGTTAATTGTTTTTGGTTTCTTATCTTTGTATTTAGTTTTGTTTTACTTTTTCTTTTTTCTTGGTTCTTATTCGAGTTTTGAGAATCCCGTTTCAGGTACCAATTTCTATGGACGGAGCATATTGGAGCAATCAATACGGCTTTCAACCTCAACAACATGAAAACTATCACCCTTATGGGGAATACAATCAAAACCAATCCTTTGGTTATGGTCAATATTCCACGTACCCTTTTAGTTGTTCTCATACATTCCAACCTTCTTACGGTGGGTATGTAAGTGAGCAACCACAAGGAGGGGAGACTAGTTATACTCCTATTAATTTTTCCTCTAGTTTGGTAGATGAAATGCAACAATTTATGGACAGCATGGAGTCAATTCGTAGACAACCAAGCGTGGAACCAATTTCATCGATCGAATGTGCTCATAGTGTGTGTGGCCCAATTTCTGATCGTAGTTATGATCATCCACCCATTCAAAGGGAATATAATTGGCCTAGCAATACTGAAGTAAGTAATTCTACTTTTTCTTTGTCGAATGAGCTTTACAAACAAATGGAACACTATATTCAGAATTTGGATGGAACACTTCAAGAGCTTCAAAAAGGTGTTTCCACTTTAAGACAAGGCATTGATGAGTACAAGGAGGAAATGAATAATTATGTTGAAAAAGGCGAACCTTCGGGGACTTTTGTTGATATTTGTGTAGTTAACTCAACTCTTGATCGTAATAATGATCATTCACCTATTCAAAAGGATGAGTTAGAGATTAGCAACACTAAATTCAGTGAGGAACAAGATTATGTTGACTATGATAGTGATGATTATTATGAAAATACATCGCCTAAACCAATTCATGGTGAAATCCCCGAGGAGTTTACAATGGAATCTTTTTGCGATCAAGGAGAAGACGAAGAGGAATATGTTGACACTTGTGTAGATTACTCAAGCATTGATCTTTATAACGATCAACAACCTATTCAAAAGGTAGAGCTTGAGGATGATGCAATGAGTGTTCTAAAGAAATTCCTTATGGACAATATTGCACCCGCAAAAGAGTATGTGCCTTACAACAAAAAGGAGGAATATGTTGAGAATGAGACGGTTATGACCAATATTGTGGAAGACCCAATTGAGCTTGCAAATGATTATAATGATGATGTTTATGTCGAGACTTTGGTTAAGGCAGAAACGGACGAAGAATGGTTGCAAGGTTTGATAGAGGACCATGATATCCAAGAGGTGAATAATTCACTTGAGTTTTTCAAGGATGAAGAGGATTCCGTGATACAAGAGATTGTGCAAGGTTTATCTAACCCTTTGCCTATTGTTTCTTCTCCTTTACCTCTTATTGGTTTAAATTTATGTGCTTCAAAAATATTGTTGAATGATTTTATATCTCGATATCCGCCATTAGAGATACTTGATTCTCATACTATGCAGGTTATGGAACAAGAAACCGTGGAAGTACCCGACCTCTATATTCTTTATACACTTCCAAGTGTGGCCAAGAATAAGTGTGGGGGAAGCTTTTATCGGTTCATAGCTTCACTTTTGCTTTATATTACTAATATTTGTGTGAAGCTAGTGTTTCCAAAACAGGTTCTATGGAAGGATCCCCAACTTTTCAGATTGTTGGTGTATGGGGAATGAATCTTACAAGAAGCTAAGTCGGGCCGTCGACTTTAAAACAAGCGCTAAGTGGGAGGCAACCCACCGGTTTTGTATCTTTACCTTTTATCTTTTTATTTTTATGCATTTGCTTTTATTTTTACTTTCTTTGTTTTTGCATATCATTTGCGGAATTTCCCACCTTGAACCTTCTTTGGACGATTCAATTTTACATTGAGGACAATGTAAAGTTTAAGTGTGGGGGAGCATTTATATGTTTTAGTTTGTTTTATGCATAGAAAAAAAAAAAAAATCAGAAAAATAGAAAAACCAAGAAAAAATTTGTGCTTTTTGAACTCCGAAATCTAGAACTTGTGCCTTTAGGATGACACCATTAGTGGATGGAACCATTTTGAATGCAGGAGTTGAGGAACCAATTAACTAAAAGGGAAGAATATAGCTCTCGAAATCACAAATTAACATGATAGTTGTTACCATATCTCGGAATATCACCATATCACATTCTATTTTTATTTTTCCATATTTATCTATTGTTCTCTAAGTGCTGTGGTGGGTCACTAAAAATCGACGTGTTATTACTGCTAGGATGAAATAGAGTGATTGAGTTACTAGAAAAAGAGAAAAAAAAAATTGAACAAAAAAAAAAAAAAAAAAAAAAGAGACCGACCAATTAGACCAAAACGGAATAAAAAGACACTTGGGAATAGCAGTATGTGTGAAACGTAGTCCCTGTCTCCGTCGCCTAAACAAGCGTGGAATGCAGGATCCAAGGCAACTATCATATACGTGTTGACAAGGAAGCATGCGCTTGGATCCATTAGATCTAATCATGCCGTCTAAAAAAAAAAAAAAAAAAAAAGAGAAATTGGATCCAGTTTGATCCAATCATATAAAAAAAAAAAAAAAATGAAAAATTTTTTGAAAAAAAAAAAAAAAAAAAAAAAGAGACCGACCAATTAGACCAAAACGGAATAAAAAGACACTTGGGAATAGCAGTATGTGTGAAACGTAGTCCCTGTTTCCGTCGCCTAAACAAGCGTGGAATGCAGGATCCAAGGCAACTATCATATACGTGTTGACAAGGAAGCATGCGCTTGGATCCATTAGATCTAATCATGCCGTCTAAAAAAAAAAAAAAAAAAAAAAAGAGAGAAATTGGATCCAGTTTGATCCAATCATATAAAAAAAAAAAAAAAAAAAAAAAAGAAGAAATTATTATTGTGTTGAATAAAGTCACTCTTGGTTCCCTTGTATATGCCAATTGATTTGATGTAGCATTAAGCACCAACAGCTCAATCCAATAGGATTAGGTTCATCTTAGCAGTGACCTTCAGACAGATATGGGAAACATCGAACACTTGTGAATATTCGCCAACATCTACATCTACATCCATCTTCTTAATCTTTTCATTGTGATTGTGGTTTGTTAGTTTCCGAGTATTGTGGCTTGTTCGACTATCTAATTAGAGTTTATTTACTAATATATGAATTGAATTTGCAAGGTACCTCCTCCTGTAGTCATTTTGGATTCGTTCATTGATTTGTCACAAATAGACGGAGTTTGAAATATAGGTTTTGTAGGTATATCTCTAGTAAACCTTCACGAGACTATAACTCGTCCACTAGGGACACCTAGGGGTTTAAAGGCTTATTATTTATGCTAAAAGTGACCGTAGCCTCGACGAGACGGAGTTGTTTGTATGTTTTAGAATTATTTTGTTTGATTTGCTCGAGGACTAGCAAAGTCTAAGTGTGGGGGAATTTGATAGGTGTCTAAAACACCTTATTTTATATTTAGTATTTATGCTTTCTTTGCTAAATCTTGTGTGAATTATGTATCTTATATTCGCTTTTGAGTTTCATAGGTGTTTTTGAGTCATTATGAGCAAAAGAATGAGAAAACGTCCATTTGGAGTTAAATGGAGCAAAAGCGTCATCCACAGGCGAGCGATGTTCGGAACCAGCTAAGGGTGCGCAACAAAGGAGGTGAAAAATGAACTGTCGGTTCCCCCACAACTGGCAGTTGAACAAAAAAAAGGAATAGGAATAGGCTATCGGTTATCAAATCGACAAGCCAAATAATTTCAGGTGGCCCTTATCAATACCGGGTGTCAAGTAACAACCCTACCTCATTAGGATATGAACCACACAAGAGGATCTGTGGTTATTATAACAACACAACACTATTTGCGTGCGTGATAGTTTGGTAGGAAAACTAAGGAAGAATAGAGCTTCGTCTGTTGATTGATTGATTACCAACGAAGAAGTTTGATGCTGATTTTGAGCTCTAACGAGATTAGGAAGGTTGGGTCTGGGTTGTTCATTGAAATGGATTTGAGTTTGGTTGGGAATGAAAGGAATTTAAGCCAGGAACGCAGGGAGGAGGAAGAGGTGACTGTCACTGATTTTGATGGTGAATGAGAACTGATTTTGAATGGTTGTGAATGTTTAGAACTCTGGGTTCGTCTCAATTGCAGGGAAGGAGATATGGAGAAGCTCAGAAGTCAACAACACAGTCGACTCTCCATTACCAGGTTCATACACACAACCTGCTTGATAAAATGCCCGAGTGAAATACTATTGCACCAGTCCACCGCACCTGCCAGCTAAGAGAGAATGGAGCTACAAAAGATGGATTTGGTGTGCTGAGTCGCTAGACGTGGTCGATGGATGTGAACTGCAGGGGAATGCAAGTGCAATGAGACTATGGCTTGAGGTTGAGTTCAAGAGTGCAGGTTTGTGGTGATTGACAAAGGGAAGAGTCGCTGCCAAGGTGAAGCAAGCAACTTTTTTTGGTTCCGTTAAGTTGGTGCGGGGGATGGCGGAAGCACGGCTGCAGAGAGTGATTGATTGTGTGTGTGGGTGTCGCGGCGAGAAGGAGAGATTCAAGGACTGGAATTTCAGTTGGAGCTGCAATGAAGTCGAGATAAAGCGAGAATGGTTTGAGATGATATGATCTGAGAGGCTATGGAAGGTTGCAAGTCTGAATTGTTGAGACGATGCGAGAAGGAATGGGTTCGACAGATTTGGAGCCGCAATTCGGGTAGTGCGCAGCTGGAGTGAGGCCATGGAAGATTAACAGGGAGGATTTGGAGCTGTGGTATCGTGGCTTGGGTCTGTGAGCACAATGAGTGTGCTAGTGACAATGAAGAAATGGTGGTGCTTGAACTGAGTTTGCAGGTGGAGGTTGCAGAAGCAATGGAATGGGTTGTGTTGGCTAATGCTAGACTGAATTGGGACTCGCGGTGCTGGTAATTGTGGATGTGTGTGCTGTTGAAATTCAATTGTTACAAGGAATGGCTTTGTTGGTTCAAACTGCAGCTGAGTTCAGGTGAAGTGCACAACTGGAGGTTGTGAAATTACAGGTGCAGTGACTTGAGGCTGGGAACTTGATGGCTGTGAGCTGAGAGCTGGTGCAGCTACAAATGCAGGACAAAAGGCCTGAGATGCAGCTGTGAGTGAATTGGCAGCTGTGACCTGAAGCTGTAGTTGGGAGAGCAAATGGAGCTTGAATTACAGGGTGTGCACATGAGCTGGAGTGGGCTTATGAGGTTGCAGCTCGGGTTTGGAGTCGAGTGACTGAGATGGAGGAAGTTGTAGTTGCTGGTGATCGAACGAAGCTCGAGTTTGAGACTGCAGCTGACTTGTGCAGAGGAGGTGTGTTGAGTTGCAGTTCAAGTGAGATGGGTTGAGGTTATGCTCAGTCTTGAATCTGCAGTGATGCAGTGGCTTGAGCAAATGTAATTGCAGTGATGGATATGTTTGAGTTGCAGGGGCTGTATTGCATAGAATGGCGTTGTGTTAATGGGTTTCGAATTGAGTTTCCGGGAGAACTGAAGAGCTGGTGCTGGTACTAATGGCACAGGGTGGAGATGATGAACATTGGAGGTCAGTAAGGTGGATTTGCAAGTAGGCCGAGGCTATGGTGATTGCGATTGGTGGAAGACCGAGATGATGGTTGAGGTGCAAGGATGGATGCAATGGAAAGAAGTTTGAGAAGGGAATGGATGTTGGCTTGTTGCCATGGATGTGAAATTACAGGGGACAGAATGGCAAGAAACCAAGCTGCAGAAATTGTGCGAAAACGGAGTGAAAATGGCGCGCCGGTGAGCATAGTTCCGGTAAACGGATTTCGGAAGTTAAAGTATGAATCGCAATATTTCAGTGAATCGCGAGGGGGGTATGAGTCGGATGCAAGAATTTATGGCCGGACATATGAGCTACGGGTCACGCTTTTGGGTACGTTTTCGCAAGGAATGAGAAGTTGGGTTTGATGGTTTTTGTGAATGTATGAATTGCAGAGAAGCAGAGTTGAGATACTGGAAGTGTAAAATGTCTTGTGACAGCTTCAGTAGCCGGAGGCAAGTTCAGGTGGCTGGAGATAATTTTCCGGCGACCGGATTCCGGCGATGACGTCAGCAAATCCGGCGACCCAGTTTTTAACCCAAAATTTCCAGAGATTTATTTTCACACATGGGCTTGGTGGACCACTTGGAGATGGGTTTTGAGAAGGTTTGACCTAAATTGGAATTGAAGAAACATATAAATAGAAAACCTTTTCTCTAACCATATATCTCCATTAGGGAGACTTCTACTTTTGTTCTAGGGTTTCACATGATAGTTTTCTTCTTTGCTTTCTATGATGATTTCCGAAAACACAAGTAACTAAGTTTTTATTATTGGTTGAAGATGTAGTTGGATTTTGCAACCAAGTTATGATTTTTATGAATTAGTTTCCTCTCAATATTATCGTATGATTTCTACGGGTTATAATAATTGCATGATTGATGTATTGCAATATGATTGAATGTTTGTTTAGTTAAGTCTAGAATTGATTGAACTCACATCCATATCTATAGCTATTTTAGGGTTTTCATCGAGCGATAACCTTGAATACGAGTAGCATGATATGATTCTAGGTTGTAGTGATACATCCTTGTAATCATATGTAGAAATTGACCTTTGTCCGAATTGTTTGCGCAATGTATTACAATTGCATTGATTAGCCTATTTTCGAAACTTAATGCTCCTAGGAATTGAACTTAATTAGCGCAAGGCGTTAGGTTATTCTTTAGGTAGAATTCACACGCAGACTCTAATGTGTGTGTTGATAAACTTTGGAAATTTATGGAGTATTCTTGCAATAAGGTATTCTATGGCTTTTGATGATAGCGAGATTAAATACGAATTCTATTCATATATTCATAAACTTGTTTACAATTGAAGATGAAACCTTTATCCAATATTTTCACATCCTTGATTTGCGTGTTTACTTTTATTTGTTTTGCTTTTATTTATTTCCGTTTAAATCAGAAAATCCTCGGTGTTTTATATAGGAAACCATAACATATCGACAACCTAGACCTCTCTGTGGGATCGATCCTTTCTTGCCCTTGCTTCATTATATATTTTGAGTAGTAAGAAAGTGTAAATTATTTTTGACGCTTACGACCGCGATCACACGACTATGGCTCTGACCCAATTAGCCATGTCTCTTCCACCACTAAGTTTTTTCTTGCCTCACCCATCTATGTCTCTTGGTATAGGTACTCTTCTTCTCCGCCCGACTCTAAACCAACAAATAATTTTTACGGTATACTAGATCACGTAAACATGGTTGCGTCTTCTGAAACAGAGAATACATTAGAAGACCTAAATAGAGCACGCAAGCAAACTTAATTCTTCTCAGGAATTGTAAGGATTGTTTTACATGTCATGGGCGAGGTGGTGAGATGAATAAGAGCCGCATATTTTGCTGTTTCTGCTTTATGATACTTGGTAATGGCGTGCTACCTTTGCCTTATTGTTAGGTTAGAACATAAATCAACGGTGATGTGTTTTAGGTAGTGTATGTGACGTATGAGTTCTGAAGATCCAACACATTATTATAATAGAAGGCAACATTATTTATCACTGGGTTATAGCAAAGTTACGATACAATGCCAAAATGTTATCCTACATGAGGTTTCGTGCATCGACAGTAGGTATGATAGTTAAATATAATCTGGTAAAAGAGACTCCAAAATTAATATGCTAAATTACTAATACCATCCAAGAACTTGGACACCAAAGATCTAATTCGGCATTGTAATTTTGTACTCAATTTCCATCTGGACAGTCTATGGTTGACAAGTTAACCATGCTCAAATCTGTTATGGCATATATGAAATCATTCAGTTTATACCATGTCGAATTCCTGATTATTTTGGCAAATGACACACTTGCATTATTTTCAACCATTGCTTTATTGGTTATTTATTGTTGTTGATAAACATACGTTGAATTATTATTATTGCTGCTTTATTTCTTTAGTGACTCTAAATTAACAGATATATTTTGGGGGTATACTAGATCCTGTAAACATGGTTGCGTCTTCTGAAACAGAGAATACATTAGAAAACCTAAATCGAGCACGCAAATGAACTTAATTCTTCTCAGAAATTGTAAGGTTTGTTTTACATGCCATGGGCGAGGTGGTGAGATGTATAAGAGCCACATGTTTCACAGCTTTTGCTCTATGATACTTGGTGGTGGAATGCTACCTTTGCCTTATTGTTAGGTTAAAACATAAATCAACAATGATATGTATTAAGTAGTATATGTGACGTAGGAGTTCTGAAGATCCAATGGATTATTATAATAGATGACAACATTTATTACTGGGTTACGAGTTACGACAAAGTTATGATACGGTGCCGAAATGTTATGCTATATGAGGTTTCGTGCATCGACAGTAGGCCTCATAGTTAAATATAATTTGATAAAATAGACTTCAAAATTGATATACTAAATTACTAATACCAGCCAAGAACTTGGACACCAAAGAGCTAATTCAGCATAATCTAGACAGTTTGTGGTTGGCATGTTAATCATGCTCAAATCTGTTATGCATATATGGAATCATTCAGTTTAGACCATGTCGAATTTCCTGATTATCTTAGCAGGTGTTGTTATCAGCTGGGTGCCCTTGTCCAAATGTGTGTGCCTTTAGTAATTTCTCCGGGTGCCTTTAATACTTTTTCGAGCCAATTTTTCCGTACATGTTTACTTCTCGAAAACGCATGCAAATACACAATCGAGCAAAAATAATTATAGAGACTTGAGACAAATCAGACACAAAAATGTGTCTATCAACTAGGTCCCTGGGTTTTTCTACAAGATTGCAGTTTTCCTCGTTAACAAAAATATCCGGGGTCTGTGTTATCTCTTTTCCGCATTATATTGTTTTATCTTTATAATTGAAATATCACAAGTTGTACGTATCTAAACCTAGATAATATTATCTCAACTGTAAAGTGTTAGAGTAGTATTACCATTTATCTTTTAACTGTTTTGTCAAGTGTAATAGGAGTGTTAGTCTATCTTGTATCAGGTGTTGTCTATATAAGGACAGACCTACATCTTATCTTTTAAACCTAATGCAATACAACTTTAAATTCTCCAAACATTCTTTCATGGCATCAAGAGCCAGGGAGAAACCCTAGACGTTTTTCCGATCCTGCGACCTATCCAAACCCTTAAATCAAATCTTAAATCCATGTAATAAAAATATTATCCAATCGTTTAAAAACCCTATTGTTTTCTGTTTTTAATCGAGTCATGAATCTGAAAAACAAAATCACAGCTAATTGTTATCACTTTGCTGGCGATTAAATTTGCTCAACTTCGTCTTCCGCTTGATTTCAATATCAATAACAATTAGAACTACCATGTTACATACTTTATTCAACCTTTCTTAACCTAAACTTTGCAATCTCTTCTAAACCTAATCGCCGGCAAACCCCCAATTGTTTCTCATCCTAAAACATTTACAGCACTACTCAAAACTTCAAAAACCTGATTATCTAAATACCCATTATCTTATTTATGTGAGTTGCTTTTCGTTGTTCTTCCGCTAATTTTCTGAATATCAAGGTAATTTCATACCTATTGTCACTGTTGCAGGAAGTTAGGTGATTTGGATTTACAAACCCCTTATACAGATCTGAAATTTCTTATAAACATCATTAATTCAGTCTTCTGTTGCTACTCTAAGTATTTTGTTTGTTCATGTACTTTCTTGATTGCTCAAACTTTTTGTGGATGTTAACAATTGAAATTTCTTATCAACATCACATTTTGAAAGTTTCTGAAAAAAAAAAAAAAAAAATTCAGAAGTCTTTATCATTTTTATCAACTACAGATCCTGTGATTTTCATCTTTGATATCACAATTTCAAAATCTTACACCAAATTTTCTTTGGAACTTTCACCAACAATTTCTACAAACATCAATTGCCTAGCTCTGATAATTTTTAAACTGCAAGTTCCTTAAGTGCTACATCTGGTGAATATATACTGATAACTCAAATGCTGGGTCAAATGTTGCTTCTACTGAGGTTGAAATTGTTGATGTTAGATGCTTGTTTTCACCCTGCTACAAATGTTGTTGATTATTGATTGAAGGTTCTTTGATTTTTGGTTAAATCTCTTGCATCAAATCAAGTTTCATACCAAGGTAATTAGTTTCTTCTTAGCTGATTTCAATGAAATAATTTGTGTTAAATGGTTTTGATCAATATCTCATAAAACCAATTTTCTTCAAAAACCTTATTACCATTTGAAACCAGTTCACAACATTTCAATACCCAGGTTAACATTGTCTAAATAATTGATACATTATTTTGTTCTCAATTTATTTGATTGTTGATGGAGATTACCACAGATCTAACCATCATCAGCAAACCAAACTTAAACAAATTCCAAAACAAATCAATACCATTACCATTTGTGTCTGTTAACCAACACAGAACACTACCATTACCATTTGTGTATGTTAACCAACGAGAACACTACCATTACCATTTATCTTTTAGCCAACACATAAAACTACCATTACCAATTGTATACATTAACCAACACGAACACCAAAACTTTTGTCTGTTAACCAACACAGAACACCACAACTTTTGTCTGTTAACCAACACAAAACTACAACTATGAAGAGGTATATTGACTATCTCATACTAAACTTGATGAAGAGGCATTCCGACTATCTCACACCCACATTTGAAGAGGTATTCCGACTATCTCACATAACCATTTGGAGAGGTATCTTGACTATCTCATACTCTAAAGTGAAGAGAAACGTTCTCATAACCAGAATTGAAGAAGTTTGAAGAATCTTTCATTTGCAAATTATTTATTCACTACTTTTGTAATAACTTTAGGCTTATCTTCTACTGTCTCTTTCTTAGTATTAGGCAAACTGATGTATGTGCACTCCCTACTTCAGTTTGAGGGGGAGTGTTAGAGTAGTATTACCATTTATCTTTTAACTGTTTTGTCAAGTGTAATAGGAGTGTTAGTCTATCTTGTATCAGGGTGTTGTCTATATAAGGACAACCCTACATCTTATATTTTCAACCTAATGCAATACAACTTTACCTTCTCCAAACATTCTTTCATAAAGGACCTACACGACTCCTTCTTGTTGAATTCGTATCTTGAAATATAGATTACAAGACTTGTTCTTGTTGGAGTTCGGTTCGTGAACAGTTCCGGTAAATACTAGGTTTACGTTGTTAAAATAATATTAAAATACACTTTCGTAACTGGATGTATAGATTGCACAAGGATTGTCCATATAGGTTCCCTAACGAAAAAGTTGGTGGTGTACTAGTTAGCCTCTCCTTTTCAAGCTATTCAGAGAGCATTATGCTTAAAAAGTTGTCACAAAAAAATGGGATAGTCAAGTAGAAAGTGCTAACGCATTACGGTGTCAAGCTCTGCAAAATCAAGAACATTTGGTTTATTTAACAAATAATTATGAAGAATAAAAGTTGAGGCATGATGCTGAGAACATAATAAGACAAGATACTGAGAGTTTTGAGTTTTTGCTAGTATGGTTATTTGGCATAATATTTGATCAGCCATGTACAGGTTAGTAAACCATTGCAAACGAAAGATACCGATATCTATTGGACCATTCAACAATCGAAGGGACTCGTTTCCTTTCTTGAAACATACAGAACAAATGGATTCGAACAAGGGACTGCTGAAACTGGACTTATTGCGATTAAAATGGACATTTAACCTATTTTTCGGGGAGAGATATTTTATTATAAAAAGTATCCATTTGGTGAAAGTGCAAGTCATAAGACAAGTCTACCACCTAATGATTTTTTTAGAGTAAACATTTTCATGTACTCTTGGATCGAGCTCTTGTTTCGATTAGTACGAGATTTGAGCAATTTTAAATTTATGAAGAGATCTTTGTGCTCTTTATTCCATTAGTACGAGATTTGAGCAATTTGAAATTTATGAAGAGAACTTTGTTTTCTTATTTGATACTAATCGGATGTACTCTGTTGACGAAAGCCTAAAAAACTCATGACAAAGCTAGATTTGTTATTGGAATTGATAGTGTTGCCGTGCATGATTCCCATGTGTATGAGAAAACCTAAAGATGGATAGCTTAAACGATTTTGTAAATTATCTCCGATCCACAATTTCACGAGAAAAATTAAATGGACTAGGTATATTGTCTATTCAACAAGCAATGACTAAAAAAGGTATATTGTCTATTCAACAAGTCATCTTCAGTCATCATACTATCATCATCATCATCATCTTCTCTTCATCATCTTCATCTTCTCATCAGTCCTCATCTTCATCATGCCCATCATCTTCCATCTTACATCTTCTCTTCATCATCTTTCTTCATCTTCATCATCTTCATCATCATCATCATCATCTTCATCTTCTTTATCTTCTTCATCATTTTTTTCTTCATCTTCATCATCATCATCTTTCTTCATCATCATCATCATCATCATCATCATCATCATCTTCATCTTCATCTTTCTTCATCATCATCATCTTTCTTCATCATCTTCATCTTCATCATCCTCATCATCATCATCATCATCATCATCATCATCTTCATCTTCATCTTCTTCATCATCTTTCTTCATCTTCATCATCTTCATCATCATCATCATCATCTTCATCTTCTTCATCATTTTTTTTCTTCATCTTCATCATCATCATCTTTCTCATCATCATCATCATCATCATCATCATCTTCATCTTCATCTTTCTTCATCATCATCATCTTTCTTCATCTTCATCATCATCATCATCATCTTCATCATCATCATCTTTCTTCATCTTCATCATCTTTATCATCTTTTTCATCATCTTCATCATCATCATCATCATCATCTTTCTTCATCTTCATCATCATCTTCATCTTCATCATCATCATCTTGCTTCATCTTCATCATCATCTTCATCATCATCATCATCATCATTTTCTTCATCTTTATCATCATCATCATCATCTTCATCTTCATCATCTTTCTTTATCTTCATCATCTTCATCATCATCATCTTCATCATCTTTCTTCATCTTCATCATCTTGTTTCCATAAAATTAAAACCATAGAAAAAAGATTTGAGAGGAAAATAAAAACTAAATCTAGAAGAAGAGAAAGTAAATGCGAGAATAATTCCATCTCTCTTACCTTTTGACTATATATGTGGTCTTTATCCAAAGGGTATTACCTTACTACAAGGTGACATTTGCATCATCCATGACATCGGTCATGGGGACCAAACAATAATTTT
>JAJJWW010016129.1:0-92927 GCA_023531295.1 Papaver armeniacum
AAGTAAAGCCAGCCACCCCATAACCTTGTTTTTTTTAAATGGCTAAAATGCCCTTGTTTAATTAACACCTAAAATTCTCGATTAGGTTAATTAATTGAGTTTAGATTAAAATTTGAAATTATGAATTAGGTGAATTAAATCTTTTATCTCCCTTATGAGTTCGATTTCGATCAAAAAATTTTGTTTTGAAAAATATGAAACGCGTCGGCGAAGGTCAGTTTGAATAAGGTCTGCATTTATAATATAGCCTAGGCATGGTATTTGTTGAATAAATGTCGACCAATTTTAGCCTAAGCATGGTCCTATGGATGAATAAAACTAACCGTTTGTGGCGGAAGGGTCTTTGAACGTAAAATTATTTAATTTCTTACGGTCGGCACGTAAATATCTCCTATAACGACTGATATAGTCGGCATGCACATATAATTTATGACAGTAATAGGCGTATGTGTAGCCGGCATGTTAAGGATTTATAACCACGCCGACATTTACATATACCAATGAAAAGCAGAATATCGGAAGATCTAATTCACTTTATTCATGCAATTTTGGTTACTACATTGATTGAAAACGGAGGGTTTACATAGAGGTCTACCCACAAAACCTATACAAAAAGTTCTAAGCCATCAATCTTCCTCATCCGAAAGACAATCGTATCCAAGTACTCCGGTTATCCTCGTGGATTCTTTGTGCCGAAGAGATAGCCTGCATCGAATAAATCTTCCCCTTCCTCCAAGTAGCGCTCTCACGACTTAGACGTACAAAAACACAAAAACAAACTTACATTTGTTAGTGGTGTTTCATTGGAAGATAAAACAACATGGGTTGCGTAAAAAATAACCACAAAATTACTTACAAATTGTGCAATGGACAAGGTGAAGGGGCGAGTGTTAAAAATCCGAGGTTGGAGAGCCAAAAAGCTTCAGTATCGCATTTTCGATGACTAGGTGCCTTTCATGGACTTGTTGAATACTTCTTCCATTAGGATTACCAAACTCGCCGCTAAATTTGTTGTGCCTAGCTAAAAAAGTTCAGGAATCCTCCCTTTCTGGTGTTGACAATTTAAGTCGATTTTCCTCTGTGCTTTGGTGCCAAATCTTCATTTGAATCAAATGAAGTCATTGTTGTTTGGGCTATTGGGTGAGTTTGATGGATTGTATGATATGAGCTTTGGATAGTATATGGAACTATTTGTATGTTGTTTTGTAGAGAGAGAAGTAGTGTGTTTATAGGATTGTACCCAAATTTGGCCGTTATAGTGCCCAAGTACAAGTCAATCAATGAAATTGTACTTGTCAAAAATTGAATTTGAATTTGCCCGGTGAGATTTTTTTTTTTTATCGGTATGCCGACTACCTAGGGCGGCAGGGTGAGAAGTGTATAACTATGCAGCGTTATGATGTGGTTTTGGCATCGATCAAATCATTTTCTTGTCAATACGCCGATAATATATTTTGAAATTTCTTTCACTTAGGCTATGATATGGTTTATAGAAAAATTTAAAACCATGCCTACGTTATGATGGTTTTAGGTAATTTTAAGAAGGTATTTTTCTCTGTAACAAATCACGGCATGTTCGAAACATAATACACCGTCATCAGATCTTCACGGGCTTGGTAATGAGATCCTCACTCACTGCCTTCGACCCCCGGTATGCAAGCATTACGGACAAAATGTTATCGACACTTCAAAACCTTGCTCATTGCATGTCTCCAAGATGGTGAATTAAAATAACACGCTCACTTGCACTTAAACCTTACGTGTTTAAACAAACCTTTCATTCAACAATTAGAAATCAAACACTGTTGTCCAAAATAAGAAAACATGTCCCATAAACCTTTAAAAAACCATTTGTCCAACCATTAACCTTTTAACATTTGTCCAACCCAACATAAAGAAATAAATTAGAAACGATTCATTCACCATGAGCACGAGCACGACCACGAACCTCTCCCCCTTTTGTGAACACCAAGATCTATTACATACCTTCACCACCACGACCACTACGAGCCCTCTTTTTGTCGGTATTCATCTTGGCTTGTGCTTCTGCTCCCGGCATTTTCTTCCCTCTTTAATTCAAAGATCAGCTTGCTTGAACATTTCATAGGCATCCTCATTGTCCAAGATTGCTAGCATAGTGAATGTGCTTGGTTTGCTCTTCAATCGACAAAGGCTCTCCTTTTCTCTCGCGCAACTTCATGACTTCACAAAGGTCTTCAAATCCCCTTCTATTTTCAGTTAAACAACAAACAATTAATAGAATTATTCGATAATGTAATCTAAAAACAAAGTAAGAGCTACTCCAAAATACTTACAAGGAAGTTAGGAATTGTGGTTGAGTCATTCATTGCCATCTTCCTCTTACGAGCCAATTGTTCACCTAGTCATTTCCCTAATCACGGAGGATGAGCCCAACCCAAGTACCACGACATGTATCTCTCGAGCTTCATGATCCTTCTGGCCGCCTCGTCCAAAGACTCGTATCGACTTTTACTTGGCCAATTCTTCCGTTCAATGTCCTAAGAGTTAGGGGTGGAGCGTAAGCGACGATAATAGTTTTTTGGGATGTGTCATAGTCCTCCCTTAACACTTTAAAGAAAGGCTCAAGAATCAAATGGGTTCTGGCTCACAGTAACCCAATTGTCGCATTACTAGATGTGGGGATCGTACATTGAAAATCCATGGGAGAACAACAAGGGTCCGTAGTATAATGCAACATCATTCTCCTTTGGATTAAACCTTGATTTATAGCATCTCTATGAAGGATCAAATATTACCTCATCCGCAGTCAATTTGTCCAAGGCAATTCGTTAATAGCTCGGTACGGCAGATATCCTCTTCCAGGCACATAAATTATTTTGCGCTCGCTTATCAATCGTAAGCTTTTCATTTAATTTGACGTGGGGTGGTTTCACCAAAGAGTGAGTACTCCATATATCCAAACCTATGAAAACACAAAGTTTAGTAAGAATCAAACATTACAAGCATTTGGCAAATATAAATGGATTTAGACAATCTAATTACTCCTGGAAGAGACATATGTTTCCGTGCTTGCGCGCTGAGTGCCCTTGAAGCCTTTGTCAACTCATTGTTGAGAAGGCGACCACCGCAGTACCCAAGAATACTCATGCATCTTATCTAAGGGATCCGGTAGTTGTAAATAACTGGCACACTGCAAGACGTCGGGAAGATGCATGCACTTGAGACGTATAGAAAATAAGGTGACGCTGAGAAGATTGATCCGCACGGGGTTCACCCTTCCTTCCACATCAAGATTTTCTTGGTCCTAGATAATGTATCCCTCGGCTTCTTGAGGATTAAACTTCTTGCTTATATTACCATCCTTCATCGCAAGCATAGACTCCGTCCTAATCAGTCCCAACGAACGTGTTGGTCAATTTGAAGATTTCCTCCCAAGAAATGTTATTATCGAAGCCCTCACCGATCTTTTCCCTCAACCTCGAGGCCTAGAATTTGATGAGCATCATCTAGAGTTATCGCCATCTCACCGAATGGGAATAACATTGTATCGGTCTCCCGTAGAACCTCTCACGGTAATGCGGTCTGATAACTCTATCATACTCAACATTGAACTCTCCACCGTTGGCAACAACCCGGAGTTCTTGACAATCACTTTCACCTCTCACATTCATCCTCAAGATCCCAAGTCTTAGTCATTGAACACGCTAAAGCTTGCGCCTCCATGAGACTCGGATAGCATGCTTGTGATCCTAAATACCAAAAACACAAAATGAAAAGAAACCACAAACACTTGACGCTGGGGGGGGGGAAATTTAAGATAGTTACACACTTAAATGAAAACAAAGACGGATTGAGATTACTTACGATAGTATTTTGGATTTCACATGCCCACGAGTCTTTGTATCCAAAAAGAACATGTCCACCATCTAAAGGGTCCCAGGGGAAGCCGTTTGGTTTTGATTTAACCTTCAATTCGAGGGAGGCATGTGGAATTGGGCGGTTTAGTGATAACCCTTTTCTCTTCCGGTTTACACTACATTTGCGGCTTGGGTTTGTTCCCCAACTTCTTCTTCTTCTTCTTCTTGTTCCTTCTGCCTCTTCAACAATTTCATCACGAATATCCACTTACCTTGATCTCCATTACCATTACCATCATCATCATTACATTCCCTCCTCCAACATTAGGCATGTCTTGATCACCATCATCATCATCTCATCATTGTTACCTCCTCCAGCTCGGGATTTCTTTTCATCACCATCATCATCGTCACCTCTTCTACGAGATGGAATGATTGGTCTTCATCTCTGGAGTCTCGTCCAATCACTGGTTCCGATGGTGGTTGATAATCATCATTCGACACACGGATCTTTGTCGATTCCCGCCACAACGTATGCCTACGATGTCTTAGAAGTCAAGAGTTTGCTCACCAACACGAGGAGGTCTTGAAGGAGGACTAAGATCTTTTTGAGCTTTCTTGTTTGCATTTTTGCAACTCCGAACAAGAACAATTAAAGAAAAAAACTATAAATCGGAAGGCTCAACATATATAACCATTCCGGCGGACTAAGGTAGGGATCGATATCTAATCAACAAGCCGGCTAAACAAGGGTCGGGAGGGTTTTATTCCAATAACTTTCTACTTAGGTTTTTAACAATCCAGGATAGGGTTTTCAAGCGCAAAAGTCTTCCGCGTCCATAATAAAAACAGCAGGCTAACATAACGTGAGGCGTGGTATTATTTAGATACCATTCCGACCTTTATCATTCAAGGCATCGTAGACGCTAGAGTTCAAATCCACGGCAAGTTAAAGTTTATAACCAACTTAAGCAAAAAAAAAAGCGCCGCAAGATTATACGTTGAATAACATCCAGGCCATGTGAAAGCGCTTACAAAAACTAAACCGCAGCAAGATATTCAAACAACGATCATCCGTTGGAACCTAACTATGAAATCCCGGCGAGTGGTCGTGAAACAAACACATTCGAGCGAGAAATAAGCGCAAATTCAAAGATTCGATTTTACGACCTAATTTGACATGCAAACATGAAATCGAAGTATAGAGTGAGTTTAAGTAGGCCCTTACTTTCTTAATCGCACCATTCTGCGTTTGAGCGGGTTCAATCTCTTCTTCTTCGACGGTTTTTTTTCTTCTCTTTTTGTTGAACTAATTTTGCAATTCCGGGTTGTATTGATTGGTTTTCGCCCGGCGCCTTTCTACTGAGTTCTTACGCTTTGGTGGTTCCATTGATGAAGATTACTCGGAGTTTCGAATCGACGATGCTTAATGAATTAATCGACGAGTTTTGTGGTGGTGGTGGGGGAGGAGCAGTGTAATAGTTAGGAAGAAGAAGAAGAGAAGAAGGAAGATGAAATAAAAAACCGATTATGGTAATAGAATTATAAAGGTCAAGGGTAGTATTGTAACTTCAACCAAATTTGACCTCCCAAAGTAGGTCACATGTCCACTTAAAATTGGGTATGCCCAATTAGTTTTGGCTATACCCCAACAAGCGGGTAAAACTCATGTCTTTATCTAAGTTTTAATATAATAAAATTCTCTTATCAAAGGAAAGAAATACTTTAGAGTAGGGGTGAGCATGGGTAGGTATGGATAGGTTTTCACCCCATCCGCATCCAATCCACCGCACTACGGATTTTAATTTGGCATCCGCATCCAATCCATATCCAACGGATTTGCATCCAATGGATACACGGATGGACGGATTGGATACGGATAATCCAAATCTGATTTGTTTTAGTTAAAATTTATAGTAAAGAAAATAAAGCTAACACAAATGACTCCTTATAAAACCTACATATCCTATATATGTATACAAATATAAAAATGTCATGTACAACACCCCAAGCAAAATATCTTAAAAATTCCTAAATGATCCAAGTATTTTTAACTATATAAATGCTTCTAATTTAACTGATATGGATGTCCAACGGATTTTCAAGGTTGCATCCGGGCTGATCCGTTATCCGTTGGATTTCAAAAATCTGATCCGCATTCAACCCATTAACGAATCTGGCCCTGGACATCCATCCGCAAATTAACGGTTGGTCCTGGTTAAATCCGCGGATTACGGACCAAATGCTCACCCCTGCTTTAGAGCCATTCTTTAACAAAATTGATCCCCATGGCCCAAGCCTACATGAAACGTTGTTGGCAGTTGGCACCCTGAGGGGCCCAGAGAAAGAAGAAAGGTGTAAAATCTAGATAAGTAAAGTGAAACTGGTGGGCAGTGGCTCAAGGAGCGTCAGTGGACTAAAACAGCAAGTAATAATAGTCAGATGGATATATTTAAAGTTTAAACACAGAATGTAAAGTTCATCGTTTCAGAAACTTCAGATGGCTTCAGTTTCTTCTTCTTCTTTGTTTTCAGTCACTCGGGAGAAGAACTCCACCCTGCAATTCCATACCCTATAACAACTCTAAAGGTAACTCTTACAAAACCAACAAACTATGTAGAGTTTTAGAACTAATTTCTCCTTATATGTCTAGATTTATTGGATGTTTTTGTACACCAGGAATGAGAAATTGGAGAAATCAGTCAATTGTCCAGTGCAGCCAGAGAACTACTCACAATTCAGGGTAATTTACCAAACTTAGTATCATAATGTTTCCATTATCTATTGTCATCCTATCTGAGACATTTATTGTTTGTATTATTATGTTTTAGTAATTGCATTGAAGAGGAAGAACAATCAAAGAACACAAAAAGGAGAGAAGCTTTAATTCAGATAGCCACATTTGCTGGATTTTCTTACTCTCCATTCATTGGTCTCTGCAGCAGCAGAAGAGAATGGTAAGTTCTTCTTCCGATGCTTTCTGTATCAGCGAATACTGAAATTGATTTGGCTCTGAGTTAAATTGTTTCAATCTGGTTGAAATTCTGCAGACAATTTCGGGTTTATTCAGATGAAACAAATAAATACAAGATTATGGTCCCTGAAGGTGAGAGTTATTTGCAAACCAGTAGTAAAAAGTGAGTATCATCCCGCGAGGACATATGGAGGAGGTGGGCACTTAAGAAACTCCCAAGTGGCCTTGAGGGATTCAAAGTGGTTACCCATATGGAGCAATCCACCATCGAAACAGTTACCCCATGAGTTATTAGTAACTATAGAAATTAGGCTAATCCCAGACATGTGTTTGTGCAGATTGGCAAGTTGGTCAAGGAAAGGACAACGGGACTCCGAGCTTTAACTGGATTTACCCACAAGTTGCCTCTGAATCCAATGGTATTTTGTTATCTGAGTGTATATCATGAATCCATATGTTTATTACAGGCTTTTGTGAAGTTTGTTTAATTGAGAGAAGTGGATTTGCTTGTTTCAGTTAGTGTTTTTATCACCTTGCTTGGTGCTGACTTCACGAGAATGGAATCTTTCGCAAAGTTGAAGAGTTTGCCGAGACTCTGTAAGTAGTGGTGAGTATTTGCTTTCAATGAAGTTTCCCTCGCTCGTTTAATATTCCAGTCAATGGGATGAATGGAGAACTTATTCTGTTTGATGAGTAGGTTAGTGGACTAGATAGAAGTTGGCAAAGGCTCCAGGTGCAGCCGCAAAACTTATCTCCTGCAAATCTTCAAATGGTATTCATCTATCCAGGCAATCTTTTTCTTTCTGCAGTTGAAGGTACGAATGTAGTTGTTGTTAAACTTAACATTGCTTGATCAATTCTATGTATGCACAGGGTTTTATAATATCGAATATACACTACAAAAACCAGGTGAGAGTTGCAGACACATATATTCCAAGATCGGGATGGCTAACAACGGCTATTACAACAGATTGTTCACTGTAACTGGGCAGGTATCTGTACATATAACCATACTCCAAATACATTTCTTTCCCTTCTTTTTTTTTTCCTTCTACTTGCTATGTTGTAAGTGCAAATTAAAAAGGGATATCTTGTGTTGTTGTAGTTTATGGAAGAAGAAACAGACAAATACAGTTCCAATGTTCAGAAGGTGAGCTAAACAATCTCGAACTGTTTTGCGTGGTTTAGACTAGTTCCTTCAAACTTCCAAATCTCTTTTACTGAACATGTTCCACTTGCTTTGCAGACTGTATCATCCTTCAAGTTCACTTGAGTAACATGGCAAGGTTCTTTAAATATACAGAAACAGAACTGAACTTTAATAGTTCTATTTGATCTGAAAAATTTGTGGTAGAGAAACTAACACAGAATCATTTGATTGTCCATTGCAGTCATACATTATTACCTATAATGACAAACATGACTCCTAAATTGGTTATGTTTTTAATGCAAACCAGAGGGGCGAGTTCTGCGAGGAATCAAGGTTGGCAATGAGATGTAAGGTCCCGAGGAGCAGAAAGCAAAACAAAATTCTCATAGAGTAGTTTTTCATTTTAATCTGTGTATGTATACCATATAGAGGATGTATTTTGGTGCAGTTTATGATCCAGCTTTGTGGATGCAAATCCACAGCTACAACTTTTGCTAAATAAATAGATTGTATAAACTAGCAACAATGAGAACATACATGCGCATAAACTCTGTGTGCAAGATGTGAAGGTTGTCTCTTGTTTCAAATTGATATAGTTCAAATGGATCATTTTCAGAGGTCAATTCTTTACAATGACTAGATGGTACATCACGTCGCTCTTTAAATTGAAATACTAACATGATTTTATACCACCTCATTCATATGACAATGAAGAGCACAGCCATAGATTACATATATATTCAAGTTTTTGAAGCTTTTCTGGATTCTCTCTGTGTGCAACATGCTATATAGCCATCCAAAGTGAGCAATAAGTCATGTAACAACATCTGTTGTGTTAACACATCCTTTCTCTATGCTTGTATTCTTGTTTGATGGAGTTGTACAATGAAACAGAAACGCCAGTTGATCAGCAAAAAACTGGTTTTTCATATCCTGCAATTGGTGCCACTCTTTCTCCATGTGCAGTTCCATTTCCTCAAAATGAACAATTTTCTCCTGAATTTCCTTCATCTGCAAAAAAGAAAGAAAAAGACGTACAAGTGTTGATGCTTGACGGATTTCACCAAAATTGTAAGGTTACTTCAAGTTCACGTTGAAACAAGCTTGGAAATAGACATACCTGAACTTCTACCATGTCTGATATGGATTTCTCTGGATTTTGCTCGTCCTTCTTAAGAGACACCTGTGCTTCTCCAACAGCCTCTTCCAATTTGCTCAAGGTGGAATTGTCAGCAGCACCAGACACGGCCTCCTCCACTTTGCTCAAGGTGGAATTATCATTGTCCGTAGCACAAGATACAGACACCTCCAATTTGGACAATGCAATTGCCATTGTTAGTAGCACCAGATACCACGCCTGAAGCAAGTTATAAATACCATTAGTTCGGAATATATAAAATGCCCGACATTATCCAAAGAGCCTACCAAAAAAGTCCTCGTCCGATGAAAATGATTTTCGCGAGGGGTTTTAACCTTTAATATATGACAGGTCATATGTTGTTTCAAGCAATTGAGAGATTCAGACATGAACAGCTTAACATGAGGATTTTCCAAGCACTTGTTATGAACCAAATACTGTAAACCATTTTCTGATTCGTATTTCACGGTGAATAATTATTTGGTTGTATAAATCATACCACTTCTTTATGTAATTCAAACACTATTCTACCCTATCCCCCAGGTTTCATCTACTACCTACAAGTTCAGCATGCTTCCTCCATCCAGCTCCCACTCAAGGTGTTAATTACTGTAGTTCATACACACTAACTGCTAGCTAATACTAAAGTAGGAGTCCCCACCCGGCTTCAGCAGGGAGAGACTCAAATCCTTCTCTGATCCCTTTATGACCAATAAGAAGGTCCTCCTCAGAAAGAGCTGCCACTGCTCGAGCTGCAGCCTCTGCAACCCCAGACCCAGCCATAGCAGATAAGAAAGCCACCTGAGAACACATCAGATATAACATTAATACAGATACTTCTGTCTCCATTTTCAAATCTTATGCCCTTAGGCAACTCATTAATAATTCATATATAGCAGAGGACCAATCATTCAACGAGAGTGTTTCAACCACTAAATCAAACTTAAACAAAACCATGGAATCATATATAACTTCCCTTATTTCTAACGTGGTGTAGTTAAGTAAATACCTGAGCCATAATTGGGTTGCTTGCATCAGCAAGTGGTGTAAGGCACCTTTTCTTTGCTGGGGATGATGAGGAAACATTCTCCGCTCCAGCTTCAGTCTCACTTTGGTCTTTTGTATCATAGTACTTGTCAACCTCTGCAGAGGCTGGAGGGCCTACAAATTGTTCCTTGAAGGGAAGTTTGATAAAACGAGCAACACACTCTTTCTCACTTCTCCCACCAACATGCTCAGCTACCTTCTTCCAGTCATCACCAAAGTGCTGAATGGCTTCAAGAAGGTGTAGAGTATCTTTTTCCGTCCAGTCACCCGTCTTAGTTGCTTCCCTGATTTCAACCCTTCTGAATTCTGTAGCACTGACACCCACACGATAGTTTCCGCGAACATAGCATCTTGCACAGAGAGTAAGATCATGCTGTCCAACACATTAAATGATCCGGAACATGAGTATGTTATCTTTGAGAATAGACTTTGTTACACCATAATCTATTTACCTTAGCTTAAACATTTAAGCGCATAACATAACCCTGTAACAAACATAAGTTGAGCACAACAGACTCACTTAGGATGGTCTAAATTGTTGGTTGGTTCAAGCCTTCAAGGGGATCTTTGGTATTAGAGGTGACCAAATGTTGCTTATCAGGTGCAAAATACATTTTAAATCTTAAAATTAAAGCAATAGAGATTCATCATAGCGCATATGCAACCACCATCAGAATGTAAGATGGCACATCAACAATATGTAGAATATATCAAGAAACAAGAAAAAACATTTTACCTGATCACAAACAAAACAAGCAATGCTGCAAACAGTTTTGCATCCACTACAGAATTTCTTTGCGGTTTTTTCGCTGAAGAAGACAAAGGAAAAGGCTGGTAAGGACTTACACTAATAACCCCTCATTCGACTTAACACTACCAGTACTACTACTCCCTTTCTCTTCCTTCGACCTCAGCGGAACCATGCCAGTATAATTAATCAAACCCCAACCTTCAAGAAAATCAAAACTCTACGAATGGAACCAACATCACCAACAAGCATTTTCCGAATCTCCGTATAAGTAATCTTATTCATAGGCTTTTTCTAAATTTTTTGAATCATAGTATCTCTATAATACTTATACACACTAGGTTTTTCGTAGTCGACTTCCCATCAAAGAATTCAGGTAAAAACGAGTCTCCGTTTCATGAATTTTATCCCATGAAAACCATCCTAATAACAAACAAGACAAAAAGAGAAATTCACTTGAAAAAATAATCAAAGAAAAAGATAAATCTAAGAAATTAGGGTTTGTAAACAAGGGGAAAAGTGAAATACTTACTTGAATAACTAGGGATACTGATGACATTGTGGTTAGACGTTGAAGGAGAGGAAGATTTCGATGGTTTGGCAACTAGTGGTGGCGTTATGATATCTTTGAATCAGGAACTTGCAGATTTACGACCGGAGACGACGGAGTTCTAGGGATTTCTGTCGGCGGAGGTGGTGGTATTTGGGAAATCGACACCGGTTGTTTGATCACTGGGAATTGAGCTGCTTCCATTGCACAGTAGTTGTTAAGATGGCGGAACGGTGAGTGTGTGTGAGAGTGAGAGCGAATCTCAAACTAACCGTTGTGATGATTTGGGGTGCGATTACGAGGACAATGAACGAAACATTAAGACCTTGTTAAGCCTTTTGAGGAGTCTTGTAAGGACGGATATGCCCATGCTAAGACTCTAGCTATTTGGGCTTAAAGTTGGACCACCGTATCCGTTTCCAGTAAGTCTTTGCAACCTCGGTCGGGTCAAAGTTAAGTTTTTTAGGCATCCCTTTTCATGGGAGACCAAATCCAAATCCAAAGTCTTTTCCAGTAGCAAGTACCGGGTCGACTAGAGAATATCTCCTAAGAGTAGAATATAGGTTTTACGCCGGCCTGTCCGAGCCTCACACAACTTGCACTACTGCTTAGCAAAAGTACTTGACGCTACCAAGGCGCGATTGTTTATGTTTTTGGACCAGATGAAAGTAGTCACCGTGTTAAAGGGATTACGAATTCTCGACCATTAATGCGGATATACTTGCGCCATGTCCCGGTTGCAGAAGCTACGGGATGTTTCCCCTTCACAATCCTGCCAACTGCAGCGCTACAGGGGGATTCCCCCCCTTCACAAACTGCAGGGTTGCCTTTACGTGTTCGATGATTGGGTTGTAAAGAATTTTAAATGAAACAAAGGAGAGGGTTGTTAGTCTACATACCTGAAACCCACCTCTTCCACGCGTATTGCCGCCCTCCATGTATGTCTGTCCAACGCCCACTCTAGTGAAAGATTTCGGTTGCTTAAGTCGTTCTTTACACACTCGTCCCAAGTTAGCTTCGGTCGGCCTCTACGTTGCATCCGTCCTTCAACGCGCCTGATATGACCTACTCTCATTTGAGGCATCGGGCGGTCTTCGCTGGAGATGCCTAAACCACAAGAACCGATGTTGTACGAGCATCTCCTTGATTGGATCTACCATAAGTTTCTTACGTACGTATTCATTCCCGATACGGCCATGCCTAGTATGCTCGCATGCCCACCTCAAAGATCCGCATTTCGGTACTCTTCAGTCTTAAAGTGTCCTACTGCTTATCGCCAAAGATTCCGCACCGTATAGCAGACAGCAGCCCGATCACGGATTTGTAGAACTTATTTTTGAGCTTTAGCGTCTCTTTGCGGTCCTTTTTCATGGGTCAATTTTAGGAGGTCATTATGAAGTAAACCTAAATCAACCCTTATCTAGATATTCATGTTAATATCAAAATCACCCTTTCTAATTAAGTTAGTTTAATTATTAATTTAAGGTAATTAAAAGTGTTTTTTTAGAAAAATAATTACATATTAAGCTCTAAAAAAACAGGGTGATACTCTTAGAGTTACACAAACACCATCCATATTATTTGGGCTAAATGAAAACCGTATCCAATGAAAATGGAACAGAAACCCCATTTCAATTCAAATTAGTTAAATTTAGTTTTTAACTGATTATACATTCCAATTCTGCCCTGAACCCCATATATACACGATCTTTATAATGGAAATTTTGGCGGAAACATAATAGAATTTATGGAGATCGGATTTACAGAGAGGATTCGAGATATTCTCTATCGTAATCTTTCCGTATTTAGATTTTAAGGTTCATATATACCAGATTTATACCAATTTCATCGATATTTACAATTCAAAACTATTCCTATCTCTTTCTACGGTTCGATTTCATATTTGATCATCTCAGAAACTAATTTTGAGATCTCTTTTTCGCTTCAGTTTAGTTGAGTTAGAGAACAGATCGTAGATTTCAATCTTAGATCGAGATTGATTGAAGAAATTGAAGAAATTTGGTTTTTCGTTCTCATCTTCTGTTCAACTTAATTTGAAGAAAAGAAGAGAAATAACAGTATAATTCTTCGAATTATCATGTTAACTCTATCATCTTCAGATTGAGTAGTCGAGCCATATTCATCAGTAATGCAAATTCGATTTTCAGGTATTTTTTACTTATTTGATTTGTTTTTGAATTTTCTAGTTGATTTCATTAGAGAAGCTACAATAATGTTATACTTTTTCTTTGTTGTTCATATTTAAATCATTTGTCTGCTTTGTTGATTATTTGTTGTCATTGTTGTTCATATTGAAATTGATATGGATGTAATTTTTTTGTTTCCACGTTTAAATTGAGTGAAACCTTTTTTGGTTCCATATTTTTCTTTGTAGATATGGACTCTGTCATTGCAGCTGTATGTCACAATGAAGCTTCATTGTCGTTTCGTATTGGTTTAAGATCAACTCTTATGGAGTTAAAGGATAATATTTGTTTAAATTGGGTCCAATTATCACCATTTTCTATTGAAATTATTCACAAATTTGGTGAGCAGCAAAAGCTTCTTCAGTCTGATTATGATCTCCAATCAATTCGCTGGTTTTCTCCGTTTAATAATTTGCCAACACTAGACTTATATGTACATCATAGAGGTGAAAGTTCAAGTTCAAAGATGCCACAGGTGTGAGAGTTCAAGTTCATCATCCCATAGGTCGGTTGTAATTAATCACCACTAGTTACCGACGCCACTGATTATGATGACCTAACGAGTCAACGAACCGCTGAAATCCGCCGTTGGCTAGGTTTTTTTCACAGTGTTGAACAAGTGTTTCCAGGAGGTGTGGACCAAGTGCGTCACGATTTAATGAAATACCATGATGCAAATGGTTATGCATATAAGGTAGCAAGAAACGTGAAGTTGCGGATCGGTGCTTGTTGTGCTAACAAGGAGAATGACAAGTGTAATTGGCACATGTATGTTGTTTATTGTGACGGGTGTCGAAGGAAGTCCATTTATTATCAAGGAGTTAATAATCGCATACTTGTGGCGCTGGATTTATTAACGTATTGCCACATGTATCAAAGAAGCTAATAAGTTCCTTGATCAAGGATGCGATTCGTAGAACCCAAAGAAGAAGACAAAGGAGATTATGGAGCAAATTAGAAGAGAATATGGCTTTGACATAAGTCGTTATTATGCATACGCAGGAAGAGATATGTATTTAATATGGCATGGCGAGAGGATGAGAAATCATTTGCTTACTTGCATTGGTTTACAAAGAAATTGTCCAAACCAACTCGGATCTCATGTTGTTTTAGAAACCGATAGCGCTCAAAAGTTTGTGAGATTGTTCATTGCCTTTGGAGCATGTATCCATGGATTTAATTATCGCTCGGCCTTTGCTATTCATGGATGCAGCACATTTGAAGAGTAAATATCTCGGTCACCTGATGGCAGCAACAGGACTAAACGGGAATAATGGTAATGTTCTGAACCTTTTTTCTGTTGGTTTTTTTTTCATCATTTTTTTTTTATGAAACCTTTTTTCTATCTTGTTGGTTTCATCATTTTTTTGCTGTGTTGTTTTGTCATTTTTACCTGTTTCGTTTGATTTTATATTGAAGGAATTTATCCCTTAACTTATCTTTGTGGTTTTGGTGAGATCGATGCTAACGGGAAATGGTTTATGGAGCATCTCGGGGATGTCGTTTCTCCTCAAAGACAACTTACATTTGTGAGTGATCGAGGTAGTGGTTTAGTCAACCAAATCTCCGCTGCTTTTTCCAGTGCATATCATGGGTGGTGTTACTGGCACATGACAAACAATGTTAATGCATGCTTGCCTAAGTCAGCCAAGACATATAACAATTATGTGTTGAAGTTGTTTGAAAAATGTGCATATGCGAATACACATGCAGAGTTTAAGGAGAGTTGGGATGACTTGATGCTTGTTAAAAAACAGAAGCTACAAGATTATCTTAGTAGAGCTCCAGTTGATAAATGGGTTAGGTTTTTTTTTTCCGGCTGTCGATATGGGGAGTTGTGCTCAAATGTTGTTGAATGTTTGAATGTTGGATTAAGGAAGAGAGGGAGATGCCTCATGCTGTCATGGTTGATAAAATACGACTGAAGCTTATGGAAATGATGTGCACCCACCCGTCGTGAAGAATCTGTGACATCGTTCGATTGGCGAGGAGTTTTGTGTCCAAAAATGGAAATTGAACTTTATAACTGTGACTACTAATTTTCCCGTAATGTATACAGCTCGGAGAATCGATACTAAGTAGTATCGATGCCTCGTTGAACGATAATGCTAAGTAATAAAGCTATTCAATATCACAATAATAACGAAGAACACAAATATAATGTAAAAACTACTAAGTTATCATGAGACATAAGAGATTACGTGGTTCGACTTTTGTCTACGTCCACGGGTAACGAGTGATTGTTTTGTATTAAGTTATGGTGGTTACAAAGATCTTAAATGCTTCCCAAAGTAATAGAGAGAACTCAAGTTGAAGTAAATACTTAAGTTCTAAACATTAAAGAGGTATAAGCTTAAGACTAGATCTTCTCTCCTAGATATTGAATGCCTTGGTTTGTTGGTGAAGCTTGGTATTTATAGCCCCTTTTGCTCCAGGTATATCTGTTGGTGCAAAATTAATCACCCCAACAATCTTCGAGATGTGTGTATGATGATCGAATCGCCGCCGTTGATTAGATTCTCCAAAGAATTATTGATTGAAAATGGTGGGGGGTACCTGCAAAGACACTCTGATGCTAAAATCAACAAGAGTTCTATGCAAGTAGGTTGTTAAGAAAAGGACTAGAAATTGTGTACCTTTTGTGCTGAGATTTTGCCTCTATATATAAGCGGAAATAGATGTAGCTTTAGGGTTTTGATAGTTATCCTAATAACTTCCCTCATCTGTATAAATCTCAAATAACATCCAGATTCATGATAAACTCTAATATTTATCATAATCCTCATGTATCTTAAATAATAATTATCTTGAATAATTATTATAAATATTTAAGATAATTATCCCCTTTAATTTATTTTTAGTAGATGTCCTTCGGTATGGACTTGCCATTGCTTTACCAAACATTCTCCATTTAATTTTTGAACTTTTCAAGAACTTATTCCTTGCCTGAAAGAAGAACCTTTGTGATCGTCCAACCATGTCAACCGCCCGAGATGTTCTGATCTACTGATTAAGACTTTCTCTACATTATTGAAAGAATACGATCTACATTATCACGAAAGCATAACTACATTAATGAAAATATTTCTTAAGATTGAAAGAATTCCATGGCTTCGGCTCTTCTTTCCCGCTCAGGCTTCTTAACCAATATGCACCTCCGCTTGTGTCTATCCACTAAGTAAGGCCCTTCCCGTTCTCTCCCAATTTCCCACCACTTCCATCTAAGGATTTGGGTCTTGTCCTTCTTAAAACCTGCTCTCCAGGAAGAAATGTTCGTTCACGTACCTTTTTATTGTACTGTTGCTTCATAGACTGCTGATATACTGCCAATCTCCTTGAAGCCTCTTCACGAACCTCTTCCAGCAACTCCTTATCTCTTCCAGCAACTCCTTGAAGCCTCTTCACGAACCTCTTCCAGCAACTCCATAAGGTGAGACTCCTTCTTTTTGGACTTGACTACCATATCATCAATATAAACCTCCATGGTATTCCCGATCATATCCTTGAACATTTCATCCACAAGACGCTGATAAGTTGCTCCTGCATTTTTCAAACCAAATGGCATGACCAGATAGCAATATATCCCTTTGTCAGTTATGAATGTTGTATGTTCTTGATCTTCCTCATAAAGTGGAATTTGATTATAACCGCAGAAACCGTCCATAAATGACAATCTATCGAACCTATAGTAAGTAAGCGTCCACTAATTCCACAATCCCAGGTATTGGTAAGGATCACTTGGGCATGCTTTATTTAGATTTGTAAAATCAATACATACCCGAATTTTCCTGTTTTCTTTAATCGCCACAATATTTGCCAACCACTTTGGATACTTGACAGGCCTTATTATTTTCGCCTCTAACATTCTCGTCAATCTCCTCTCGCAACCTTTGCCTTCCGTTCGATGCCATTTTTCGCGGTTTTCCGCCTGTTTTGGTTTAAATCCTTCACCGATATTCAACCGATGGCACGCAATGTCGTGGTCAATACTGCATATCCTCGAGACTCGTGCGAATACATCTTTATTATTCCTCAACAAGGTGATCAAGCTTTCACTTTCGCCTAACGGTAGTTCCGCTTCCGATAAACGTTGTTTGCTCCTTTTGATCCCCAACTTGTACCTCCACCAACTCCTCAACAGTTGGAGGTCCTTCCTTCCCTCTTCCTTGATAAAGAGGTAGGGAAGTTAATAATTACTACAATTTCTTTTCGCCCGAAGTATTTGAACCCTTTAGCTCGACTTTCGTACTCCTCCATTGCGCTTTCGTGGCATTTATGAGCTGCCACCGGTCGCTTCGACTTTCATCACTCTCGCTGGAACAATGAATTTCAAGCACTGGTGAATAGTGGAAGTTACTGCATCCATTGCGTAAATCCAATCGCGTCCTAAGATAGCATTGTAAGGTGCGCGGCAATCAAGTCCGAGATTAATCTTGTACTGCTCGAAAAAAAAGTCCGACAACATTCCAAAATCCTTGATTGAATTAGGCTCTAACTGAGAGGTTTTGATAGTTATCCTAATAACTTCCCTCATCTGTATAAATCTCAAATAACATCCAGATTCATGATAAACTCTAATATTTATCATAATCCTCATGTATCTTAAATAATAATTATCTTGAATAATTATTATAAATATTTAAGATAATTATCCCCTTTTATTTAGGATCATGCATTTATCTTAAATAATATTAATAATTATAAATAAATAATTATTCAAGACTTTTGGGCTTCAACAATAAGCCTAGTGGGTTTCCATAATAAACCCACTGGTTTCCCTAACAACCCAAATCCAGGCTTCCATAATAAGCCATGTGGGTTTCCACAATAAACCCACCGGTTTCCACAATAAACCGGATTAGGCTTCCATAATAAGCCATGTGGGTTTCTACAATAAACCCGCCGGTTTCCACAATAAACCGCATTAGGCTTCCATAATAAGCCATGTGGGTTTCTATAATAAACCCGCGGTTTTTCCCTGATAAACCGGATTAGGCTTCCATAATAAGCCATGTGGGTTTCCACATTAAACCCGCCGGTTTCCACAATAAACCGGATTAGGCTTCCATAATAAGCCATGTGGGTTTCTACAATAAACCCGCCGGTTTCCACAATAAACCGTACTGCACCGACATCAAATAGCTTGTGCGGTACGCACATGCGCTATTTCGATAGGGTACAAACAATATCTTTGTTGTCTTTGGATCCATCGTTCCCTGATATACCTTACGTACAAATGGTACCTTCGTTCACCGCGTGCTTTCTCCAGTCGGATTCTGCCACCTCAGCTGACCCACGTTCCTTCGGGAACTTCCCAGCCTCAGTACAGATTGTACCTTCATTCACCGCTAGCCTCTGCCAGCCAGGTTCCGCCGCATCATCTCTATCCACGTGCTTTGATTATGCGTGTAGATAAGAGATTTGTGCATTTAATGCTGATTATATATGTCATCTACCTTTGTCCCTTCTCCACCGCCTTCCCCTAGACTAGGCTTTTACTTATTCTATCTTGGCGTCGAGGTATCCCTTCTTGGGATGAGATAAAGTAGATCCGTGAAGGTATCCTCTCGCTACTTAGGTTCTTCTGTATAGCGAGGGCTATATAATTAACTTGTGTGCGACCACTAAGATTGTGACACGTGCTCTGCGGAATATTGGTATTCACAGTTTGCCCATTTTCTTTCATATTCTACCGTTTGGTAGGATTGGAAGAAAAACTCCTGTAATGCCGCCATTTTGCACGTACCGATTGGGTGGCCCCCACATGTCCTTTTATGCAATAACTTCCCCTTGAAATTCGGGACACCCAAATTTTTGGATTCTCCAGCCGCCTATAAGAAAGGAATAAAGAGAAGGAATTTTTCATTAACTTATTTTCCCCTCGAACTGTCACTCCCAATCTCTTTCGTAGAGATTTTATTCCTCTGTCAACTGTTGATTCTTCTCTTCATTTCGCCAAGACTACGGTTCAACACACGATCATCACATACAAGTAAGTGATACTTTTGCTTCTTCTTTGTTTGTTTGGATTTTCATCATGGATTCGCCTTGCTTCGACTTTGGTTAATTTTCATTGAACACTATTGAGGTTTTTGGATGTCTGCATGTGGTGTTTGAAGCTTTTGTTGTGTTCTCTGTATTGTTTGAGAACATGGGTTTTCTCCTTTTCGTGCTTTTTTTATTATGCACGTATCATGATTGCTCCATGCCCGCTAGATTTTGAATGTGTTGATCGACCATGTTTTTCGCCTCTTTGGTTGGACGAAATTGTTTCCCTTGGTTGGTTTTTGCTAAACCCATGCCCAAAGTACTATCATTTTTGCCCCAACCAAGATTTTGTGTCGACTGTAACTTCAGTCCGCCATTGTTGATTAAATGTTCTTCCTGCTGGTGTTAGGGATCATGAGACTTCCGAAGAAGCCTACGCGGAAGGAACGGAGACCCTCTTCGTCTACTGATCCACCTCCGCGGATGGATCATCCTGATGCTACGCTATTTCCACCTCCTGAGGATACTGAGGTACCAGCTGGTACTGAGATGGCTGTGGTCCCTGAGGCTCCTGCGGATCCTGAGGTAGAAGAGGTTGTTGTTGAGGATCTTCCTCCTCCTCCTCCTCCTCACTATGAGCTTCAAAGGATTCAGCTTTGTGACAAGGATAGCTACGCTCACTTGTCTTTAGCTGAGATCACCAAATATTTTCGTCCTGATCGTGATAAGTGTTGGGCGTATACTCCTTTTCTTATGAAGGGTCCTTGGTTTTTTGGTTTTAATACCGCAGACCCCAGCGTTCCCCATGCGCCTTTTTCTTTTCCCGCTAAGTGTGATGAATATCGGCCTTGGGTTTTCAACTCTCTTTGCTTCTCACGAGGTAACCTTCGCTTTTCTCGGAGGTTTTTCATTTTATTTTTTGCTTCATAACCTTTGCTCGGTATAGTAACTTTTGCATGTTATTCTGATGACTTTTTGTAGTCGCTCGCTTCTTCGTTGGAACTGTCCTCGGTTCCCCACGCTAGACCGCTCCTAGCTTTCTTTGGCAACTCCGTAGCTACTAGGGCAAAGAAGAGAAGGATTTCACCTGGTGTATTTGGGATAACACCCGCTAGTGTAAGGATCGTATGATCATATCTTAGTGCTTTGTAATCCTCTTGATACCTTGCTTTGTCCTTCTTATCTTATGCCTTTGTTCTCATACATCCTGAGATAACTGGACATCATGTGGTTAGAGCACCTCCTCGAAGGATGATGCATTGCAGTGGTTATTTCTGGCGTATCCTCCGGTCCTTATGTGATGCTTCGGCGGTGGCCATTACTGCTGAGGAGGAGCTTTCCAATTCTGAGGATGGTTTAGGAGATGTCGTTGGCTTAGGATCTCCTTCTTCTTCTTAGTTGAAATATTTCCTTTTGATATTTCGGAACAATGTTTATTGCTTTATGGATTTCGTTGATGCTTTAGACTGTGGTTGATGTATGTTTGCCCCATTTTTCTCTTAGAAAGCTAATTCGTGTATCTTTCAAAGAGGAAAAAACATCTTTGCTTATGGAGCCTTCTTCTTTGTGGTTGGTTTTATACTTGTCCTGGGGGGTCTTCTTTTAGTGCGACGCCCCCGATAGACTTTGCCCCTTTGTATGATTCTGTTGTCGGCAGTCTTTAGCTGTTGAGAACGTATATAAATACATTCGTGCCAAAGATAAGCTTCATCCTTGCCCCTGGCTTCTCGTACTTAGATATGTACTAGCCAAAGGCTGCCTCCTCAATTGCTTTTGGCCGCCTAGGACATATATGGATATGTTTTGAGTTAAAGGTAACCCTTACCTTTGCTTTCTGGTTTACGTGGCCAGGTTTGAGCCACATGTGATCTTTGTTTTCCTTATTCGCCCGCCGAAACCGTTTTTGTACGGATTCGAGCCTTAAGTAACCTTCGCGTTGGAACCAATATGTATCCTCCGATGTTTGGTATTATCAGACAGGTTGATGAACGTGCCTGTTCATAACGAGGCCCAAATTTCCTTTGAATCTGCTTATAACGCAGATCTTGTGAAGCAGATGGCTTTGCTCCGCAAAGAGTGTGACGAAGCCCTTAAGTGGAAACAGGGTCTCATTTTATAGAAAAAGGAGGATATTGCCTTAGTCGAGAAACGCCTCCTAGCCCAATAAATCATTCGCAAAAGGTATCATGCGGATTTTGAAGGTGCATGCGCTTCCTTAGCTAAGGTTACCGCAGAACGCAATGTCTTGTCTTTTGAGGTATGTTCTCTTAAGAACAAACTTGTCGAGGCTGGCTCTGTGTCTTCTTCCATGTCCCATACATCTTTGGTTAAGAGATTTAGAGAGTGTGTACTAGATTTTATCCTCTGAGAATGCTTCGCTCCAGATTGATGTTGAGGATTTCCGAACTGAACGAGACATCCTTGTGAAGGACCTTGATGCTGCTGAGGTGGACCTTGCCGAATCCCATCATAGTTTAGAAGAATCCCTTAGCCATGCTGGAGGTAGCTTAGGGTTTCTTCATTCCATGATAGTCTCGTTATTCATTATTGGCTCCGCTTTTACTTATCCCTTCTGTTTCCGTAGGTCTCCAGGAACAGCTTGTGGGTGCGAATGCTAAGATTAGCCGTCTCGAGAGCCAGATATCTTCGCTGGATATATCTCATCAGTTTGATGCTGCTGCTAAGTTCAAGGCTGAAGCTCTCAAGCAAGCTAATGATCAGCTTAGTGCTCAGGTGATGGAGCTTCGTCAGGAATCGGTTTCGGCTCTGGAGGCCCAGACCTCCCAAATGAAGGTGCAATTTGAGCGTTCTGCCATCGATTATATTAATGATGGCTTTGATGAAGCCGAGCTCCAAGATGAAGGAGTTGTCTTTCCTCGTCTTCCTTACCCTTGATTATGTCGTATCCAGCTTCGCTTAACCAGACTCTTTGTTGTATTATGCCCCTAGTTGTGATAACTTTGTATTGTCTCCTTTCTGTGAAACAATGCTTCGTGATGGTTTGAACCTTCGTTATCTGCAACTTTTAAGACACGTCAGTCATATTTTGGTAACATTATTACTTTACCTATGTTATTGCATAAATATTTTGTTTGTAGATGTATTGTGTCTAGTTGATCGCACATTCAAGTCATCACAAGGTGCTAAGGTATGTTTAACCTTGGGTGGAACATTCATCGTCCTACCTAAGTATCCTTTGTCCAGAAGGTACCGTGGTGGCGAAGGTCCCTACGTGGGCAATAGTTTTCCTGTAACCCTACGCGTTCAACGCGAAGACTTCTTTACTTCGACAAGGTATCTCTATAGGGGATATCTTACTTTTTTTATTGCCTCATGAACGGAGCTATTTCCCATTTTTTCTTGTGAGGATCCGAGTATTGACATATGCGAAGTTATGTCTTACCTTGTCTCATCGTCAATCCCGACGGAGGGTGTCTATTCTAACCAATTTGTATCTAATCAAATTTAACTTTCTTTTAGCAAAAAGTTTCTTTCATTGATTAGTAAGGTTTATAATACCTTTGATCTGGTGAAGAAATGGGATAGAACATGGTAGGCTATTGCACGTTCCCTTCACGTTCCAGTAATCACCATTCTCTTATGGGTAGTACTTTTTTAGGTACATTGCATTCCAAGGGTGTTGCAATACTTCACCTTTGAAGGTCCTTAGGTAGTATGACCCTTTTGACGATGTCATGTATGATGTAGGGCCCAATTGTCCCATGTCGGAGCTAGATTTCCCACTCCTTCTTTCTTTGATATGGTGGTATCGATCATATAAAAATTATTATTGTGTTGAATAAAGTCACTTTTGGTTCCCGTAACACGTATTCTTCGATTCCAGTGATGATTAGTAATGTGGGATGACTCATAGATGTATGTTACCTTTTTAGTTTATTTTATTTTCATAAAAACGGAAAACCTCGGTGATTTATTATAGAAAACCATAACAATTTGACAACCTAGACCTCTCTGTGGGATCGATCCTTTCTTGCCCTTGCTATATTTATATTTTGAGTAGTAAGAAAGTGTAATTATACTAAATTTACGCGCTGATCAATTGACATATGCGAAGTTATGTCTTGCCTTGTCTCATCGTCAATCTGACGGAGGGTGTCTATTCTAACCCAATTTGTATCTAATCAAAATTTAACTTTCTTTTAGCAAAAGTTTCTTTCATTGATTAGTAAGGTTTATAACCACCTTTGATCCGGGATAGAACATGGTAGGCTATTGCGTTCCCTTCTTCTCTGAGTAATCACCATTCTCTTATGGGTAGTACTTTTTAGGTACATTGTTTCCATAAAAGTTTCTAGGGATGACATGTTTGTTGTATTCGCGAGCTAGCCTTCGTTGATAGTTTACCATCTTTTGCAAAGCCACTTCCCGCCTTTCTTCAAGATCATCGAGCTTTTACAACATTAGGTTTGTTGTTAGATTCTTCTCCCATGACTCCGTTTTTGTCGTTGGAAGTATTATCTCTGTTGGGATGATCGCTTCGGCTCCGTAGGTTAGCAAGAATGGAGTTTCTCCCGTGGTCGCCCTTCTTGTAGTTCGGTAAGTCCATATGACATTGTGCAGTTGTTCGCACCATCTTTTCTTGTACGCTCCTAGCTTTTTCTTCAAGTTCATCGCTATTGTTTTGTTAGTTGCCTCCGCTTGTCCATTGCTCTTAGGGTATATAGGAGTGGACTTGTTTTTCTGAATGTTGAAAGTATCGAACAACATGTCAATATTATTTCCATGCAGTTGCTTGCCATTATCAGAGACTATGGCGGCTGGTATTCCGAACCTGCATATGATTTGCTCGAACAAGAACTTAAAGACATATGTATCCCTAATTCTTGCCAAAGCCTTTGCTTCCACCCACTTGGTGAAGTAATCCGTAGCTACAATGAGGTATTTTCTCTTCGAGGTTCCCTCTATCAAGGGTCCGACAATATCAACCCCCCACTTGACAAATGGCCAAGGGCTGGTGACTGAGTTAAGCTCCGTTGCTGGTGCTTTAATCTTCCTGGCAAAGCGTTGGCATCTTTCACAGCGCTTAGCCACGTTCTTTGAATATTCGTCCATGCTTAGCCAATAGTATCCTTGCATTTTGGCTTTGACTGCCAAGGACCTTCTTCCGCTATGGTTGCCGGCATCTCCGCTGTGTATACTATGGAGTATTTTTCTTCCTTCGGTTTGCGAGAGGCACCGCATTAAAGGTCCAAGAAATGACCTTCTGTACAGTATTCCATCACGAAGGCTGTACATTGCTGCTTTTGATTCAAGTTTCCGAGCCTCTTTGACGTCTGCTGGTAAGGTACTTTTGTCGAGGTATTGGTGACTTGGAATCCTCCAATCATCCTCTGCCTCATCTTCGATGTCTTAGTATGACATGGATTGGTCTTTGCCAGACTCTTCGACTTCGTCATCTGGTTCTCTTGCTTCTTCGTCTTCTTTTCCGTTCTCAGCTTCTCTCATGGCTCGAGTTTGTACATACAAAGCCTCCTCAGCACCTGAGATTGGTCCTTCTATCGAAGGTTCATATATCCTTCCAATTTGCACGGAGGTGGTACTTCTATCCCTTAGCATTGATGATATGAATTTGAATGCATCTGCGTGTCTGTTATCTTTTCAACAGACATGTCTGAATGTTACGTTGCTGATCTTTGACGCATGCTCCTGCGCTAACTTTAGATACGAAGATAGCATTGGATCCAAAGTTTGGTATTTGAGTTCGATTTGCCTAATGACTAATTGTGAGTCACTAGTCAAACGAACATCTGATAAGCCTAGCTCCTGTGCCAAGCGTAGACCATGTATGACCGCCTCGTACTCCGTGATGTTATTGGTGTATTGTTCGAATTCTAACCTGAACGCATAGATGAGTCGGTCTCCGGTAGGGGTTGTTATTATAATCCCTATGCCTGCGCCTTCTCCATTGGAGGAGCCGTCTACGAATATCTCCCATCTTCGTGAATTCTGAGGTTCCAGGAGATCTTCTGGTTCTTGCTTGTCTTCCTCCATTCCGGGGATGTCGTTTATCTCCGCTTCATCGCTGAGAGGTAGGTCCGCCAGAAAGTCTGCTAATATCTGTGATTTCTCAGCCTTCCTAGTTTCAAAAATTATGTGGAACTGTTTGATCATGGCATTCCATTTTTCCGCCCTTCCAATTTTTTCCGTGCTATCGAGGATTTGACCTATCTGAGCCTTCGTGAAGACTCGGATGGTATGTGCATCAAAATATATCCTTAGTTTTTGTGTTGCCACTACTAAGGCTTATATAAGTTGCTCCACCTTGGTGTAGTTATGCTCCGTTGAACTGAGTGTTTTGCTGATGTAGTAGATGGGCTTTTCCCCTTGTCCTTGATCTCGTACCAGCACTGCGCTCACAGCGTAGCTTGTTTCTGCCAAGTATAAGGTGAGTATTTCACCTGGCTCCGGCTTCTGTAGGATGGGTACTGAAGCCATGTATTCTTTGATCTTTTGGAAAGCTTGCTCGCACTCCGTGGTCCACATGAACCTGCTTCATTTCCTTAGTATATCGAAGAATGATTTGCATTTATCCGATGATCTTGCTATGAATCTTCCCATGGAGGCTAAGATTCCATTTAGATTTTGTACTCCTTTTAGTGTTTGTGGAGATGGCATTTCCATTATTGCTCTGACCCTTTCGGGGTCCACTTCTATTCCTCGCTTAGTCACCAAGTATCCTAGGAATTTTCCCGAGGTTACTCCAAACGTGCATTTCTCCGGGTTCACTTTCATGTGAAAGCTTCTCATGGCTTCGAATATTTCCCTTAGGTCTGACAAGTAGTTTTGCGCCTCTTTGCTCTTGACAAGCATATCGTCCACGTAGACCTCCAGTATCTTGCCTATCCACGGCTTAAAGATTTTGTCTACCAATCGCCGGTATGTTTCCCCCGCGTTCTTTAGTCCAAAAGGCATCCTTGTATAACAATACAAGCCTCGTGGGGTAAAGAACGCAGTATGCTCCTGGTCTTCTTCTGCAAGGGCGATTTGGTTGTAACCTGAGTATCCATCCATGAAGGATAGTCTCTGGTGACCTTCGGTTGCATTGACCAGCTGGTCAATATTTGGCAGCGAGTAGCTGTCCTTGGGGCACGCCTTGTTGAGGTTGCTAAAGTCGATGCAAATGCGCACGCCTCCGTTCTTCTTAGGTACGATCACCATATTGGATATCCACGTGGCATACTTGACTTCTCGTATGAATCCTGCTGCTAGTAACTTTTGCAACTCCTTTTCTACCGCTTCTTGGTAGATATCTGCCACCTTGCGGATACGTTGTTTGAATGGTGGTATTTCCGGTTTGAGCCGAAGATGGTGGGAGACCAAATTCGGGTCAATTCCAGGCATGTCTTCCATTGACCATGCGAAGATGTCTGCGTGATCCCGTAGTAGCCTTTGTAGTTGCATCTCCTCGTCCTTTTCTAGTAAAGTTCCGATGTTGATCATCTTTGGTTCTCCCTCCGTTCCGATGTTGATTTTCTTTGTTGGTTCCACCGTTGAGAAGGTTTGTTTCTGAGGACGTTGAGGAGTGCTTTTCTGTAATTGTCATTTGGTGGAGACATCCGCTGCTGGTGCTGCGGATGTACTTGCTTCTTGAACTGAGGGGGCTTCGGGCACTTTGAAACCTCCGTTCTTTACTTCAGTGGCATTTGCCTTTCATATTTTTCTTTCGTGTTGTTGTGTGGCAACTCTTTATTCGTTGAGTCTGACCTCCGCTAGATTGCATAGCCTTGCATCTTGTTGATCACCTTTGATTTCTATTCCCCCATGGGTGTAGGGAATCGAAGGTATTGGTGATAGGTCAAGTCATTTCCTCTCAACCGATGGACCCATAGTCGTCCCATGATGAAATTGTAGGGCGAAGGTGCTTCCACAACACAGAACCTTGTATTGGTTACTAAGGGTCCCATGCGTACCTACAAGACGATTTCTTCTTTTGGTATAGAGATTGCTCCGTTGAAACCATATATTGTGCAAGTGGACGAATCCATTTGCTCAGCCGTCAGACCCATACGTAAGTAGGGCTCGTAGAAAAGTACATTTAACGAGATGCCCCAATCAATGAGGACCTTCGTAACGTTCCACCCATGTATTGGTAGAGTGATCACAAGTGGATTGAGAATTGCTCAAAAGAGTCAATTGAGTTTGCTGGCAAATTGTCATACCATGCCAATGCTGATCCTATCAAGCTTGCAGGAAATTACATACAAAGTACTACCTCATCTCTTTCCCAATGGGCAAGGACACGAGTTTAGTATCGTAAGTGGGCTGCAGGATCTGAGGTACCATTGTATGCTTGGAACGTAGGTACCGGACATTTCACAGGTATAAGCTCCCTCAAAATGCGAAAAGACAACGGAGATGTTGTCGCTTCATGGAGTACTTCTTCTAGCCTTGCGCCTGCGTGGCCGGTTTTCAATCCTTGTATCTCCTTCCGCATTTTCTCCATTTGCTCCATGACCATGTTCACATTGTGAGCATCTCTGGAGAATGCCTCATCATAGTAGGATTGAGAGGGCTTGTAGGTTGGATCCGTCTCGTATGGATCGTGCTGTGTTCTCCTGGCTCCCTTGGGTAGGTTAGCCTTTGGTGGTTAAGATCCACCCTTCGTCTTCCTGAGATAGATCCGTTCTCACGCCTCTTTAACGGAGGGTGAGTTTGGGAACCTTCGATCGGTACGTCCATCATATCTTTTAGATTCTGGTTCTCCTGGGCCATCACGTGCATTGCATCCTCATGCTCCTTGTTACGGAGTAGAAAAGCTGCTACTTGTGCTTCCATTTGATCTTCGTTGTGGATTCCACCACCCTGAGGAGTGCTGTCGGCCGGATCCTCAGAGTCATCCACTCCTTCTTCTATGAATGGAGCGTCGGGATCTAGATGAATTGGAGTTAAGTTCCCCAACCCTCGTCCCGTAGGAGTTAAGGTTCTAGGTAACCTACGCTGGCCGCATGTGGCTTTGTTATGTTGACGTGCTCCGGTAACGGCATGCCGTAAAGTGGTTGGGCTCCCGATGTTTGCCCCATCCCTTCAGCGGGAATAGGTGGTTTGTTAGCAACCGTTCTTCTTGCTTTTTCACTTTGCCCGTCCTCTGCTTCCGTTCTTTGATTTGCTTGCGATGGTTTTTGAGATCTTCCTCTCATAAATACTGGTCGCGAGCTTGCTGGTGCGTCGCTTGGTTTCTGCATCCCTTCGGCTTTTGTTATCCTACGGTCTCAGAAAAAATGACAAAATCTGCTACTTGGGTGCCTTCGTCGAAGGTAGCAATTAATGTTCTGACACAGAAGACGGCTAAGCAGCTTTTTCAGAAAAAAAGACTGAAATGACGTTTGGAAAGACGGGTATTAAATTTTTATGACACCCTTGGAAGAAACAACCTTAAACGTTGAAAACCAATTAGAAAAGGGGTGTCAGATCTCCCAAAAAACAAGGTTATTAAATGCTTTAGAAGATCTTTTTTCCTTAAAATCTCACTGAGATTCCTCTGCAGTCAGAGGTAGTCAGATCTAAAGGATGCCTTGTCGGAAAAGGCTGTTTTAGAATAAAACAAAAGCTTTAACGTTTTGTGAGTGCATTTTGCGAAAAACTTTGTAGATCTGTAGGGTGGTAAGTCTTTAGAGGCTATGAACTCCAAGAACATACGTGAACAATGGATGAACAAGTCACTAAAGAGTGATATTCATCGCTGCTGGACACAGAACTCTTCGTTAAAGAAGATACGTAAGTTAAAAATAAAGGAATATGAAAAACTCAAGCTGGTGAGCAAATCCTTCTAGCGCCAAACTGTGACTACTAATTTTCCCATAGTCCACGTAATGTATACAGCTCGGAGAATCAGATACTAAGTAGTATCGATGCCTCTGTTGAACTGATAATGTTAAGTAATAAAAGATATTCAAGATCACAATAATAACGAAGAACACAAATATAATGTAAAATCTACTAAGTTATCATGAGACACAAGAGATTACGTGGTTCGACTTTTGTGTATGTCCACGGGGTAATGAGTGATTCTTTTGTATTAAGTTATGGTGGTTACAAAGATCTTAAATGCTTCCAAAAGTAATAGAGAGAACTCAAGTTGAAGTAAATACTTAAGTTCTAAACATTAAAGAGGTATAAGCTTAAGACTAGATCTTCTCTCCTAGATATTGAATGCCCCTGGTTTGCTGGTGAAGCTTGGTACTTATATCCCCTTCTGCTCCAGGTATATCTTTGCTGTCTTTGGATCCATCGTTCCCTGATATACCTTCCGTACAAATGGTACCTTCGTTCACCGCTTGCTTCATCCAGTCGGATTCTGCCACCTCAGCTGACCCACGTTCATTCGGGAACTTCCCAGCCTCAGTACAGATTATACCTTCGTTCACCGCTAGCCTCTTCCAACCAGGTTCCTCCACATCATCTCTCTCAACGTGCTTTCATTATGCGTGTAGATAAGAGATTTGTGCATTTAATGCTGATTAGATATGTCATCTACCTCTGTCCCTTCGGCAGCTGCCTTCCCCTAGACTAGGCTTTTACTTCTTCTATCTTGGCCGTCGAGGTATCCCTTCTTGGGATGAGATAAAGTAGATCTGCGAAGGTATCCTCTGCTACTTAGGTTCTTCTGTATAACGAGGGCTATATAATTAACTTGTGTGCGGCCACTAAGATCGTGACACGTGCTCTGCGGAATATTGGTATTCACAATAACAATAAGATGCATGGCCGTGATTACAGTGTTACCAAGTCGTCAGAATTTGTGTATGAAGTTCATGCCTCATTAACACAAAGGGTTGATTTGAAAGAAAAGACATGCTCTTGCAATCGCTGGAAAATCAATGGCTTCCCTTGCGCCCATGCTGTTAGGTGTATAATTGGGAATGGAGAAGATCCTTATGAATATGTTGAACACTACTTCACCACTAAGTTCTATCGAGAGTCGTATTCAAGACCTATTCATCCAGTTCCCACAGTTGAAAGGCCTCCTACTATTTCACCCCAAGTATGTTGTTCATGGACCTAAAGTTTTGCCACAGTTAGGTCGCCCAAGTAAGAAGAAAAGGATTCCTAATACGGGTTCAATTCCCAAGAAGAAGATGAGAACTTGTGGTGGCTGTAATGAATTGAGTACTCATAATCGAAGGACATGCCCTAAGAAGCAGATTTGAAGTCTTTTTGAGACTGATTTACTTTTAGTTTTAGTTCATACTTCTTCTATTCTAATAGCATTTTAGAATACAGTTCGTCAACTTTGAGTATTAGTTTTAGTTTAGACTACAATATGCTTTAGTCTACATTTTGAGAATTCATTTTGAGTATTTGACTGTTATTGCTCATTTATCTTCTCGTCTACATTTTTTTACAGTTAAAACATGTTGATTTCCTGCTGGTTTTTTTATCTTTGTTTCATTTAGACTAAGTTTTCTTTGAAGGTTTCACCTGCAATAGGTTGGAAACCTTTTTGGTTTCATCATTTCTACTGTTATTTTGTAACCAAAATAGGTTGTAACTCTTTTTGGTAAGATCACTGCTTTTGTAACTGTGCATTGTTGAGTTTTCCCAATTGGATTTGCTTTTTTTCCTTTAACTTTGTTGTGTTATGAATTATTTCCAAGACTTGTTACCATTGTGTCGATTGTCGAACGCTAAGATATCCTTGGTGTGTTTTCTATTACAGTTTAATACTTTAATGTAATTAGACTCCTCCTTTTGGAATATGAAAATGTTCCATGCCTTGAAATATATCAAAATTTTGCCTATAAACCAAGCCGTGATACGACCCTTTTCCATCAAAATATGGTGGAACCCTTTTTGGTTTCATCATTTTTTACTGCTAAAGTGGAACACAAATATGTTGGATTTCATCAAAAAATAGTACTCTAATTGACACAATTCATTCACCATTTAAACCTTTTATAAACTATTATAAGTTTACAAATACTTGACAGAGTACACTAATTTTTATGTCTTTTGAAACCATTTCTGAAATATCAAAAGGACCTTACACCATTCAACTTTGCTCTCATGCTTTCCACCTTTTATGAAATATTCTCCTCATGAAACTTCATGCATCAAGGAGGATCTTACACGCCAACTTTGGTCTCATCTCATGCACCTTTTCTGAAATATCATCTCCAGGAGACGCCATGTTTCCCTTCAAGAGGCTCTTCATGTAATAGCAAACATGAAGACCACAATCATTCCTGAAACAACCAAAAAAATGTCTCAATATTTAATATTTAAAACTGCCATAAATAAATAAATAAATTGTTTTACCGAACTTCCAAACATAGGTGATGATTGTTCTAGCTTACCCCATTTGTTGACAACATGAAGGCGTGTGCATAGTGTATGGTGTTGGCTGAGTTGTCTGCTCGTCACCGGAGCTTTGCATCGTGCTTTGCAAATGCTGATATTATTCTTTGTCTCATGCTTTTAGCACTTTTCCTGCATTCTTCTTTAGTGGAAGCCAAGGAGTTGTATTGAGAAAGTTCTGCGGTTTCAGTATAAAAAGCTAGCAGTGTCCAATGGTCTACCCCATCTCCAACTGTTGTCAGCAATGGAACGAATAAAAATTGTACACTGTAATCCATTTTGTGAATGAAACCTTCAATTGCACTACCACATTTCATTCCTAGTGAGTGACATGTCTGAAAAATACAAGAAAACAGATTCCTAATGAGTGACAGACATGCAAGTGTTTTTTTTCTTCGTAATGAGTGACATTTTTTTCTTCCTAAAGAGTGAAACCAAAATTGGTTCCATCAAAATAAACTATATAACCAACAAAAGTGATTTGAAACAACTATTTCCACTTTTAAAGATTTTATAGTTTCTCAAACCATGTTCTCATTATGGTGTGGTTATTTCTCCTCAACATTTAAGAATGAGAATATGTTCCATCTTTGAAAAATAAACTATAGTTTATGTAAATTATACTTTTTTTAAAGTGTGTTTGAGTTATTAGGTACTGCGGAGTCGCGCGAGAGGAAAGAAGAGAAATCTGGAAATTGAACAAAAAAGGGCAAACTTGTCATTTCATGACTACTTAGGGTGGTTGCTCTCAAGTGTTGTAGCCCTTTTTTGCTCCTCTTATGTTCGTTTGTAATGCGCAGAAAGTTTGATCGTGAGTCATGATTGATGAAGAAGAGATGGGGTTTAGAGAATCACCAACTATTCTTGTGCGGGGGTGTTAGGTATTGTTGCAATTTTTCGGGGGATAGTAGAATCTTCTTGAATCGAGATGATGGCCCGAAATGGGTAGAGTTTGTGAGGGTTGTAATCAATGGATAATGGTTCGGAGGTTTGTGAATCCATCAAAATAAAACAACTGAGAAACAAAGGTTTGGAAAGGACTGAATTTTCCGGAGTTGGATGGTTGTTGACAACATGAAGGCGTGTGCATATTGTGGTGTATGGTGTTGATGGTGAGATCTTTGAGTTTGTGAGGCAATGAATGGAAATGCTGTGAAGTTTGAGCGAGGTGGAAATGATATTGAGGAGTGGAGTTACGAGGCCATCCTGGGTAGTAATTTGTGTGCGAGGGGATGGAAAGCCCGGAGGAGCTTTGCATCGTGCTGGAGTTGCAAAATCTGCCGGGGAAAGGGAGTGATATTATTCTTTGTCTCATGCTTTTAGCACTTTTCCCGCATTTCTTCCTTGACCTTTGACTCAGTGGAAGCCAAGGAGTTGTATTGAGAAACCAAAGTATAAAAAGCTAGCGGTGTCCAATGGTCTACCCATCTCCAAGCGTGTTTTGCTTGCTTTTTATTTTCTTTAATTACTTGTGGAAGCAATGGAACATTCTATGTAATCCATTTTGTGAATGAAACCTTCAATTGCACTACCACATTTCATTCCTAGTGAGTGACATGTCCGAAAAATACAAGAAAACATCTTGTGACTAATTCCTAATGAGTAGCGATTTTAATTGCTGACATGCAAGTATTTTTTTCTTCGTAATGAGTGACATTTTTTTCTTCCTAAAGAGTGAAACCAAAATTGGTTCCATCAAAATAAACTATATAACCAACAGTATTTGAAACAACTATTTCCACTCATAGTTGGATTCTACAATTATGTTGTCTGTTAAAAATAATTATATTAGAGAATTGCAGAGGAAACTTACATAGGCAAATGTGCTTAGAAACACAACTCTCTTGTACTTCGGATTACCATATGGTTTCAACTCTCCTTTGAGGATGTTCTTTTGCAATTTCAAGATGTAAAACTTAATGATGTCTCCAGCGACGTCTCCCTTTCTCATCAACAAATCTAGCATCCTCACTTTCTCCTGCGATGTAAAACTCAAGCTAGTGAATGCTGGATCTAAGAAGGCAAAAAAAAAAAAATGTTTTAGAACACACTTTTTGATGAAACCAATTTTGGTTTCAGCACTTACCTTTCATTTTTGCTTCTGAAAAACCTGCTCACAAGGGGTCTCTGACTTTGATAGAGTACCCTCATAATCTTCAAGTTTTCAACTGCTTTCAACTTCACATCCTTCACCTCATACACCTCCTCATTCTTCGCCTTCTGCCTACTCTTTTCATTAGGATTTTTTATTTGTGCGCATTTAGTCTTTGTTCTTTTCTTTTTCTCAGTTGTATAATCCTGATATCTGACAGGTTCTTGCATTTTTCTTCTGTTATCCCTTAGTCTTGTAATCATATTACTCAACTTTTTCTTGGGACTAATGTTTTGAGATCCTTGCTCACCGTCTTCTTTTTCGCTGTCACTCTGCGTCAGTTCTAAACTGAATCCAGGTTCACCGTCTTCTATATCAGCTACATCCTCTACCATTCTTACAGTTGAGTAGTAGTATACACTTTCCAACTTTATCTTTGACGAACAACCTTGCTTTGCATAAACGGATTCCATTTTCCGAATAACATCTTCATTGTCCTCATCATATATAAACTGAGTTTCATTGTCTTCTTGTTCAATATTTTTCTTCAAAGAAGAACATTTCTTTGCCTCAGATTCGACCTGCTCGGCCACCTTGATATCCTCAATAGTGTTTGGAGTCAACTACGGACCCTCTTCTTGTTCATTCCATGGCTTTGATGAAGAACATTTCTTGGCCTCGGATTCGACCTGCTCGACCACCTTGATTTCCTCAAGAGTATTTGAAGTTAATTGGGCACCTTCTTCTTCTTGTTCAGTCTCGACCTCCGGCTTTGATGAAGATTTATTCATTTCAAATTCAACCTGCTCGGCCACCTTGATTTCCTCGAGAGTATTCAGAGTGAACTCCGAAACCTCTTCTATTTATACTCCTCATTGTCCTTGTTCTTTATCAGACTCTTCTATTTCTTGTTGTGGTTCTGCATCTAATGAAGAGACAACATTGCCAGATTTTTCTTGTTGTGGTTCTGTATCTCCAGACAGTGAAACCCTTTTTGGTTCCATCAAAACATCTTCAACAACATTTCCAGGTACTGAAACCTTTTTTGGTTCCATCAAAAAAGCTACATAACCTTGTATCATTTGTTCACTAGGTTGAACCCTTTCTTTAACATCTTCACACTCTTGATTCTTTCTTGCATCCTCTTGTTCTGTTCCTTCATCAATAAATGCTTACCGGCAATATGCATCATTTCATCCTCCGCCGCTGCATCTTTCACCACCTACAATGCAAGGTTTAAGATACAAAAATGTCACATACTAACATACAAGCAATACAATGTTTAAGATAAAAAAAGAAATATTATTTTGAACCAGTTTGTCAAATAAAATTGTAAAATTTATAAAAATAAAAAATAAATAACCAAGACATATAAAAATGTAAAATTTATATTTAATAATCAATAAGTAAAATTCGCAGATCAAATCTAACATATCGGTTTGTCAAATTTAATGACCAGGTCATATAAAAATGTAACATTTCTATTCTATTATCAATAATTAAAATTCGCAAGTCTAAACTAACATATCACCTCAACATCTAAAACCTTTTCTGGTTCCGAACGAACATCTTCTTTCTGGAGCAAGTCTACTTGGCCTCTCTTACGTTTCCTTCTGGAGTAAGTCTTCAATGACGGTTGAAACCCAACCTCAGCGTCATATTTTTCCAATACTGCTTTATCTTCTTCAAAGAGTCCATTGTTGCCAACTGTTGTAAGCTTTTCAATTATCATTCTTGCCAACCTGTATTTGGCCTCGTAAGAGTTTTCTTCAACTGGTGCATGAACTTCATTTTCAGCAATATGGTCTGCAATCGGCTCTTCAGGTTCAACGGAATCTTCAACAACAATATCCTCTTCATTTATGCGCTCAACCAAATGCTTTTCTTGTTCGTCATATTGAAGCAAGAATGACCCGTTGTGGCGACGCATATTCTTCTGCAGTACACAAGAAAAATTGGTTAATCATGAAAGAAGAACCCTAAAGAAGGAACATAACAAGAGCATTTATTGCATAGAATAGAAATGTTACATTTCTGGTTAATCATGGGTGGTGTTACTGGCACCATCATAGAATAGAAGACATGGTTTCAGATAAATTTTTTGATGAAACCAAAATTGGTTTCAAATAGAATTTTTGATGAAACCATGAAAGGTTTCAGATAGAATTTTTGATGAAACCATGAAAGGTTTCATCAAAAAAGTAAATTTTTCTCTTTTTAACCGAAGAGGTAAGATGATATTAAATTTTAAATGGATTAATAGAAAAAATGATTCATCTTATTTACCTCAGAGTATAGATCTTTCTTGTTGGAGAGACCCTCGAAGTTGTCCAATATTTGGTGGCAGACATTGCTAAGGTTTCATCTAGCAAACCTTGGATACCTATCGAGCCCATCCATTCTTTTTGCAATCATAGTCATCTCTGCCACCCAATAAAAAAAAAAAAAAAAAAAAAAAAAAAACAAGATTCAAATCAAGAATCAATATCAGAAACATTATAAAAAAAACATAACTTATGAAACAAAAGAATAAAAATTAACTTACGTACCAGCGGGTAAATGACGCAACATGATACCTTTTCAACATTGCCATTAGATTCTATTAGCGACTCAAGTAGATAGTCATGAAAGACTTCCGGCCAACAAACTTTGTTCATATCAAAAACCATGTACAAGTAATTGGCATCCATAGTTCGCCCACCTTTGTTAGGGACGAATACAGAAACCAACAGGAACATAACGAAAAACTTTACAAACTCATCTGCTATGATTTCATCCGCCGCAGCTTCCATCATGCAACGTTGAATATCGGTTTTGAACGTCTTCTTATTTCCATTAAAATACTGAGCGACGAAGATATGAACCTTTTTCTCCAGCTCTTCATCTATCCCCACTTCTTCATTTACTTCTACACCCTTCATCATCTGTAGACTAAAGATAACAGAGAAATATTCTGGAATTGTCCGCAGAGTCATTTTCTTCAATCTCGATAATCTGAAACACAATGGTAGCTTACCATCTTTTTTGAGTTCAAGTGACTGTAAAACCATCGTGATTGCTTTTGTCTTTTTGACGATCTCTTCTTTTTCCATTACACCATCATAGAATGGCTCAAACAAACGCCAGAATGGACATTTGCTACTAATGGCTTTTTTTCGCTCTAATTTGTCATGACAATGATGTGAAACAAAATGAAGTTGTTTCTTTGCTCATGATACAGGTAGTTGCAGTGGAACGACTTGCTACCAAATCTGTCAGGAAAACATAGATTAAGGAACTTCAGAGGTTTAGCCTCATAAATTATACCAACTTTGTAAATTAGATTGGTTACTGCACTAAAATGGATTACAAAATTTTTATTTACAAGTCAATGATGTTTGGATCAGTCGGACTGCATCGTTTCGAAGAAGCTGGTGATTACTTTGTAAAAAAGTTTCTTTCTAATAGAAAACTAATGTAAACCTCAAATTCTGATTACTGTAAGACATAATTATAAGTGGCAGATGCCGCAGATTCATAAAAAGTTATGCAGTTTAATCTATAAAATCAAAGTTATGTTGTTTGTCTTTATGTTGTTTAAGGGTGAGTAATACCAAATAATTGGGAAACAAATCCACAGTAAGTTTCACCATGGGACTATCAATTCCATATTGGCAGGCATCTCTGAACTCATTGTCAGACAACAAGAATAAACATGTGTTTTCTATTTCACTATCGTAAACATCCGCAACATGTGAACTTCTCCATGGTTGAGGTAATCCAAACCCATACGCAACACTCAAATTGTTTAGGAGATAATCCGTAAACATCTGCAACATGTGAACTTCTCCATGCTTGAGGTACTTCAAACCCAGACGCAACACTTAAATTGTCCAGGAGATAATCCATGCGCATGTGGAACATTCACATAATGTATATAAGAAACTCCATATTATTTGATTGAACAAAAATTTTGTTATAGTTTAACAATAAACCGTATATCGGACCTTTTTTTTAAACGGACTTATATAAAGAATTGGTATAAGATTAATAAACATAATACACTTTGTTGTTTATTCTTAAGATATTAACAAAATCCAGTTTGATTTTTGATAAGGGTTTGTATACGTATTACCTTGTTCTTGTTCTTTGGTGGCTTTATTTTATAGCAGGGAGTTTCTTTTCATGGTTTTTTGAATACCATATGAAAAATTAATACCTAAAAGAAGAAACTCATGAATATTAGTCAGCTAAGAAAGATAAAATAAAAATTAGAAAAATCTCTCCACGTTATATGGGGGGATTGACCGTGGGATATTTGGTGGGCTGGAAAGGTTTATTGTAATATATCTTTGTTCTTGAAAAAACCTGTAATATAAAATATATCACAATATATATTATATTTTTGTTATATTTTATAAGATATTTCTTATGTTACCCATATAAGAATGTTCATTGTTAGTAATATGAAAAAAAATAATATAAGACTAATACTGGTCTTAATACCAAAAATATAAAAAAGAAACATTTCAGTTTTAATACTTTTACATGTCAATGGTTTTATATATATGTTAGAGCATTGCTCAGTCGAACTCACAAGTGTTGTTATCTCAAGCTTGTTGTCAAATTTAGTTATCAAAACTATATCTTGATTTCTAGTATACAATTAGTTAAGTCTCGGATTAAGATAGAAGTATAGTTGAGAAATGAATATCATTGCAATCATCATTGCGTTCTATCGTTTTAAGGCGAAGATCAACCGAAGCTTTTGGATAACTTATTCAACAAAAGGTAAGTGAAGACTAATCCATCTATACCCCAGCAGGACTCGAAATTCAAACTTAAAAAGACTTCACTGGGATTCGTGAAGTTAGGTCCAGCTATTATTTATCTTGATAGATCAAGTATCCTGATCTTGATAGATTGTTGAGATTTCTCCATCAATCAAGATAAATAGAAATCACAAAAGTTTAATACTTGTGAGGTGAATAATAATCTAGGATGCTCTTCGGGAAGCATAAGTCCGGATTTTGAGGTTAGTTAGAATTTGTCTATTGCTATCGATTTCCAGTCTCACCTTGATCTACGATCAAAAAGTAAATCACACAAATAGGCTTATCTGTGGGAGGCAGATTGGTTTAAAGTCTTCAATTGAGTTGAAGCAACTCTTGGGATGTAAAGGACGTCAGCTAAGGGAATAAATTGTGGTGGGTTCTGCTGGGATTCAAGAGGCGTAAGGAGCGCGACTGTTACTGAATTGATGTGAGGGTTTAATTCGGTCTAATTAAACTACATTCAAGTCCGAAGTTAATTGGTAGTAGGCTAATGTTTGTAGCGGCTTAATACAATTTGGTGGTCAATCTGGACTAGGTCACGTGGCTTTTCTGCATTTGCAGTTTTCTCGTAAACAAAATTTCTGGTGCCTGTGTTATTTCTTTTTCCACATTATATTGTTTGTCTTTATAATTGATATCACATGTTGTACGTTCATCAATCAAAATATATACATCCATCCTTGTTTGTTGGATACGACTCGATTGACTCTTGGATATTGATTTTGAGATCGTCCAAGAACTCTCACATGTAAATCAGCTTCACGGATTTGGTTTTGTAAACTTTTTGATTATGAGAGAAAGAGATGTAACTCTAAATATTATTCCTTGATTGAGATTCATTAAGTTGAACTCTCGAAATTGTATTTAAGTTTGTCCATACAGGTTGCCTAAGAAAACGTTGGTGGTGTATTTTGGTACCCCCATATTTTCAATTGGTATCAAAGCAGGCAAACACGTTTAAGACCTAATAAGTATGTGTTTGAAGTAATCTGACATATGGACAAGAGTGCGATCTCGATAAACGTACCGCCAACATTTGATGGATCGAATTACTTATGGTGGAAAATTGCTATGCCTTATTTTTTACAATCAAGCCCGTGACTTTGAGACATGGAAACTTGTAGTTATTGGATACGATGCGTCGATAGTCGTTAAAGACGTAACCACTATTGCGAAACCATTAAGAGAATATGGTGATACCGAGACAAGTGCGGTAAATCATAAATCTGATGGGTTAAACGTTATTATCCACGCCATAAGCCCAAATCTTCAGTACCATGTGACTTCATGCACTGGGTCTAAAGATGGTTGGGATATCTTAGAAACCGTATTCGAATGACATACCTCAGAGAAAGAATCTAGGCTTCAAAACCTAAATTCTAACTGGGAAAATCTTCGTATGTCTGATGAAGAATCATTTGATGAGTTTAATCAAAAAGTATCTGGAATTGTTAATGCATGTTTTGCATTAGGGAAGACCATTCCCCGAAAAGACATTGTGATGAAAAATTTTCGATCTTTACCAGCAAGATACGAGTCTAAGAAACATGCCATCATGAAAGGAAATACCTTCAAACTCTTTCCAGAAATACTCTAGTTGGAAAGTTAAAGATCTTTGATCATGAAATGCAATCCAAAGCCAGAAAGGATATTGCGTTCAAGGCACTGAAACAAACTCAAACTCTTAAAAGTGAAAGTGTTGATAACTTTGTAAACAATCCTGTTGATCCTGATTTTTCAGATAAAAATCTTGATAAATTAGTTTCATTGATTACAAGACAGCTAGAAAACTTCTTAGGAACATAAATAAACGGTTCACTAGAGAAAAGCCTCATACGTCAGTTATACCACATGATCGTATTTATGTCAAAACCAGAGATTCCAACGATACTGACGATGAGGATATGCCACAATGCTTCAAGTGTAAAGGGTTCGGTCACTTTAATAATGAGTGTCCAAATCGTAAGAAATACACTAGCAACAAGAGTCTTGATGAAACACTTGATGAAACATCTTATCATTATGATTCCGAAGAGGATGATGGATCAAGTGCAGCACTCTTGGTAGAAATTATTAATTTTGATGAATGTAGCAATACTCATATCAATCTTGATAATCTAATTGATGACTCTTCATCAAAACCATTGGAGGATGTTATGGATTTTTCGTATACTAATAAAAATTTTGTTAATGTTTCAGGTACCCTGTGTTTAGCTGCTAACGCCGTTCCTGAATTAATCTCCAAACCGACATGTTTTTATTGTACCATTGAGGGCCACGGACTTACACAATGTTTCAAGAACAAACACAAACTAAGGTATGTCAACAAACTTCAACGGAGGACTAGTTGTTTGGCAAATGTGCTTAAACTTGTTCAATAGTCCAATCCTGAGGTACGCAAAGTTAACTCTTATTCTTCTTCTTATATATTGATTGATTCTAAAGTGAAGGTAAAATCTCAAACGAAGAGAAGAGTTCAGACTAAATGTCTCGTAAAGAAGGATATTACAAATTCCATGCAAGAATCTAGTGGTGAGCAATATAATGCTCACCTCAACATAACTTAATTTTGTTAAAACATACATCTTGTCTCATATGCCCTTAAAAGAGACAAAAACTGGTCACATCAGGGCTTTGAATAAAATTCGAATAGTATTACTTGGATGTTCATCTTAATCTGTATCTCAAGTAATGGTATTGAAAATTTTTGATCTATATAGAAACTTAAGGAAGGATAAAAGTGACATTTCATTCTTCTTAGGTTTTTTGTATCTTCTCTAGTACGTGAACTTTTGTGTTCCGAAACCCTGCATGGTAAATATATTCTACTTTAAGACTCATATCTCTTTCACAAGAAGCTTTCCTTGTAAAGCTATATAATTGTGTTTCACAAATCCATTTTATTCTTACGAATTATGGAGACTTCAGGCACAACATCTTCTCGTGAAATCTATGCTCCAGTGGTTGTTGATACTCATCCAACTAGAAAGAAACAAGAGATGTCCTATTGTTTTGACTCATCTCTTAAGAGGAAACGAAAGAATAAGAAGAAACTTAGAGCAGATCCCTCCAATTTAAAAAGGTTTGAAACTCTTCTTGAAGAACTTAAGAAAACCAAGAAGGAGGTACAAGGGCTGAAGATGATTCTATAAAAATCTCTTAAACAACAAGAATCACTTGTTAAAACCTACTAAGTTTGCAGGTAGAGGTGTAAATTGGGTTGTGCCAAAGACACGAGCACGATTTCAAAGACAAAGACGCTAAAATTTGAGCATAGCCCACCAAAGACGTGACTTAGCCAAGACGGCACAACACGTTTGTTAAATGGGACGTCTTTGGGTTTGACTAATTGGCACGAAGAGCACAAAGACAACACGCGGCACGGATAAGAACGTGGCCCAGCCCAGCCCAGCACGTTAAGAGAGCACGTCATAACATGTACAAATACACCATATAACAAGGCATAATACATCACATTTTTTGTATATTTCACAAAAGAGTCACTATTCTAGCTAGTTTTTAACATTTTATGTTGGCTTATTTATAACAACACATATAATACATTAATATTTAGAAAATATATTTCAATATCATTGTTATAATGTCGTCACCTATATTTAACTAGAACACTAATTTACATGACAATAATCCAATTTTATATTTGATGGGTTATTTCTTTTTATTGAATAAACTTGTTAATTTTACTTGAAATAATTTCAAATGATATGTTGTCTAATTAAATTCTTGTGATAATGTCCGACTTAATGTATACATTAAGTGATTTCAAATTGTTTATAACACGTGTGCCAAAGACCGCGACAAAGACGGCACGTTTATTCGTGTGTTGTGCCCGTGGGCTGTGCTGTGCCTAGCTTTTGACTAGTAAAGCACATCACGACACAACACGTTTAAATCGTTGGCACAACACAGCACGACACATGGCACGTGAAGCACGCGACTTCGTGTTCCGGGCTGTGCCGGGCCGGAACGTTTTACACCTCTATTTGCAGGAACTAACTCTTTCATTCATGAACCGTATATTCCTATGCCCATTGTTGATAAAGAGTTTGGAGATGATAAAGAAATTTTCAAATATTTTAAGTACTAGGAAACTTCTTGTGAGAATTTATTCTTGCTTTTGAGAAGGATAACTAGGGGTTTGGTATAACAAATATTGTGATTACATTACACAAGTTATTTTCAACAAATTTCATCTTGCATGTTTTTAGATTTATTTATTTAAATTCTAGGGTTTTTGGAAGATGAACTTGCAGTATGTAATCATCATTATTGGTTTAATATATTGCAAAATCTTATGAGATATATGTTTCCTTTAATTTTTTTAAACTGATCTAATATCTCATATATGCTCAGAAGTTGAGTTTATTACTCCCTCTGTCTTTTTTTATTTGTCCTAATTTCTACTTTGTTCTGTCTTTTTTTATCTGTCCGCTCTGTTTATAGACATATTTTTCCCTTAAACTATCAAATATACCCCTTATTTTTTATAATCATAAAATCATTTTTAATATAAATTTAACTCAAAATCTTAAATATTATCACCATATATAAGGAAAAAATTTATTCAATATCTTTGTATTAATCGTCATTCCTTTTTTTAAATAAAAACGTTTGTGGATAGTTATAAAAGCAGTATAAGTTTATTTTCGTCTTCCTTTTTTAAATAAAAACATTTATGGATAGTTATAAAAGCAGTATAAGTTTATTTTTATTTTCTTAAAAAAAAATAACGAGAGTGTAAATAAATCAATCGAGATCATGACATGCAATGATTTTTCCAACAATATTAAGTAGGGTTTCAGTTTACTTCCAATCAACAAATTAAGTAGGGTTTCTGTTTATTATGGGGGCGATCTCCGGCGACTGAAAGCTGGAGATCGATTCTCCCCCTCTTTTTTTTTTGATTGCATTCCATCTTAGATTTTTTCTCTGGTTTTTTACACTGGTCCCGCATCTTCCCGCATCTGGTATTCCTTGCTTTTCATCGATTGTTTTATTCTCTCTTTAGGGTTTTTTTTTCTTCCACGGGTATCTCTCCATTGTTTTATCTCTTTTTGTTTTAGGGTTTTTCCTTGCCTCACCCCGTTGTTCTCAGCAGCACCCTTCCCTGCTTCCTTCATCACTGGTTTCTTCTATTTTGTGAAGGTTGTTTCAGTAATGCCGAATGCTAAAGCTGTATCGTCCTCTCAGAATAGTTATTTTAACAATGTGGGTTCTACATCTTCATCTCAGGGTTCCGATGGTATCTTCCTTCAATGTCCTTTCAAGGCCTTTGATAGGTGTAAAAATGGAGTTGTCGGAAGAGGATTCTGTAGAGGATCCATGCTCAAGCACATCAATGATCGGCATTTACCATCCATGGAGTGTAAAGCTGTTTGCATAGACAGAATTACCAATGATGTTGAACTGTACAAGGCATGGGAGGGTGTTCTACAGCATTTGGAGATGTGGCTGTTTTTTCCTTGCATGCGTGTTTACTCTTGGCAGAGATCGTGTCACTGCCATGGTGCTAACATTGTTGCAGGGCCGTTCAATGGCTTAGCAGCTGATTTTTTGATCTATGGCTGCGACATACATTCCCAAGATAAGCCTGAAATATGCAATACAATAGATGAAGATGATTCGTTGAGCCTCACTGTGGAGTTGTTGGACACAGTTTTTCAGATCCAAATCCCCACTATTGTCAGCATTCCACCGCCTTGTCGACTCAACTTTTCGAGGACCTTAACGGCTACCTTGGACAAAGTCTTGCTCAACCCTTCAGATTTATCGGCATGGCTGCACTTACTATTGTTTCCAATTTGTACACTTCACATGTACACACCCAAATCCACGATGGAGGAGAGGTCTGGTACTAGAAGACGACTACAAATTGCGAGCATCAATCGCTCTTTGCTGCAGTGAAAAGAAACGAATGGTTGCTTCCATATGGTTCATAAACTGCTTGATGTTTCGAAACAAATTCTAAAGCATAGACATGAAAGCAAGGAGAAGAAGAAAACCAAGACAAATATTCATGCTTTTCGAAGGAAACTTAGCTACGGTCACTACACCGCAGCTATTCGCGTTTTATCTTATAGTGGTGTGGCTCCTCCTACCTATGACACCTTGCATGAACTCAGACGTAAACATCCCCCTGCCAGGCCTCCTTCCGTCCCACCAGACCCGATTCTTGCTCCAGCCGTTTTTGCTGATTCCAGCTCGGTGCTTGCTGCACTCAAGAGCTTTCCTAAGGGTACGTCGTGCGGAAGAGATGGACTGAGGGCTCAGCACTTGCTTGATGCTTTGAGTGGTGCGGCTGCTGCTGTTGCAGATGACTTGCTAGTCTCTATTACAGGCGTTGTTAACCTTTGGCTAGCTGGTAAGTGCCCCATTGTTTTAGGCGAATTTATTGCGAGTGCGCCTCTTACCCCTCTTCTCAAACCGAACGGTGGGTTGAGACCAATAGCCATTGGCACTATTTGGCGTAGATTGTGTTCCAAAATTGCTGCTACGGCTATTTGCAAGGATATGGCTTCCTATCTTGGTGATTTTCAATTCGGTGTTGGCATCCCTTGTGGTGGGGAAGGTATTTTACATTCGGCTAACAAACTTATCGAGATGAAAGGTGATCGCAGTGACATGTCTATGATCCTCATCGACTTCACGAATGCCTTCAACATGGTTGATCATTCCACAATGATTCGAGAAGTTCGGAGTAAATGCCCAAGTATTGCCAGTTGGGTGGACTTTTGTTACACTAAACCTGCCCGCTTGTACTACAATGAGTTTACTCTTTCCTCCTCACAAGGTGTGCAACAAGGAGATCCCGTTGGCCCTTTACTGTTCGCTCTGGTTTTACATCCGCTCGTGCTCAAAATTGCTTCTCATTGCACCTTGGACTTAAACGCTTGGTAGTTGGATAACGGTACCTTAGCTGGCGACACCTTGGAAGTTGCTAAGGCATTGAAGATTGTTCACGAAGAGGGTGGCAGTAGAGGCTTAATTTTGAACATTGAAAAGACAGAACTATTTTGGCCGGTTAAGGATCCTAGACGTAGCTTGGTTGGTTTATTCCCCACGTCCATCAGCACTCCCGATAAGGGTGTGAAACTTTTAGGGGGCCGGTTAGCTTGGACTTGAATTTCTGCAGTGAGATGGTGTCGCGAAGAGTTGAAAAGACGGTGCAGTTAATGTCTACCATTAGGAAACTCCGGGATCCTCAGTGTGAGCTGTTACTTCTTCGGAGCTGCACTGGTGTTTCACGACTTTACTTCACTTTGCGTACTACTTGCCCAGATGCGCTCAAACAGGCTACTGCACAATTTTATCATCACCTACTTCTTTATCTGCGACAGCTTATAACTGGCGATGGTGCTGGCTTTGGTCCCCTTCAGCAACGGCTAGCTACGCTCCCGATGAAGGATGGTGGGTTAGGTATACATACGATGGCAGACACTATCCATTATTGTTACATCGCATCCTTTTTTCAGACAAGACACCTGCAAGATGTTATTTTGAAGTCTCGGCCGTCTTTTGATAGTTGCAACTTTCAGCGAGCCGTCTCTAACTTCTTACAGGTTTGTGGCCTCTCCCCTTCTTATTTCAACATCAATGACATTGCCCCCCGTCCCATGCACTCTTTGGCAATTACTTACTTTGATGTTGTTAAGAAGGAGATCCCTACGAAGTTCACCTTGTCTGTCCGTGATGTTAATTTGTGGAAATGTAACAAGCTGGCTCATGCTCAAGACTACTTAAAGGAAATCCCCATCCAAGGGCTTAACCAATGCTTAGGGGCGAGACAGTTTAGCGTTATCCTCTGCTATAGACTTGGTATTCCTTTATTTATGGAGAATAGCATGTTTCCAAGCTGCAAAAGGGAAATGGCTGTTTTTGGCGATCATGCTTTGCATTGTGCTAGTGATGTTGGGCTTAAATTCAGGCACGACCTGGTAAGAGATGTTTTGGCCGATATTTGTTATAAATCAGGTGTGGCTACTAGGAAGGAGGTGTTATTGGGCTTCTTGTCTGATGAGAACACTGTCCTTAGACCTGCAGACTTATTAGTGTACAATTGGGAGAATGGCAGTAATGTGTGTTTTGATGTTACTGGGATCTCCCCTTTTGCGAGCGGTAGTAGGAATAACTTCACACCCGGTCATGCCATCAATGCTGCCATCACTCGCAAATGTAAGAAGTACTTGGAGAAGTACATTGTGCACGGATACGGTTTTGGGGTCTTGGCCTTTACAACTCTGGGTGAACTCGGGGATGATTTTGTTGTCTTTTTAAAGAGGTTGAAGAACTGTTTAGCTAGTCATGATGCCAATTCTAAGATTGGTAACATTCTTTTTACTAGGGTTGGTATTGCTATTCATAGGGGTGTTGGGGCTCAGCTTGTTGCTAGGCTCCCAACTAGCTTCTTATGTAATAATTCCTTTGAGGAGGATTCTTATTTTAATTAAAAAGCACAACTTTATCTTCTTTTTTTTTAAATATTTTCTAAAATAATAATACTATCCAATTTATAATTTTTAATATATTAATTTTAGTTTTGGTAATAACATAACATTAAATAGGGCTAGTCAAGGGTTAGTCATGACATCTTATAGGGTTTCCTTAATATTTTGACAAAGTCAATTAGGACTGTTAATTAAAGACGGAGGGAGTATTTTTTTTATAAAGTAAAAATAGAACAAACTCTTTAAGAATTTTCTCGCAGTATCAATCTACCTATGATCACACTTCTATGTTATTATTGCACTATACACTCCATAAGATTTTCTTATGTTGAGTCATACAGACTAAAATTATCTCTTTGTCCGTAACGGGCGTTGAGATTAATTTAAGTCGATGTGTTCGGGATACGAATCCATGTGATTTGTTAATGTCCAACAAAATCCTTTTTTGTTGTTAAAGTAAGGTAACTCATATTGTTCTCTTGGGAATGGCATCAAATGGGGGAGAGTTCTTAAATGAACTTGTGCTTAATTGCTATATCTTTGTGGGTTGTGGCTGTGGAATTTAAATGGGATGCTTGTATCTTAAATCTCCTAGATGAGCTCTAAGTATTTCATACTATGTGATATCATCAAAATAAATTTAATATAAAGAGTTACATATTAACTATGCTCTTATGTATTATCTCTATTTTCCTTAAATATTGAAGTATCTTTTGGTTGATCATTATGATCCCATGATTTTCGTACCTTTGCTAAGTTTTATTGAAAAAAATGGGGAGAATTAATTAGTAGTTTCGCACTACGTACATATGGTGTAACACCCCAAGTTCCGGACCAGGGTCACACCCATATGGAGATCCGAACTCGAAGCGTTACGGGTCGGAAAGAGACTAAAACCTATTTTAATTAAAAAAATTATATTTATTTTCACCAAGCACAATTTAACTTTTAAATACATAAATTAAGTATTATAAATTCACTATTACAACATTCACCAAGTAATATATAGAAAAATAATCCAAATTACGATTCAGTACATCATTGATTCACAACACAATTATGTTTACAACAAATCCTTTAATTAAGATTTCAATACACATATTAATATTATCACCAACACACCATGATTTCACGGTACGAAAACCTTGTTCGTACATCCACCTATCGTTTACCGGCACAGACAGCCTCCATCGATGGTCAGGAAAAACAAGTTCCCATGGGGATCATTACCCATTTAACTCTCGGGGATCATTACCCGTTGTTAGCATGAAACATGTTCCATATAACGGTAAAACATGAACTCATTTCCTTATATAAACCATTTTCACAAACAACACAAGCAACCATGGCTTAACAACATGAATTTTATTCAAGCATTTAATCAAACACACTAACTGCAGACATTTTATATCATGTGTTTCAGGTTATAACGTTGTCCGATCTATCTCAAAATTTTAGTGAACATTACTGACACTATAATGTATAACATATCCAAATTTCACATTAAACTAACGGCTCAATCAAAAGATATTGATTTTACCAACACATCACCAAATCTAGGCAAATAACATCCTTTTACCACAATATTCACCATAAATTCATATTAGTCTCAAATTAAGCAAATCCAAAGCAAAATGAAAGATAAACATTTATCTACAACTTTTGTTAAGACCTCAAATCATTTTAACATAATTCAGACTTCCTAAGAACATCAAAACCATAGCAAAATGAAACTGTCCAGAATTTCATAAACTATTATCCAAGTCACAAGAAACATTCAACGGTGAACTTACTGTAATGACACGTCCCTCCACCATTACTGTCCCCACTTAGCCACCGTGGATATCCGATAGTGTGGGGTTTTTAACGGGCATCTCTGCGGTAATCTAGCAGAAACTTCCCAGGAGGTCACTCATCCCTGGATTACTCCCGCCCGAGCACGCTTAATTGCAGAGTTTTCTGCCAACTCTAGAGCCAATTGTGCTGAAAAGGCCTCGGTATAATGTAGACGTTCCTTGTCTCCTATGAGAGCAGTATCTAGCATAATCCCCCAGCATACTCCCCCACCCGAGCACAAGCGAACGACCCCTAGTTGTATCCCAACTAACACCGATATTGTTCCCACTTACCTACTGCGGTTATCCAGCAGTGTGGGATTTTTAACGGCACTACTGCGATTATCCAGCAGCAGCTTCCCGAGAGGTCACCCATCCCGTGACTACTCCAGGCCGAGGACGCTTAACTGAGAAGTTTTTCCCACAACTTAGTCAAGTGAACCCACCAGGCCTCAGTGTAAGGAAAGGACAAACCATTACTTATATTCCATTCGGCCAACCACTGCCGAATATCGGGGTATTACACTTATACTGGAAAATTCTCTAATTTTAACAAGAGATACCTAATCATGTTTTATATCAATAAGAGAAGCCTGATCATCAACAAGAAGTACATATATATTTATTCAAATAAATTATTGAATCATAACAATACAAAATCATATAAGATAAACACCAAAGAAAAACACCTAAAGAGAAAGGGTTTCACATTCTACCTCAATTCCATTGATTCTCCACTGATTTTTTTCCTAATTAGAATTTCTCCTCAAGAACCTTAGCTCCAATTTATCTTCATCATATCCATAGCTTTCTCCTCCAAATATCTCTAGCATTTTGGTTTTCTAATCTCTAAATTCTCTCTCCAAAAATCTAATATAAACCTATAATACTCAACATTCATTATTTTATTTATTATATTAATTAACTTCCCATTTTCTATTCATTTTATTTACTTAATAAATATATTAGGTGACTCTATTTCTACCCTAACTTGTAGTCTTTTCTAGTTCAAACAACTCAGTGAGGCTAGAAAAGGAAACTACCTATACCACATGGTTGGCTAATTTGGGTACAACCTGACCCGAAACCCTAACCAAAATTACCGGGTATTACATATGGTTTACGGATCATTATGTAAGGTGGGTGAATCAATAATCTATAGGTTTCACCTATCATACAAAAGATGTAAGTATTGATTAAGGGGGAGAAATATATCACCATAGTATTACTTCAAAGTTGTGATACAATTGAACTTTGGATAAGATAATAATAATACTATGCTTCTGTATAACGACGATTGAGAATATTTGTTTTCAAAGTTGTTATTGCTACGGATCTTTAACAATAACGATGCTGAGTTGAACACGTTTAGAATCATTGCAAACTCAAGTAACGAATAATTTAAGGAGTTGAAGAAACCAAGAAAGTCAAGCATGATGGATCAAGAAGTTTTTGAAGCTTTATTTTTTATCCAAACGTATTGATAGTTTTGTCACTAAAATTGACAAAGGGGGAGATTTTTAGAGCATTGCTCGGTCTAACTCACAAGTGTTGCTATATCAAGCTTGTTGTCAAATTTAGTAATCAAAACTATATCTTGATTTCTAGTATACAATTAGTTAAGTCTCGGATAAGGATAAAAGTGTAGTTGAGAAATGAATTGAAGGCGAAGATCAACCAAAGCTTTTGGATAACTTCTTCAACAAAAGGTAAGTGAAGACTGAACCACACATATTTCTCAAGTTATATTCATCTTTATATCTATGAGAAGTTGTCGCATTACTAATTAGACTATCGTTAGCATATCAAGAATTTCGAGTCAAGTTTATCTTGTAATTAGCTCTCGAAATATGTATGACTAAGCTTAATATAAAATTCCATACTTGATGAATTTCGGTTAAGGACAATTTATTATTCTTGGTCTAAATTATGATTCAAGATTATCATTCGAAAATATCCTGGAACAGTGATATGTGTCATTGATGTTATTTGGGAATGTTTCGAATTGATCTATAGAGAATTATAGAACTACTGAAAATATGGATAGAGGACAATATACATACCAGTTTCACAAACTAGGAAAACTATTATAGGTAGGAGTCGTAGTACATGTACCGGCATTGTTAGAGTACTGCTCGGTCGAACTCGCAAGCGTTGCTATCCAAAGCTTGTTTGTCAAGTTTAGTTGATCAAAACTATATCTTGATTTCTAATCTGCTTATAGCTATGTCTCGGATTAGGATAGAAGTGTGTAGTTGAGCTTTATACTTCACGGCGTTCACCAATTTAAGAAGAAGATCTAGTAAAGATCTTGGAGGATGAAAAGACGAGGGTACCCAAATATACCTCAATCTAAAACTTTTCCACATATAAGTCCTTTCTCCGAAAGTGATTTTCTATGGACTGAGTCGAGACAATACAACTAATCGGTTCACACTTCGTTTGATCGTCTATGCATACTTGATCAAGACAATACGACAAAAAGATAACTTGCGTGATTGACTATGGATACAAGATCGAGACAATACAACAACGAAGTATGATTACTTGATAATAGGTTCGGACTTAACCAAACACAATAGGATTGCTATCAAGTAATTAGGAATTAACGTTTGTGTATTTTACTTCTAATTATAATAAAAACAATTATAATTGTGGAAATAGAAAAGTAAAAGACATAGCAAGAATTTTTTAACGAGGAAACCGCAAATGCATAAAAACCCCGGGACCTTGTCCAGAATTGAATACTCTCAGGATTAATCTTTTATACAAAATCTAAACCAACTTTGTATAGTTGAGACCAAGCAACTAAACCTATAGTTAACTAGTTCCGTTTGTATCCCTGCGCCTCCAAATTGCAATAAGTCACGCACTTGGAACAGTTCCTTTGGTTCGTATTCCAAACAGTAAAGGAACAACAAATTTGTTCGGTAACAACTCTTTTCAAACAACGTGATATGAGTTTGACAAAAGGCTCTTCCGTTTATCCCAATAAACTTCTTTGTCAGGTTCTTAGATAATCTCGCATACCAAAGTAATTGTTTAGACTATGCAATCAATACTCTTAATCACAAAGAAACATATTCATGCCGATCTAATCAACTAATCAATCAAGGTTATCACAAAGATAAACCGATTATAGTTGGATCCCCAGCTGATCAAGTTTTGTGCACACCAAAGATTATGAACTCAAATAAAAAATCTTCTTTGTCTTCAAATCTTCTTAGATCTTCAATAAACACCTGCACACAATCAACTTGAATCTCTTGTGATCAATTACACACAGAACGGAGTCTGTTAAAAATGGATTATCACAAGACGTCTTTAGATCTACAAACAGTCCAAAGATCCCCGTCGACACTTCGATCTAGTTTGAGTGAATCTTATATTAGAAGAGAAGATTCTCAAGCATAAACAAACTAGGTGCAGTCAAAGTTCAACAACCGTTAGTCAATCAAATCAACCGAAAACTAATAATAAACTGTAATTATCTAGTTTCCCACCAACGGTACTCGTAGAGATTCCCAACCCCAAAGAAGTCTTTAAAACGAGCGGTCGTAAGATATTTCGCCTAATTAGGGTACTTTCCTCTCCGAATAGACGGCTCCACCAGTAACAACACAACTAGGTAGTTTTGCTGGCTCTGAGGATTAGGTTGCTCGAAATGCAAACTTCAATATTTATAGACCAATGAAGTTTGGACACCAAGGAATTTCCAAAACCGAAAATATTCTCAAGATATGCAATATATTTCCAAATTCGGTTTTCATAGATCCTGGAAATGCTCTGTCCAAATATTGACCGAAATCTCAGTAGAAAATCTCCAATTAGTAAATGGACATTACCAATTTTTATTTTCAGAAGATATGCATTTTAATTGATGGAAATTAAAAGCATATAAAACTAAAAACCTTAATTAAAAGATTCTCAATTTATTTCGATCCAGGATTCTCCTTTAGTTATTAAGGAATATCTTTGAACAATAAAAGATAAGAATTACTGCACATGTTCAAAATATGTCGACATCTTTACTTTGTAAATCCTTTTTCATATTTAGAATCTTGGAACCGATTTACCACACTTCCAAACGGGTTTAGAATTGGTTCATCTGACTTCCAAGAACTATGTGATTGATTATCCTATCAAATCACCATTAATGGGTTTCACGGTTCTACCAAAAAAAGTTTCGGTTCTACCTCCATGTGGGTACTAGGATCGCTTACACTAGCTTTCCAAAAATTAGTTGACTAGGTACTAGGATCGGTTACCACATAATTATGGTATTTAACTTGTAATCGGTTGCACAAGTCATAGGATCGGTTACCAATTACTAAGACTTGTTGTACCTCTTACAAGGATCGATTCCACATACTTGTGATCGGTTGCACCTCTTACTAGGATCGGTTCCCCAATGTCTAGAGTTGGTCATACCAATTACAATATATCGATCATACCATCTCGGGTGATTACTTAAGATCGGTTTCACTAATAAAAGTCATACCAATACAAAAGTCAGGCATTGTGAATAGTTTTACCAAGATACATAAACAAGTTATGAGCGGTTATACCGAAACAAGTATTGTGCACACCAAAGATTATGAACCCAAATCAGAAATCTTCTTCGTCTTCAAATCTTCTTAGATCTTCAATAAACACCTGCACACAATCAACTTGAATCTCTTATGATCAATCACACATAGAAAGGAGTCTGTTAACAATGGATTATCACAAGACATCTTTAGATCTACAAACAGTCTAAAGATCCCCGTCGAAACTTCGATCTAGTTTGAGTGAATCTTATATCAGAAGAGAAGATTCTCAAGCATAAACAAACTAGGTGCGATCAAAGTTCAACAACTGTTAGTCAATCAAATCAATCGAAAACTAATAATAAACCGCAATTATCTAGTTTCCCACCAACGGTACTAATAGAGCTTCTCAATCCCAAAGAAGTCTTTAAACTGAGCGGCCGTAAGAGATTTCGCCTAATTAGGTTACTTTCCTCTCCGAATAGGCATCTCCACTAGTAACAACACAACTAGTTAGTTTTGATGGCTCTGAGGATTAGTTTGCTCGAAATGCAAACTTTGTTATTTATAGACCAAGGAAGTTTGGACACCAAGGAATTTTTAAAACCGAAAATATTCTCAAGATATGAAATATATTTCCAAATTCGGTTTCCATAATTCCTGGAAATGCTTTTTCCAAATATTGACCGAAAATCTCCAACTAGTAAATGCACATTACTCATTTTCATTTTCCAAAAATAAAATTAAAAACCTTAATTAAAAGATTCTCAATTTATTTTTCGATCCGGGATTTTTCCTTTAGATATTAAGGAATATCTTTGAACAATAAAAGATAAGCGTTACTGCATATGTTCAAAGTATGTCGACATCTTAACTTAGCAAATCATCTTTCATATTTACTATCTTGGAATCGATTTGCCACACTTCCAAACAAGTTTAGAATTGGTTCATCTGACTTCCAAGAACTATGTGATTGATCAAGAACACTCAATCACCAAACATGGGTTTCATGGTTCTACCAAAACAAGTTTCGGTTCTACCTCCATGTGGGTACTGGAATTAGTCACACTAGCTTTCCAAAATTTGGTTGACTAGGTACTAGGATCGGTTCCCAAATATATATGGTATCTAACTTGTATTTGTTGCACATGTCCATAGGATCGGTTCCCAAAATCTAGAAACTTGCTGCACCTCTTACAAGGATTGATTCCCCTCTTGTGATCGGTTGCACCTCTTACTAGGATCGGTCCCCCTTTGCCTAGAGTTGGTCATACCAATAACAACAAATCGATCATACCATCTCAGGTGATTACTTAAGATCGGTTTCACTAATAAAAGTCATACCAATACAAAAGTCAGGCCTTGTGAATAGTTTTACCAAGAACATAAACAATTCATGAGCGGTTATACTAATCACACATATTGGTAGTTCAAAAGATATGCAATGAATAACAATACCGATAAGCCTAGTGATTTCCCTTTCGTTTCACAAAACAAGTTCATGAATTTACTTCCTTTAAACGAATGTAAATCATTGTTTCCTAGGATGAAATCTTCACCTCATACCCATACATAATCATAATAGCATTCAAACGATTATGTCGATGTCTTATATACGAAGTTCAAAAGATAAGTGTTACACTTCGTATTGTATTCCTTAATACTACGTCTAACTAGAGTATAATCATTCATAGCTTCGCAATTTTTTTTTCAATATGCACGACTTGAAAGATATGTTAGGGAATGAAACAGTTCAAGTCAAATATTACTAACCTCAAGAGGAAGGATGATGTTGTCGTCATAGCTCCTTACTTCTTCACTTCTTCAAGTATTCACGTAATACTTGTAATGTCTCATATCCTAATACTTTCAAGCTAACCTATACGAAGTTGACTCTAGTACATAATCAATCGACTCTTTAATGAGTTTTGGTTCACTAAAATATGACAACCAAACTTGACATACCAACGCAAGAAGAGTTGGTGGGTTCAATCGCTTCGTAAAATGAGGTATGCTCTAATAATCTCAAAACCCCTTTGTCAATTTTAGTGACAAAACTCTTACATCATATGGATAAACAAATTACAAGAATTCATTACACATACGCTTGATTCCCAAATTCAACAAGACAATAACCTGTATACATTCAATCCATAAATGTCATTGTTGACATTATAATAACAAAGCTAATACTCCCCCTAAAGGTAAGATAGGTAGATTTTCAATCCGCACGTCTTTGTTATTCCCCTTATCAATATGATATGCTACTCCCCCTTAGTCTATGCTTTACTCTTTCGTTAGATAAAAATTTTAAGCACCAATGTCCTTTCCCTTAGTAATACCAATCAATATAAATCAATACTAGTATCACTTGTTTACTCCATATATTTCTCCCCCTTTTTGTCACAAAATGACAAAGGTACAAGAAAATAAAAGACAAACCAAAAGGATCTCACAAGACTTGCAACCTATAAGAGTTAAGCACGAGGGTTCCACACATCATTTTTGATAACCAATATCAAAACCGAAACTACAAAGTAATTTTGTTTTGATATGTTACCAAGGAAACAATTTTCCGAAGCAATTTTCCCTAATAGTTTAGCAAACCAAAAATCGACTAAGCACCTTAGTTCCTTTGCTAAACCGATTGTACAAGTACAATCGCTTGTTCGATAAGATAAAAATAAAGATAACTCTATTTTTCTCATCAGGTTCTAATTATCCATATAACTTAGACCTTTCACTTTTAAAAAAGACAAGTACTAGGTTAGTTGATGCGTGTCGTAACCACAACAAATTAGTGAATATTTTTCCACTTAATTGACAAGTAATATAGTATAGTCAAGTTCGTTCCCACGAGGAGCAAGAGTTTTTAGTTGTTTAATTGTCACAAAAAGGGGGGTTTGGTTTTAAATTTTAAAAACAAAAGAAAGTAAATAAAGCAATTAAAGTTTAGGTTGAAATCAATAAGAGAAGTTAGATCAGGAAATTCTTCTTCGTTGCAAAACAATGAATCAAGTTATGTTCTTTTCCACTTTTTATTAGTCACAGATTATCACCAACCGTAGGTAAAACATCTAGATCAGTGCTAAACCCCTAAATCCCTTGTATCACTGGATACGGAAGTTCTCGACTACCGGATTCTATTTACCAAACCACCTAGTAGTAGATCACTCAAGATGTAATTTAAATAAACACATTAAGATTTATGAACTTATTAGGTTGATATTAGTAGTTAGACTCTTAGATCAAGGTCTACTTGCTAACATTGTTTTCACACACAATTGCTCCACGGAATCCCTCCGCAAGGTCTCGTGTTTGCTACTTGTGTAAACAGTCAAGAAACGATTACTTATCCCCTAACTTTCACTAGCTTTAGATCAAATTAACAAATCAATTTAGCGTGCACTCTAAACAATCTATCAATCAACCATGAATGTATAAACATTCCTATTAGTAAAAACAAACGATAATCATGTGAAAAACTTCAAGATATAATTGAAAACAAAACTCAAATCATATGTTAAGAACTAGAAATTCATCCTCAATCAATAATAAAATTAGCTACTCATGTTAAGGAGTTCTCACAAAGAATAAAGAAAAGAGAAGTGTTGTGTGTGTAAAAGGTGTGTAAGTGTGTGTAGAGATCTTCTCTATTTATAGGCTTCAATTTCCTTGCAATCCTCTTAGGAATAGAATCCCTTTTCCATTATAAGTCTTCTTTCCAAGTTCAAGTCTTTCTCACATCTTCCATCTCCTCTTTCCAAATTCAAGCCAAATTCTTCGTCCAATTCCAAGTTTATGTCTTCATACCCATGAGAAATACTCACAAGAAATTTGTAATTTTTGGGTCGCCGGAAATTCACTGGTACAACCGGAATCCGTCCAGAAAACTCCCTGCCGGTGGCCAGAATCTTCTACTTCGGTGAAGGAATATTCCGTCACACTTCCGTTAAATATAACGGTCAATGAGGTCAACTGTTAGTCTTGGGGTCAAGGGAGGAGGAGTCAGTTATCTTGAGTCAGCTTCTCAATCGATCTGTCATTTAGTTGAATGATCGATTCTTTCGAGTTGGGTTTCCGAGTCACCGAGTGACTCATGTGAATGGAATGCCAGTAGGAGTTCGTTGTTTCTCAGTCATTTCCAGGCCAATTTCCGGCCATTCTTATCTCCATTCCTGCACAGTCTTAAACATACATCTATTCAAGCAATTGACCATTTCTTCATTCCCTGTAATAGCAGCTCATCTTCCTTTCTTGCCTATAACACCACCAAAACTCATCCACGATCCCAAAATCCAATCTGACTGCAACCCAACAACACCAACATCTCTCAATTTCAGTTCCACCATTTCAGACAACAACAAATCTTGGTAAACTGTAACCCATCCATTCTTTCAATTCAAACAGTAGCGACCACTTACTTCGACTACAGATCAATCAACTTCCAATTTCAGCTCAAACCCTTTCTACAGAATCGTAACCACTCTTCATCTGTTCCAATTCTTTTCACAGCTGGAATGTCTACGATCTTCATCTCTTGATCTCAGCAGCAACAAGAACCCATTTCAAATCGAAAACAACCTTTGATTTCTTCTCACCTGTTTCGATTTCCACAGATCCCCTTATCTCAATTTCTTCTCGATTCAACCTCTCATTGAAGTTCTCATAACACCACCAACTGATTCCAGTCCTTCTTCTCCTAGTTTGACCTTGATTGATTCCAACTCAATTTCGACATGACAATTTCTCGATATCATCCTTTCTGTGTTCTTTATTTGAACAGAAACAACACCCTCTGTCTCCATCGATCTCCTCGGTTATCTGATTCAAATAGCTCTCATAAATTCTCTCATTTATCGATTTCACAGCAGCAGCTGCTGCGCAGCCATTGTTCCTCTCAATTTCAGATGCGTAAATGAACTAATGATTGAGAGAAAACATCTCTCGAATTTATGGTTGTGTAAGTAGGTTATATTCGATGTCCTGTCACCTTGATAAGGGCTACCCAACTAACAGCCCCTTAAACTTTGCTGGTTGTCTTTTAACACTCCTCAAATAGAGTTGCTCCACTTAGGTCGGCTCCCGATAGTGTTCGCCCATGAAATGACAATCTTGCCCTTTTTGCTCAAATTGGGTGACTTCTTCTTCTTTTTCTCCATGCGACTCCAGAGTACCTAATAACTCAAAAACGCGCGTAAAATACATAATTTTTAAGAAAAATAGCAAAGAAAGCATAAACTATATAGATAGTAAATAAGGTGTATTCTACACCTATCAAATTACCCCACACTTAGACTTTGCTAGTCCTCGAGCAAGCTAAACTAAAACTTACAACTTCAAAGCTTTCCAGCGTCCCAAGCATCCAAAGAGCTATGAGGACATAGAGTTTCTGCATGCTAGTAATAAGAAGTTATAAATACTAAAGAACATATTCTCATTCTTAAATGTTGAGTGAGAAATAACCACACCATAATGAGAGAACGCGTGTTTGAGAACGATCGATAAGAATTTCGCCTCGACTTCTGCCTCACCAAAAAGGGTTTATGAAATTGCACTCAAAAGACGTACTTTTATGGTTCTCACATGTGTGCAGGTAGGAATGAAGAGAGTATTCCTGCAACACGTTGAATGGTGGGAAGGACAACTTCCGAAATATTTTTAAAAACCCACATCTTTTAACATTTTGAAAAACCATTTTTTCTGACGATCTCTAAGAAAGGAAATCAACCACTATTATCGAGGATGAGATTACTTACTCACCTTCACATCCGATTGCAATGATGATAACACCACTCTCACAGCATCCAATAGAAGCGTCTTCCGCTCCTCGTCTTTATCTTCTTGGTCTTCGTCTCCGGCTTCAACTATTGTTGATAAACTCTAGAATTTTGTAGATCCTTGACAATTTGTAACCTTTTTACCTTAAATTCTTGTCGCTTGAAACTTCCTTATATACCCCACGGCTTATTAAATAAATAAAAACCAAAAATAAAAAAAAAAAATCTCTTGTCATCATTTTTTTTTTTCATTTTTTTTTAAGAAACAAGAGAAATAAAATAAAAAACAAAGTGAAAATAAAAATAAACCATGGCCGTGGGAAAAGTATTTTACCGCTTGATTCTTCACAACTTTTATTGTCTCGAAATCATAAACTTCAACAATTCTCACCTTTTGATTCTCTTTGCTCTCGTAAATAAGTCTTCATACTTGGATATAGAATTACCTCATTGTATTGTAAGTCCTCAACATACATGTAAAAATCTGCTCTTTGTATGTTGCTTTACTTGAATTTGAAATTTGCTATTTTTCTCGTTCTGTTGCTTGTAAACCTTGAACTTCTTCAACTTTCCTTGTAGATTTTGATGTCGCTCCTTGTTGATGATGATGGTGTTTCTATGGACCCGTTGTTGTCGAGAGAGAGAATGGTGCTAACTGCAAATCGAACTACAAGAAGGAGGCTTTCATCTATGATGAGTGCCAAATATTGCATATTTCTACACCTTTTTATTGGCATTTAACTCATCTTTTGTGCTTTAAATCATATATTATCCCAAATTCTGGATTTTCTCTGTTTTCAAGAATAAATACTTGTACTAATTAATTTTGTGTTTTTAGGTAGTAAATAAAGCTTGGAGAAATTAAGGAGCCAAAAGAGCAGAAAATTGGAGACTAGCAACTGTGGAAGAGAAGTTGCAGCCCGCTTGCGCATCAGTTGCGACATGTTTACAAAGATATGGGCTTGAGCTATCCAAGATCCTACACATGACCCGAATCCAAGCCCGCTCCATGCTGAGCCGTTAGATTTGATCCATCAGCTGCATCCAACGTCCTAGCCTTGCCATGCATCAACGTTCGCTACTCCCGCCTCATACCATAGCCACCTCCCCCTTCACCTAGCCGAGCAGCCAAACACTCCTCTCATTTCTTCTCTCTTTCTCTCCCGACAAAAAAACCAGAGCTCTCATCTCCTCCCCCGACCATTTGTAGAGCCAACAACACCAGCAGCATCTCCTTCTCCCGACAACAGCAGCAGCACAGCCGCCTTCGCCTTCGCCATCTCCTAGCTCTAGCTATCTTCATCTTAGCTTCTCCCAAAACCCTAGAAGCTGAGCTCGAGATAGATGGGGTTAGGGTTTCTCCCAACATCGCATTAATGGTTTGCAGAAGCAATTGGAAGAGGGGACAACCAATTCAGAGTCTTTGGTGAATAGGGTTTGCATTCAATTCGATTATTAGGGTTAGAGAAGAAGTTCTAGGTATAAATAAAATTGTTCTATGTGTAAGAAACTCTCTCTGAATTTTTTAGGGTTTTAATTGTTATTTGAATTCAGTTGTGATTTATCATGTTCATTATGTTCTAAATTCACCTACTAGGATTTAAATGAAGCCTTAATTCTCTGTTGTGGTATTTATACTTGATTTGTGTTATTCTTGAATGCTTAATCTGTTAAGATAGTTTCAATTTCAGTATTTCAATGCTTTGCTATCACAATGAATGCCATGTATCCATTGTAGTTAGGATAACACTGTGTTGAGTATACTTCAGCTCTTGCTTTGAAAAATTATTGTCCATTCTTTGACTAGTTGTGCTTAACTAGACAATTAGTACTCTGAGTTGATACTTTAGCTGATAATTGGATTATCTACTGGGGAAACCCCTTAGGTAAGTGGTAGAATTGACACATCTTCCTTATCTGTCACAAGGACAATAATACTCAAACTAGTTGAATACATAACAAGAATTAGTGGTGGATTTGACAATCCTAGTGCCTTTACTCTCATTGCTTGTTAGTTCATCTTTAGTCCACTGCTATAATCTCCAGCTTGTCGTAAAGACACCAAACAAACCCCTTTGTGTAACTCCTCATTAAGAATCAGTTTAGTAAGACCATAAGCTTCAACGTTACACCTTCCAAGTCTCTGTGGATCGACATGTGTTGCTTGTCGACACTGTGCACTTGCAGTTTACAATTGTAGGCATCTTTATAATCCTACCAAGTTTTTGGCGCCGCTGCCGGGGACTCGGTAGCGGTGTAGTTGATCTGTAGTCCACTCTACTGGTTTATATTTTTAGTTTTTGTATATAAGTGTTTAGCGGTAGATTTAATTTTTCATTCTCCTGCATCATAGTTCTGTAAGTTTCCTTAGCATATTTGTAAGCTTTTCTTCTTGTTTTTCTTTCTCAGTTCATTGGATTACTACCTCCGTGGCTTGCTGTTGCATTCATAGCTTAGTTCTGTAGCATTTTAGCTGTAGGTTTTCATTTGCATTCTTGCATCTTGTTTCAATTAGGATACTTGCATCTTTGCATCATCTTTTAAAGACCTTTTTGCATTCTGTTTTGCTGCATTCTCATATCAGCATTTAGTTTCAGTAGTTTTTAATATATAGCCATCTGTAAATCCCCATCTGTTTCATTGCTGTCACCGTTATAACTTAGTTGTTTTGATCAATCTGTATATACTTTTCATCAATTCTCTGTAGTGCTAGCATTAGCATAGTTTGTTTATCAGTAATGTAACTTTACCTTTCATCACATGTTTTAGCATAACTTAGATTTAGTTTTCAGCATTTGTAGCTGTAAATTAGTAAGCATCTTAGCCCTGTAAATACTAGTTAGTTGCATTTCATATAAACTGCATCCTGCTAAGCTGCAGTTTTAATTTTAAGTTATCCTATTTTCTTAATCTTTTTGATAGTTAGTTTACGTTGCATTATATCCCTGTTTAGCTTGCATCCAGCCATCATCATCACTCTTTCCTGGCAACTTTTATGGTTTTTCCTTATGTGTTTCATTCGATTAGCAGCATTCTGTGTTCAGTCATCATTCATGTAACCTTGCAGTAGCCAACATTCACACTGTAAATCTCCATTTCAGCACATCTGCATTTCATCCCTTTTTCTTTTTGATTCTGCTAATCACATTCTGTTGGTCATAGACAACCAAAGTGGGATCATCTTAAACCATTGTCAAACTGTAGATTCTTTACAGTCAATTACATTCAGTGTCGATAATTCTTTATCTGCGTTGATATTGTACAACCTGGGTACTAAAATTACTCTTTGAGTTCACCAGGTACCCTTGATACTGAACTGCGAAACAAGGAAAGGAAAGATAAGCAGCTGCACACAATTGGTTATGGTGCCTAAAGGATTGGCGGTATTGTATTCTCAAACTCGAATTCTATCTCAAATGATATACCATGTTTACCTAATAAGCTAGTCGCCAGACTGAACATCACTCAAAACCTGGCAACTTTTGGTTCCCATGCACATTCCCCTATGATAATTTGAGTAACATCTGTGCTAAATGGAATTGTTATTTTACTGAGATTGGTTCTGTGTGCATAATCTCTGGCCTTGGAATCTCACATGCATTGCTTCCTATTTTGTGAACGATAGCCATAACATATGGTATTTGTGTGCATGCTCTTGTACTAATTGAGTAACATAATGCTAGCTAAATTGTTACATCACTGTGAATCTCCCAAACTCTGCAATACCCTGTGTCTGCATACATCCATGAATCTGTCTTAGTGACCATGTATATTGTGTTTATGAATGCTTGTTAGAGAGTATCATGTCAGGATTTTGGAATGGGGTTAGGGATGAGAAATCATCGCAAAAATCCATTAGAGAACTTGCTTACGGGCATGCTTCACATTATGAACCCCCCACAAACCATGATGTTAATAATTTTAGGGAGAATTACGAACCTTCTCAGGGTCCTGAGCTTGAATATACATACCCTAGTTATTATTCGCACATGTATCATCCACCGCCAGGGGGGGGTTGAACAATTTTGTACTCCAATGAACTTTTGTATGCAATCTGTGATGGAAAATATTAAACTCATTAAAGAAAATAATGCCAGATTTGAATTACAAGCATTGCATGATCATCCATATAGCAACACATCTGTATTTCCCTTCGATAGTGAACCTCATGCACAACCATATACTGAATACCCTGAAATGAGGACACCCACTATTGAAGACTCACCTTCAATTGAACAACTTAATATGATATTAAGGATGAATCTGATTCATTTACAAAATGTAGAAAGGGAGGAATTTCAAGATGAATTGTTTGTTAGTCCCAATGAATTAAATTTTGAAAATAGTGCATCTGTTCCTACTCGTGCAAATAATATTGAATATGAACCTGATATAGAGGTACATGAATGGAGTAGAGACACTATGGTTTTGAATGAGGCATTGTATCATTGTTACGATGATGATGATAATGATTTAATGTTAGAAAAGCATGTTTACTCGAAAATGTTGTTGTGGAATCTTCATTCTTTCGTAACCTTAGACTCCGTTCTTTGCGACTTTGAAAAATGATGTTTCTTCTGATTTTCTTATCCGTAACTCTGAAGTTTTGGATGATGTTGATATTGATTTGTGGCTTGTACAGTTGTTCCGTGACGGAGAGCATAACACACAGCTGGTGTCTAACTTAGGGAAGGTCGAATTTTCTGTTGACACCAATGATCATATGCATGAAAATAACCTTGATGTGTCTAATTCCCTGCCTAGGTCAAAATGTGTTGTGTCTTCTGAGTTGCTTATGCATGAGATGGAGACTTTGAATAATCATGATTCTGAATTTGGGTTTGTTGAACTATTCTATAAACGTGAGCATGTTGCAGCACTTGTAGATGACTTAGGGGATATTGATGTGATTGATAATGGTACTCTTGATCTCACACATGTGAACAACTTAGACATGCCCAACTTCCTGCTTATGTCACAATCTGATGGTCTTGCACCCAAACCAACTATTCTGAGAGTTCCTAATCTAGGCCTGGAGCTGTGTGCTTCTCAAGTCCTTTTGGACTACTTTTCTGCTAAATATAATACCCTTGAAGAGCCACAGTTGGAATGTGTATATCTGTCTGTTCTTATCAAAACTCATTTTGAATTAGACCTTGTGCATGATGTACCTCTAAAATTGCAAGATTTTGTGCTCAAAAACACATCTGTTGACAAGTTTAGGTTTGGGGGTAACTCGTTCACATATGCAGTCTTACTTGCACTCTCATGTTATATATGTGTAAGGCTGTTGATGTTTCTGCATATCTTCTTTTGGGTTGATCCTCAACTCTTTAGATTGTTGGTGTATGGTGAATTTTTCTTGTATATAATCTGGTAGGTAATGTTACATATTCTATCTTGAATCGGTTGAGTCTTCTTTTGTATATATTGTGCTAATCCAATATGATCTCAGCTGAGAATGTTGGATTCTAGCCTTGACTAATGAAGCTCTAATCTTGCTTTTGCCGACATACCGGTAATCTCTTCCCTTTTCTCTTATCAACATAGTTTTCATGGTATGTGATTGTTTAAATTCTTATCATCTGTTGACACATTGAGGAAAATGTTAGATTTAGGTTTGGGGGTGTGTTTTGCATATAGAGTTTTTAGTCTTTTATTTAAAAAAAATTCAAAAAAAATCAAAAAATTCAAAAAAAATTCAAAACTCTTTGTAAATATGTACATAAAAACCTCCAACTTTTAGAGATCTTAGAGTCACTAGCATGCTTCTAGCTATGTTTACATAGAGAGTCTGACCGAAATAACTGAACTTGGAAGTACTGGAGAACACAATCGGGTTTCTTAGGTGATTAGAGCGTTAAAGTTGGATTTAACCATCTTGGGAGGGCGAATTAGGTGCTGCAAAGATATTTGGTAGTAGAATTGTGATCACCCATAGTGGAGACTACCCATTTTTACATCAAGCGAGGCACCGACCTTCATTTTTGTGACTATCTAAAAAGTCATGTTTAGAGTGTGTGTCACCGTACGTCAATTCCGGGTAGGAATGGTGAGCTACCCAACTTCGCACCACTTTCAAAGACTATTTTTGATCTCTTGAGTGCTAATTTTGTCAATCATGAGGATGACGTCTAAAGATGAAAACTCCTTCTTGTAGTTTGATTAGCAGTTAACACCACACTCTCTCCCTCTCGACAACATCAACAGACCCATAGAAACACATCATCATCAACAAGCAGAGCAACGTCAGAATATCTGAAAAAAAAGTTGAAATAGTCCAAGGCTTACATGCAACAATTCAAAGAAAAGAAAATAAGATGAGAATTAGTGAAGTTTATGAAATCAAGACAATACAAGTTGTGAAGAATTGAGTGATAAAGTCCTTCATCCATGGAGTTAGTAGTTTCATTGTTTTTGTTGTTATTTTCATTTCATGTTTTTACTTTAAAAAAAAAAAAAAAAAAAAAGTTGTAGTTTATTTTCTTAGTCTAGTTTTGATACCACCATGGTAAAGAAGAAGAATTCAAGAAGAAAATTCCAAGCAACAAGGAAATTGAAGAGAAAAGTTACAAATTGTCAAGTTTTTGCGAAGTTCATCATCAACAGTTGAAGACCGAAGACCGAAGATTGAAGACATTTCTATGGATGCTGTGAGAGTGGTGTTGATTGCCGATCGGATGTGAAGGTAAGTGAGTACTCCCATCCTTGCTAATGGTTGATTTCCTTTCTTAGAGATCATCAGAAAAAGATTCTTTTTGTCCACAATTTTGTGGAGTCTCCATAAATTATTTCGGAAGGTTCTTCTTCCCACCATTCAACGTGTGCAGGATTTCTATCTTTATTCCTGCCTGCACACATGAGAGACTAGAAAAGCGGTCTTTTTGAGTGCAATTATCATAAAACCCTATTGGCGAGGCAGAAGTCGAGGCTTGTGATCACTCTCGAACCCGACTTCTTTCATATGGTATGGTTATTTCTCGCTCAACTCTTAAGGATGAGAATGCGTTCTTTGGTAGTTCTAACTTCATGTTACTAGCATGCAGAAACTCTATGTCCTCATAGCTCCTTGGATGCTTGAGACTCTTTTACGCTTACGAAGTTGGAGAAGGTTTTGTGGGTACACCTCGGTAAACCCTCACGAGACTACAACTCGTCCACTAGGGACACCTAGGGGTTTAAAGGCTTAGTGCATACGCTAAATGCATTCGAGAGACCAGCGACAGTGGTATAGTTAGGATTTCTTAATTTTCGTTTCACTTGAGGACAAGTAAAATTCAGGTTTGGGGGTATTTAATGAGTGCCAAATATTGCATATTTCTACACCTTTTTATTGGCATTTAACTCATCTTTTATGCTTTAAAATCATATATTATCCAAAATTCTGGATTTTCTCTGTTTTCAAGAATAAATACTTGTACTAATTAATTTTGTGTTTTTAGGTAGTAAATAAAGCTTGGAGAAATTAAGGAGCCAAAAGAGCAGAAAATTGGAGACTAGCGACTGTGGAAGAGAAGTTGCAGCCCGCTTGTGCATCAGTTGCAACATGTTTACAAAGATATGGGCTTGAGCTATCCAAGATCCTACACATGACCCAAATCCAAGCCCGCTCCATGCTGAGCCGTTAGATTTGATCCATCAGCTGCATCCAACGTCCTATCCTTGCCATGCATCAACGTTCGCTACTCCCGCCTCATACCATAGCCACCTCCCCCTTCACCTAGCCGAGCAGCCAAACACTCCTCTCATTTCTTCTCTATTTCTCTCCCGACAAAAAAACCAGAGCTCTCATCTCCTCCCCCGACCATTTGCAGAGCCAACAACACCAGCAGCATCTCCTTCTCCCGACAACAGCAGCAGCATAGCCGCCTTCGCCTTCGCCATCTCCTAGCTCTAGGTATCTCCATCTTAGCTTCTCCCAAAACCCTAGAAGCTGAGCTCGAGATAGATGGGGTTAGGGTTTCTCCCAACATCGCATTAATGGTTTGCAGAAGCAATTGGAAGAGGGGACAACCAATTCAGAGTCTTTGGTGAATAGGGTTTGCATTCAATTCGATTATTAGGGTTAGATAAGAAGTTCTAGGTATAAATAGAATTGTTCTCTGTGTAAGAAAATCTCTCTGAATTTTTTAGGGTTTTAATTGTTATTTGAATTCAGTTGTGCTTTATCATGTTCAGTATGTTCTAAATTCACCTACTAGGATTTAAATGAAGCCTTAATTCTCTATTGTGGTATTTATACTTGATTTGTGTTATTCTTGAATGCTTAATCTGTTAAGATAGTTTCAATTTCAGTATTTCAATGCTTTGCTCTCACAATGAATGCCATGTATCCATTGTAGTTAGGATAACACTGTGTTGATTATACTTCATCTCTTGCTTTGAAAAATTATTGTCCATTTTTTGACTAGTTGTGCTTAACTAGACAATTAGTACTCTGAGTTAATACTTTAGCTGATAATTGTATTATCTACTGGTGAAACCCCTTAGGTAAGTGGTAGAATTGACACATCTTCCTTATCTGTCACAAGGACAAGAATACTCAAACTAGTTGAATACATAACAAGAATTAGTGGTGGATTTGACAATCCTAGTGCCTTTACTCTCATTGCTTGTTAGTTCATCTTTAGTTCACTGCTATAATCTCCAGCTTGTCGTAAAGACACCAAACAAACCCCTTTGTGTAACTCCTCATTAAGAATCAGTTTAGTAAGACCATAAGCTTCAACGTTACACCCTCCAAGTCTCTGTGGATCGACCTGTGCTTGCCCTGTGTTGCTTGTCGACACTGTGCACTTGCAGTTTACAATTGTAGGCATCTTTATAATCCTACCAATCTATAGACGTCACCCTATGATTGACAAAATTAGCACTCAAGAGATCAAAGAGTAGTGCTTCTATTGGTGGGAGGTTGGGTAGCTCACCATTCTACCCGGAATTAACGTACGGTGACACACACTCAAAAGAAAGCTTTTTTAGTCAGCTACAAAGAATTTTTGGTCGGTGCCTCACATGATATAAATACGGGTAGTCTCCACTAATGATTGATCAGCAACTCTAGTAATGCATTTCTCCCTGCTCCTAATTTGCATCACCGGCATGATTAAATCCATTATTTAACACTCTAACAAATAAGAAATCCGAACGTAGTTCCCTAACACTTCCAAGTTCAGTTATGTCGGTAAGAATTCTCTATGTAAACATACCTAGAAGTATGCTAGTGATTCTAAAATCTCTACAAGTTGGAGGTTTTATGTTTTTTTCTTTTTCTTTTTCTTTTTTTTAAATGCTTAACCACTCCCCCACACTTAAACCTTACATTGTCCTCAATGTAATTGAATCGTCCTAGTAAAGTCAAGGTGGGAAATCCGAATATGATATGGAACAAGAAAAATAAACAAAATTAAAAAGCAAAAGGATAAGAAATACAAAACCTATGGGTTGCCTCCCATGAAGCGCTTGTTTTAAAGTCGACGGCCCGACTTAGCTCTTGCACGATTCATTAGCCCGCATCAATCTCTTTCACGGGAAAACATGACTTCACATCACTAGGGTATCTCATTGTCTCAAAGATATTGAAGTGGATGAGTGCACCATCAAACTCCATAGTCAAGGTACCATTTTGGACATCAATCTTCATTCCGGCGGTGCTTAAGAATGGTCTACCCAATAAAAAAGGTGTAGACTTGGGAGAGTTCTCATCATTCATGTCTAAGACATAGAAATCGTCCGGGAATACAAGCTCATTGACCTGCACCAAAACATTCTCAACAATCCCTTTCGGGTAAACATTAGATCGGTTAGCAAGTTCAAGAACTACCCCGGTCTCCTTAAGAGGACCAAGATTCAAAGAATCATAAATCGAGGAAGGAATAACATTAACCGATGCTCCCAAATCTAGTAAAGATCGAGTAAACCTTGTTTTACCAATTGTGCAAGGTATAGTGAAACTACCGGGGTCCTTTAATTTTGGTGGAAGTTTCTTGAGAATGAACGCCGAAGCATTCTCCCCCACACTCATGACTTCATTCCCTTTTAACCTTTTCTTCTTCATGCACAACTCCTTTAAGAACTTTGCACAATGAGGAATTTGAAGAATAACTTCAATGAGTGGAATATTGACTTGTACTTTCTTAAGGATGTCCCAAATATCCTTGTATTCCAAGTCTTTCTTCGACTTAGCGAATCGGCTAGGAAACGGGGGTGGAGTGGTGAAAGTAGGAACCGGTTCCTTGGAATTCTCCTTTGATGCGGTTTTCTCTTTGTCTTCGACTAACTCTTCATGCACCTAATCTTGTTGATTTGGTTGATCCACTTGTTTTCCACTCCTCAAGGAAATCGCATTAACACTCTCTCTTGGATTCACAAATGGTTTTGAAGGAAGTTTTGTGGATACTTGAGCTTTTATTAAGTTCATATCGGTCTCCAATTGTCCCATTTGAGTTTCCAAAGCCTTGATAGCCGAATCGGTCTTTTGTTTTTGTTGTTGAACCAAAGTGGTGATACCTTGCATGCCTTGCATCAATGCATTGAACTTGTCATCAATTGAAGAATCTTGATCCTTGACTTGTTGTAGTTGGAAGCGTTGTTGTTGGAAACCACCTTGTTGCTCATACGGATTGGGAACCGCCGCTTGCTTATTTGCATAGCTAAAGTTAGGATGATCCTTCCAACCGGGATTGTAAGTATTTGAGTATGGATCGTACCTTGGCCTTTGATTTGGAAACAAAGCATTTACTTGTTCCAACTCTTCATCATATGAAGGTATGATAACCGCAGCCATCCTTTGCATCATTTTCTCCATGTTACCCATCCTTTGATCAAGATGTGATGATGAATCACTAACTTCATGCACTCGCCTAACCATTGGTTCATCTCTTGTGTAGAATTGTTGCGAGTTCGCAGCCATACTTTCAATCAACTCGGTAGCTTGGGCCACCGTCTTGTTCACTAGTGCACCACCACCCGTGGCGTCAAGAAGAGATCTATCACTTGGTTGAAGACCTTCGTAAAAGTATTATAGTATCATAACATCACTGAATTGGTGGTGTGGACAGCTTGCCACCAATCTCTTGTATCGCTCCCAACATTCATACAATGACTCTCTCACATTTTGCTTCATCCCACAAATCTCCTTGCGAATTTGAGTATCTTTTGATGCAGGAAAATACCTCTCGAGGAAAAGTCTCTTCATCCCATTCCATGTTGTGATACTTCCGGAAGGCAAATAATACAACCACTCCTTAGCATTGCCCGCCAAAGAGAACGGGAAAGCTTTCAACATTGCTCCATCCTCATTAGTCTCTGGTGGAAGCATGGCCATGACTATGGTATAGAAGTCCATAAAATGTTTGTTTGGATCTTCATTCACCATGCCATGAAACTTTGGTAACTCTCTAATCAACCCCGGCTTGATCTCGAAGGTTGAGTTAGTTTGGATACACCATTGTTGTGTATCGAGCTTGTGAGAAGCTAGGTCCTTGAGTGTACGATCAGCCATTGCTTCTTCTTCTATATCCAAATCTGCGAACTCACTTGATTAAGAAGGAGGAAGCGGAGTGTTAACCGCTCGAATGAAATCCTTTAGTTGAGTGCCGGATCGAAGACGTATTGGACTCGGTCTGCCCTCTTTAAGCATTCACCAAAGATATAGTACCTGAAACAAGATTCTCAAAAATTAAGTTAGATACGATATAGAATCTAACAAAGCAAAAGGAAAATAAAAACAACTAAAATCGTCCGCTACTCCCCGGCAGCGGCGCCAAAATTTGATGTGTGTCATAACCACAACAAATTAGTGAATATTTTTCCACTTAATTAACAAGTAATTTAGTGTAGTCAAGTTCGTTCCCACGAGGAGCAAGAGTTTTTAGTTGTTTAATTGTCACAAAAAGGGGGGTTTGGTTTTAAATTTTAAAAACAAAAGAAAGTAAATAAAGCAATTAAAGTTTAGGTTGAAATCAATAAGAGAAGTTAGATCAAGGAATCCTTCTTCGTTGCAAAACAATGAATCAAGTTATGTTCTTTTCCACTTTTTATTAGTCACAGATTATCACCAACCGTAGGTAAAGTAGCTAGATCAGTGCTAAACCCCTAAATCCCTTGTATCACCAGATACGGAAGTTCTCGACTACCGGATTCTATTTACCTAACCACCTAGTAGTAGATCACTCAAGATGTAATTTAAATAAACGCATTAAGATTTATGAACTTATTAGGTTAATATTAGTAGTTAGACTCTTAGATCAAGGTCTACTTGCTAACGTTGTTTTCACACACAATTGCTCCACGGAATCCCCCTGCAAGGTCTCGTGTTTGCTACTTGTGTAACGAGTCAAGAAACGATTACTTATCCCCTAACTTTCACTAGCTTTAGATCAAATTAACAAATCAATTTAGCGTGCACTCTAAACAATCTATCAATCAACCATGAATGTATAAACATTCTTATTAGTAAAAACAAACGATAATCATGTGAAAAACTTCAAGATATAATTGAAAACAAAACTCAAATCATATGTTAAGAACTAGGAATTCATCCTCAATCAATAATAAAACTAGCTACTCATGTTAAGGAGTTCTCACAAAGAATAAAGAAAAGAGAAGTGTTGTGTGTGTAAAAGGTGTGTAAGTGTGTGTAGAGAACTTCTCTATTTATAGGCTTCAATTTCCTTGCAATCCTCTTAGGAATAGAAACCCTTTTCCATTATAAGTCTTCTTTCCAAGTTCAAGTCTTACTCACATCTTCCATCTTCTCTTTCCAAATTCAAGCCAAATTCTTCGTCCAATTCCAAGTCTATGTCTTCATACCCATGAGAAATACTCACAAGAAATTTATAACTTTTGGGTCGCCAGAAATTCACTGGTACAACCGGAATCCGGCCAGAAAACTCCCTGCCGGTGGCCAGAATCTTCTACTTCGGTGGAGGAATATTCCGTCACACTTTCGTTAAATATAACGGTCAATGAGGTCAACTGTTAGTCTTGGGGTCAAGGGAGGAGGAGTCAGCCATCTTGAGTCAGCTTCTCAATCAGTCTTTCATTTAGCTGAATGATCTGATTACTGAGTTAGGTTTCCTGAGTCACTGAGATGACTCATGTGAATGGAATGCCAGCCGAGTTCTGGCCATTTCTCGGTCATTTCCAGGCCAATTTCTGGCCATTCTTAACTCCATTACTGCACAGTCCTAAACATACATCTATTCAAGCAATTGACCATTTCTTCATTCCCTGTAATTGCAGTTCATCTTCCTTTCTTGCCTGTAACACCACCAAAACTCATCCACGATCCCAAAATCCAATCTGACTGCAACCCAACAACACCAGCATCTCTCAATTTCAGTTTCACCATTTCAGACAACAGCAAATCTTGGTAAACTGCAAACCCATCCATTCTTTCAATTCAAACAGCAGCGACCACTTACTTCGACTACAGATCAATCAACTTTCAATTTCAGCTCAAACCCTTTCTACAGAATCGTACCCACTCTTCATCTGTTCCAATTATTTTCACAGCTGCAATTTCTACGATCTTCATCTCTTGATTTCAGCAGCAACAAGAACCCATTTCAAATCGAAAACAACCTTTGATTTCTTCTCACCTGTTTCGATTTCCACAGATCCCCTTATCTCAATTTCTTCTCGATTCAACCTCTCATTGCAGTTCTTATAACACCACCAACTGATTCCAGTCCTTCTTCTCCCAGTTTGACCTTGATTCGACAGATTCAAACTCAATTTCGACATCAATTTCTCGATCTCATCCTTACTGTGTTCTTTATTTGAACAGAAACAACACCCTCTGTCTCCATCGAATTCCTCGGTTATCTGATTCAAATAGCTCTCATAAATTCTCTCATTTATCGATTTCACAGCAGCAGCTGCTGCGTAGTCATTGTTCCTCTCAATTTCAGATGCGTAAATGAACTAATGATTGAGAGAAAACATCTCTCAAATTTAGGGTTGTGTAAGTAGGTTATATTCGATGTCCTGTCACCTTGATAAGGGTTACCCAACTAACAGCCCCTTAAACTTTGCTGGCTTTCTTTTAACACTCCTCAAATAGAGTCGCTCCACTTAGGTCGGCTCCCGATAGTGTTCTCCCATGAAATGACAATCTTGCCCTTTTTGCTCAAATTGGGTGACTTCTTCTTCTTTTTCTCCATGCGACTCCAGAGTACCTAATAACTCAAAAACGCGCGTAAAATACATAATTTTCAAGAAAAATAACAAAGAAAGCATAAACTATGTAGATAGTAAATACGGTGTATTCTACACCTATCATTATTTAACTAGCATTTCTTTGTTAAGGCATTCGATTAGACTTGAATAACCGAAACCTCCACTTTGATAAGTCTAACTAAAATCATAATTAACTTAGTTTCTCTTATCCGAAATCGAATTGGACTAAATAATTCATCTTGAAAACCTTTTCTTTTGTTAAGCCATAAACAATTCATACAAACCAAATAAATCAACTTGCATAATTATTTATCTCAACTGGAAGCAATTGAAACAACATAGACATTAAAGCACCGCAATTGCACCGAAATTTTGTAAGTCTAAACGATTGATACCAAACAGTTTAGCAAGATAACAATAGTTTTTATTAACTGGAAACAATTGAATCACACACACACATCCATACACACATAATGGAATAACATCAATTGTACCAAAATTTTGTTAAGGAAAAGCAATAAATATACGCAATAAAATCAGGCTTTTCTTAAACAGGAAAACGATTAACTAACAAAGTCGTTACCTCAAATTTCACTTCCTTTTCTCCAATATGTTTGCATATTCTTTCCAGGGAGAATTGATACCGAAATATCATTATGTTGTCATCCTTATGAAAAACAAAAGAATAACAACAACCAACCTTTACCAGAGAAAAGTTGAAAACCGATTTTAACTATTGCAAGCAAAAGTTGAAAACCCCGAAACACATATGCTTTTACGCTAAACCAAACGATTCAACATATTGTGACTTTTTCACATATTGTTTCAATCAGAACCCCTCATGATCCTTTGATAAAGCCTACCAACATGGGCTATAACTTAATCCTGCTAAACCAAAAATTCACCCAAACCATAAGGGTTCACAACATATGAGATCGAATATCAAGGTTAGAAAACCGAAAACATACATCTCATAAATCAATTTGCAATACACCATAAAAATTCAACATAAAATTAAGTATTGCAATTACCTCCATCTTGTAGTTAATTGAATTTCAAAACCAACGCAAAAAGAATGAGTTCATTCCGAGTTCGGACGAAGAAGTTATGCGCAAAACAGTTTTACTCTCCTTTGTATGAACCTATCACTAGGATCGGTTCCCACACTAGGACATGGTACTAGGATCGGATCCCAAGAGTTACTTGTGACGGATCATAACACTAAACTGTTTTTGACATAACTTTTGCATACGATGTCCGAATTTAGTGATTTTTGGCTCGTTTTAACTGTAAAAACAAGAGCTACACATATATAGGATCAGTAAATATCAACATCATAAAGTTCAAATTACCATTTCTATCAAAATTTCAAATATAGATAGAGAGGTTATGAGAATAGAAGACAAGAAATCTCCCTAAAAATGTTAATTAGTCATATAATAACCGAGAGATCATGTGCTCAGTTTTACATGCTTCCTCACCCTTCATAAGATTGAGCACAAAGGTGAGCATGCACATTCCAACACAACTAGGTTGTGTTGAGTTGATCCTTGTCTTGTTCATCACGAGTGACTAAGACCGAATTATCATTCTTGACCTCTTGCTTGGTTTGTTTTCTCTTGTTACATCTTTTGTTTTTCTTCTTTGACTTGTGATGAAGAGTGTCATAATCACAACGTTCACTAGTACAAGAGATTTCAGACATGATGTCTTTCTTTAGTCTTTCAAGAAAACTCTTGTAATTATTGTCACCAACAATTAACAGTTGAGAGTCATTCTTGTGACTAACTTTTGATCCCTTCTTGGCTATGGAGGACTTCGGGACCCATTTAGAGTTGGGTTTCGCAGGAGCATCTTTCTCCTTCATATCATTAGGACGATTGTCCTTTAGAATACTTTGTGAAACATCCTTTCTACAATTTGGAACATCAGATCTTGTCTTAGCATTTACAAAGTCATATTTCTTTCTATATTCGGGTCTTTTATGAGATGGCCTTGTCGAGCGATAGGCAAAATTTGAACTATCATTATAATAATTCTTTTGTCTAAACTTTGGACAATATCGATCTGAATTCTTTCGGGGAGCAAACTTAGCCAATTCGTTTGATACAAAAGAAAGTGCATCTTGCATCTTACGAACTTTGCATTCCCATTGAACTTTGCTTAGTATAAATATACGAAGTATGAGTTTTAATATTACATTTTTGTGGATCCTCTTGCATTGGAGCTCGACGAGTTTTCTTCTTCTTCTTATCTTTGTTCAACGTTGTTGCTTTCTTGACATTGACAGAAATGCCTTCTTTGATTACTGTTGGTTGAACACTATTCTTAGGCTTGACAGACTTTTCTTCTTTACAAGTAATAGGAGCATCTTTGTCATCAGTGGAAGCCTATGATTGAGAAGAATTTGTAGCTTTAACAAATTTTACCTCTTTGCTAATATTTGAAGATTTTATTCCCTTATAGCCCAATCCTCGTGTATCACGATGATTTCTACTTGCTTCTAACATTGAGGTTAACTTGTTTGATTTTTCATTGGATTTTTTCAGTTCCAAATTTTCTTCTTCCAACGTCTTGATTTTATCAAGAGTACCGGCTTGATCAGCCTCAAGGCGTTTTTCTCGTGAGATATATTCTCCTTCTTTCTCTTTAAAAAGAAAGAGACCGGCACTTAATTTATCTTTAAGACTCTGCAATTGCTGTGAGTATTTTTCTTTTAGCAAGTTATGCTCTTCATCGAGATTTTCAAACTTTAAAGTTAAATCTCGTTCTCTTTCAAGTGCTGAAAGAAGATCATTAGATTAAATAAGAAATTGTTTGCTTAATTCCTTTAGTTCATATGTTTTTACAGTTGATCTTTCATCAGAAATCTCAAGTATAGAACTCAAAGATATCTCGTTACAGACATCATCAATTGAGCAACCTGAAATTGAAGAACTATCTCCTTTTGAGCACATATCTTGTGACACAGTAACTGAGTCTTTCTTTAGTTTTCGATCTCGCTTAACTCTACTTTGACTCATGTCTTATAGGTTGGATCGCATCAAACACAGATTGTTAGATCTTTTCGTGTTTTCCTGCTCTGATACCAATTGAAAAGACGAGGGTACCCAAATATACCTCAAAACTTTTCCACCTATAAGTCCTTTCTCCGAAAGTGATTGTCTATCGACTAAGTCGAAACAATAGAACTAATCGGTTCACACTTCGTGTAATCGTGTATGGATACGAGATCGAGACAATACAACAACGAAGTATGTTTACTTGATAAAAGGTTCAGACTTAACCAAATACAATAGGATTACTATCAAGTAAATAGGAATTAACGTTTGTGTATTTTACTTCTAATTATAATAAAACCAATTATAATTGCGGAAAATAAAATTAAATGGCACAGCAAGATTTTGTTAACGAGAAAACCGCAAATGCAGAAAAAACCCGGGACCTTGTCCAGAAGTAAATACTCTCAGGATTAAGCCGCTATACAAAATCAAACCAACTTCGTATAGTTGAGACCAAGCAACTAAACCTATAGTTCACCTAGTTCTGTCTTTATTCCCACGCCTCCAACTTGTAATAAGTCACGTACTTGGACCAATTCCTTTGGTTCGTATTCCAAACAGTAAAGGAATAACAAATTTGTTTGGTAGCAACTCTTTTCAACCAAGTGATGTGAGTTCGACAAAAGGCTCTTCCGTTTATCCCAATAAACTCCTTTGTCAGGACCTTAGATCTATCTAATAACAGCTACCAAAGTAATTGTCAAGATTTTGTTGTAGTTGCAGGAAATCCCACACTGTGTTTACATAGTGGATGACTGACTCATGTACAACTAATATTTCCCTTAATTTCGGATTTACCTTGCGACATCCTCGCAAGAGTATAAATGTTAAATCTCATGACACTCTAATTCTTGCAAGATCCTCGCACTTTCCTCATGTTTACGTTATCTTCATTTGTTATGTCATTTCTGAAATCACTTTGCGACGGCTTCATGACGTTGTTAATGAAGATTCCGCAAGTGTGTTGTTGTTGCGATATTTGGATACTACATCTTGCCTCTTTTTTCTTGAATATTGCTTGAAGAGCGATCTTTAAGAAAAAATCATTGTTGTAGTATCTTTGATATTTGTTCTTTGAAGGACGAGCGAAAGAATACTTTGGACTTGAAAAGTACGTACTTGCCTCTATTCTTTGCGAAGTTCGAAGCTTTGCGAAATAAATAAGAAGTATCATCTATTGAAGTATGCGAAGTATGAAGTATCTTTGAAGAAGTATAAAAGTACTTAATCCTTGAAATATATAAGAAGTATGAAGTATCCTTTGAGAAGTATAAGAAGTACTTAATCCTCTAAATATAAGAAGTATTGCGAATCTATCATGCGAAAATCTCGCTCCATGTTCTTTGCCTCATGCTATGCTGTAATGCAAATAAAAATTTAGATTAGTATTCAACATTTCTTTTATCAAAAATATTCATTTATTTGCAAGTTCAAATCGTTTTTCTTTGTTTTGATTTCCTTTGTATAACTCGTTTCGTTTCATCCGATAAAACATCCTTCATGGAAATGATCCTAATAGGTACCCCTTATATGACGCACTTTAGGTACATTGCCTCTTGCGAAATCATAGGGTAAATTCGCGAACTAGGGTGTACGCCATAAAGGTTTGCCCGCTACTACTCTCCATGTTGGATACCATTCTCATTTGAAACAAAGCAAGTATTTAAGGGAAATATATAAATTGATCTCTGCGAGATATTGTTCTCGATTTCTCTTGTAATTGTGGAAATTTACGTAATTTGCGATTATCTCGCCTTTTGTAAATCAAATCAAAAATCTTTTATTTTCTGTAAGTAAAATGTTTAAGGAAAGTGGTACTTAGCTTTTGTGGTTTGTTGTTGTTGTCAATCTCGCGTAGCAAAAAGAATTGTATCACAAAGAATTGTATTGATGCCAATCTACTCAACTAGTCAATCCAATCAACCACAATGATAAACCGATTATAATTGTATCCTCTTTAACCGAAACAAGTATTGTGCACACTAAAGATTATGAACCTAAATCAGAAATCTTCTTCGTCTTCAAATCTTCTTAGATCTTCAATAAACACCTGCACACAATCAACTTGAATATCATGTGATCAATCACGCACAGAACGGAGTCTGTTAACAACGGATTATCACAAGACGTATTTATATCTACAAACAGTCTAAAGAACCCCGTCGAAACTTCGATCTAGTTTGAGTAAATCTTATATCAGAAGAGAAGATTCTCAAGCATAAACAAACTAGGTGCAATCAAAGTTTAACAACCGTTAGTCAATCAAATCAATCGAAACTAATAATAAACCACAATTATCTAGTTTCTCGCCAACGTTACTAATAGAGCTTCTCAATCCCAAAGAAGTATTTAAACTGAGCGTCCGTAAGAGATTTTTCCTAATTAGGTTACTTTCCTCTCCGAATAGGCGGCTCCACCAGTAACAACACAACTAGGTAGTTTTGCTGGCTCTGAGGATTAGTTTGCTCGAAATGCAAACTTTGATATTTATGGACCAAGGAAGTTTGGACACCAAGGAATTTCCAAAACCGAAAATATTCTCAAGATATGCAATATATTTCCAAATTTGGTTTCCATAATTCCTGGAAATGCTTTGTCCAAAAATTGACCGAAAATCTCTTAGAAAATCTCCAACTAGTAAATGCACATTACTAATTTTCATTTTCCAAAAACAAAATTAAAAACCTTAATTAAAAGATTCTCAATTTATTTTTCGATCCGGGATTTTTCCTTTAGCTATTAAGGAATATCTTTGAACAATAAAAGATAAGCGTTCTCGCACATGTTCAAAGTATGTCGACATCTTAACTTAGTAAATCATCTTTCATATTTACTATCTTGGAATCGATTTGCCACACTTCCAAACAAGTTTAGAATTGGTTCATCTGACTTCCAAGAACTATGTGATTGATCAAGAACACTCAATCACCAAACATGGGTTTCACGGTTCTACCAAAACAAGTTTCGGTTCTACCTCCATGTGGGTCTTTGGAATTAGTCACACCGACTTTCCAAAATTCGGTTGACTAGGTACTAGGATCGGTTCCCACATATATATGGTATCTAACTTGTATTTGTTGCACATGTCCATAGGATCGGTTCTCAAAATCTAGAAACTTGATGCACCTATTACAAGGATCAATTCCCCTCTTGTGATCGGTTTCACCTCTTACTAGGATCATTTCCCCTTTGCCTAGAGTTGGTCATACCAATAACAACAAATTGATCATACCATCTCAAGTGATCACTTAAGATCGGTTTCACTAATAAAAGTCATACCAATACAAAAGTTAGGCCTTGTGAATAGTTTTACCAAGAACATAAACAATTCATGAGCGGTTATACTAATCACACATATTGGTAGTTCAAAAGATATGCAATGAATAACAATACCAATAAGCCTAGTGATTTCCCTTTCGATTCACAAAACAAGTTCATGAATTTACTTCCTTTTAACGAATGTAAAACATTGTTTCCTAGGATGAAATCTTCACCTCATACATATACATAATCACAATAGCATTCAAATGATTATGTCGATGTCTTATATACGAAGTTCAAAAGATAAGCGTTATACTTCGTATTGTATTCCTTAATACTATGTCTAACTAGTGTATAATCATTCATAGCTTCACAGTTTTGTTTTCAATATGCACGACTTGAAAGATACGTTAGGGAATGAAAAATTTCAAGTCAAATATTACTAACCTCAAGAGGAAGGATGATGTTGTCGTAATAGCTCCTTACTTCTTCACTTCTTCAAGTCTTCACGTAATACTTGTAATGTCTCATATCCTAATACTTTCAAGCTAACCTGTACGAAGTTGACTCTAGTACATAATCAAGCGACTCTTTAAATGAGTTTTGGTTCACTAAAATATGACAACCAAACTTGACATACCAACTCTTGGTGGGTTCAACCGAGCTATGCTCTAACATAAAGATTTGCAATGAATAACAATACCAATAAGCCTAGCGATTTCCCTTTCGATTCACAAAACAAGTTTATAAATTGTACTTCCTTTAAACAAATGTAAAACATTGTTTCCTAGGACGAAATCTTCACCTATACCCACACATAATCACAATAGCATTCATACGATTATGTCGATGTATTATATACGAAGTTCAAAAGATAGACGTTATACTTCGTATTGTAATCCCTTAATACTATGTCTAACTAGAGTATAATCATTCACAGCTTCGCAGTTATGTTTTCAATATGCACGACTTGAAAGATACATTAGGAATGAAACAGTTCAAGTCAAATATTACTAACCTCAAGAGGAAGGATGGTGTCGTCTTTGTAGCTCCTTACTTCTTCACATTCTTCAAGTCTTCACGTAATACTTGTAAGTCTTATATCCTAGTAACTTTCTAGATAACCTATACGAAGTTGACTCTAGTAAATAATCAAGCGACTCTTTAAATGAGTTTTGTTTCACTAAAATATGACAACCAAACTTGACATACCAACGCTTGGTGGGTTCAACAGAGCTATGCTCTAACAGAGGAACTTCAACGACAAAAGGTATATGGAGACTAAAACTTATCTATCACTCAGAAGTCTATTCAATTTTATCTACTAATGAGACTAAGTCGCATAGTTATATAAACTCTGTGTTATACATATTTGAAATTTCAAGTCGAGTTTATCTCGTTTATATAATTATCGAAATACGAGTTTAAAGCTTAGAATGATTCATCATCTACTTGAAAACCTTAGTTGTAAACAATTCATTTGTTGGAAACTATATATTGAGTCAAAGTTGATCATGTGAAAATTACCTTGAACATCTTACATGATCTGTGTGATACAATCATTTGATGTTGTTAGAGCACTGCTCGGTCGAACTCGTACTCTTGGATATATTTTCCTTGATTGAGTCTGACTGTCTGGTTGATTCTCCTGGAATTATATTAGAGTTAGTCCATATAGATGCCTAATGAAATATTGGATGTGGTTGTTAGACCCCCATTTTTTCAATTGATATCAGAGCGGGCAAACACGATAAACCTAATAAGTTTGTGTTTGTTTGATCCTAGAAAATGTCCCTATGGGAAATCACTTTGGGAAACTTGTTATGTGCATCTGTAACGCATACCATAAATCCTCAAAGATTGTTGAGAGTTTATTTTTCTTAAGACCTCTGGTCTCTCAAGATAATCTCACATCATCTAAGACGTTAGAAATCCTAGTTGATGGAAAACAATCTAAAAGAAAAATCAAATATTCCTTTAAAAAGGTTCGTTGCAGGAAACGTGTGAATAAAAGCTCAAGGATATGGAGCCTCACTAGACTACTTATTAATCTTTTTGAGGAATACTATCGTGATGGATCAATTGACAAAGATCTATTTATGGCTTTTGAAAACGTTTTTAAATCTCTGGAACGACTAGTCTTGATTATGAAAAGGTTTGTACTGGTAAAAATTCTGATTTTGTCATTCGTGACATACATTCGAGTTTTGGCAACAACTCGGTCAAAATCGATTAAAAAAATTACTTGTGGTGTTGCGAGTTCCAGTTGTTGGAAAAATCCTTCCTTTAATCATAAGATAAAGGAATCAAAATTTTCAAATAATCCTGAGTATCATCATTAATATGATTATACTTCTGGTACATTTCACAAATATCGACCGGAGAAGGTGCATGAGGATTCCTCTGCTCATCTAGCCTATTGGTAACAAGATTGTCTCCACCCAATTTGTATATAACTTGAAGTAGGGCAAGTAACGTCTGATTAGTTTGTCCATTATGGGTTAGTTTTATTCTTGAAATTGTTTTTTTTTCTTTGAAGAAAAACTATCTCAATGGATTCCTTCATGTCCACCTGAGGTTAAATGATGTTTTGTAGTCTTGCATCACGTTCTTCATCACACTGTTTTAACTCTTCTCGATGTGCGAACCTCTTGGTTCAGGTTTATAAATGGAATCATGTTTCCCTTTATGGGTTATCGAACCAGTACTGGCCCAAGCCCACTACCGGGTTCTTTTAAGGGTTCTCGTACGCGTACCCTTCATCTTCATTCTCTTTGTCCGTGTTCGTGAACAAGGGAGCTTCTAGAGTTCACGTACCATCTCCATTAATCTTCTTTTGGAGGTCAACAAGGAACAAAGGCTTTGTCATCATTTTCAAGGAGCATATCAAGTAAGATTTTTCTCTTTCTTATTACTCTCAATTCATAGGGTTAATGGGGAAAATCAATAATGATGATAAGATTTCAAAGAAGATGGCAAATAATCATAATTCTTCTTTTATGTGTATGAACATACCAAGTGACCAAGATTCTATTAGAATTAGATTTGTCAATGATTCTAGTAGTAAAATCTTTGAAAAGATTTCTTCAAGTGGTTTCATTCTAGAAAAGAAATTGGAAATTGGTCATAAAGAAGATTTGATTTGCTTTGAGAACTATAATCTTGGTATCATCTTTAATGGTCTTGGTGAAGGTTTTGACACTCTCACAAGAATTTTTTATGCTGACATCCATGATGTTACTCTTGATGACTTAGAATTCAAGACTATGTGTTTATGGGTGAAAACTATTTCTGCCGGTTTTGGTAATTTGGGGTGTGTGGATGAGAAATGAGTCTAAACCTTAAACAAATAAACTACACGGGAGTGCTTGTCGATTCGAGAAATAAATCTGTGCAAATTCGGCCTAAACCAAGAAATGGCTGTTCCAGACTTGTTTCGGTCACAAAGTGAAGGAGATGGGGTTGATCTTAGGGAGGGAAGTGAAGAAGGTGTTGAGATTGTGAAGGTGTTGGCTATGTATGACTTGTATCAGAAAGATGAACGGCTTGCGAGGATGTAAGCTATCGGGATCCGGTGTTTGAATACGATGGTATCAACACTTGCCTCTCGTTGTCCTGGACTTTTCTTGTTTTTGGAAATAGGGAGGAGAACCTATTTATACAAGTCATTTGAGCCTTATTCACGTCTCTCGTGGGAAGTGGAGTGATGGAGTAGTGGAGTTGTGTGTTAGTGTTACACGACCGGTCTTGCCCACTTCTCCCGTCATCTCTAACCGTCCATGACTTCCCGACACGTTCTTGTGATGGCGCGTTGCACGCCGCACGTTGTAAACCGCTCAGACCAATACCCCAATATGTATCCCCCAGTTTGTGACATGATTGATGTCTCGAGTGTGTGGATCGTGGGACCCACAGAAAGTAGCATGTAATGCTAGATTAAATAACTAAGTTATTTAGAAAGTCGATACTTGTGAAGTACCGTGTGTATTCTATGCAGGTACTGCATCATGGTGTGGTAAAGTGACGGGTGGTGATCACCATGACGCCTCACTGACCAATTAACTCCTGACCAGGTTTGTATAACCAAGCCGGTGAAGTTGGACGGACGAGATGATCTTTGAGACACTCATCTGCGATCGTTGGTGGAATTAGGGTTTTTGAAGAGGTGCGCAAGCATCACACTTCAGCTTGGTCGAATCCAAGCTTGGGATACAATTTTGGCAGGGCCGATCGTGCATGTGTGTAGACAACATGACGGTGTAGGCGCCATACCTCATTGTCTCGTGAAAGTGTGATCTGGGCCACTCAATTTGTCCGGCGAAGTTGAGTGGTCGAGATCAATTTGCAACAGAAATCTGATGCCGCAAAAGCCGCGCATCATGCCCACTTCGGGCGCGTATTTCAAGACGACCAAGCCTGGTCGGTCTTGGCCGATCAGTCCGGCGTGCATACGGTGGGATGGTGTACACGCATGTACTTCATTGTCCCATAAAAACGTGATCTAAGCCACTCAATTTGTCCAGCAAATTTGAGCGGTCGAGATCAGTTTGTGGTTGGGAAGTGTGACCACGCCTAGCTTGGGCGTGCAAATCGAGGTATACAACCAAGTTTGGTCTTGGCCGATTGGGTGTGGAGATAGGTGGGCCCGCAGTGATCGTGTTGATACTTACCGGACTTGCTTAGTCTATTCCTGGACCCTTCATCCGAGCAGGAGAAAAGGGACACTCGTGATCGCGACACAAACCCTAAATAGGTTTTGCCGGCCGTGTGTCATACCCAGTTTGGGGCGCACGAATCAAGACGACCAACCATAGTTGGTCCTGACCGATCGATCGGTATGTAGGCGGGCCCACGGTGGTTGTGTTGACATGCTCTGGGCCCTTTGAATCTACATCTAGACCCTCCATCTATGCCTGCGAAGATGGATGGTTGAGACTGTTTTGCGATATATGTAATGTGCCTCAAACCCTAATTTAGGGTTTTTTCGTCCATACTGCTCTGGTTTGGACGGTTTGGCAAGCTATGCCACCCTTTTGGGGAAGCCGACCATGCGGGGCCCGCGTTGGGTCGGTAGTGAATATTCCAATACCTGTTTGGGGTCATGGATTCAATCTATGCCATCCAATCATGCCGGTGAAGTTGGATGGTTGTGATCGTTTCTGATACTGATATGGACAGTCCAAGTTCAAACATGCTCAATCGGGCTAGTATAACACACCGAGAGATTTATGCTCAATCGGGCTAGTATAACACACCGAGTGTTGTATGCTCAATCGGGCTACTATAACACACCGAGAGTTGTATGCTCAATCGGGCTAGTATAACACACCGAGAGTTGTATGCTCAATCGGGCTAGAATAACACACCGAGAGTTGCAACTTGTACGGGTATTTCGTACATGCTTCATTATTAATGCTTGGAGGTTCGTGTTGCTATGCTGAGAACAACACTCAGTCGTCATGCCGCACCGGTAATGAGTACAGGAAATACAAGGCTGGATATGCATTAATTAATAATGCTGTAAATTCACAGGGTATATGGGATTGTTGCCACATGCTCCAACTTGGATGAATTTCGTGTATTTTATTCACAGAATACTGGGATTGTTTCCACATGCTCCATTCTAGGTGAATTAGTAAAGTGAAGAAGTATTCATCACTTATTAATGGCTTTATCTTTTGCAAGATGTGAGCGCATAATTTTGGCTTTTACAATTTTAGCCTTGAATGAAAATCCACCATCAACATTAAGTCCCATGCCTAGCGCATAATGGTTACGCTATTGTGGGGTAGGCATAAGATGGTGACAAGTTTGTACACAGAAATGACCAAGCTAAAGTGAATATACATTTACCGCATAGGTCGACATCGTCAGGTGTTGTCCCAGGACTGATCGGTCCTGATTAGGATGGTGAAGGAAGCAGGACTTGATCTGGCAAGTCTCTTTGGTTTCCTCCGTACGTATCCAGACGGAGCTTGGCCCGTTTCTTGGACTAGGTGCACTCCCCTTCGTTACACGGCAGCTTTCCTCAGATATATCCGATAAGCATCGTTGGTCGCTATCTCGAATCGGTAGACTTTATAGGTGGCAAGTAAAGACTCCTTTTCTCCTGGGATTCTGTTGACTTGCTTGATTATAAAGAAAAATTCTAAGGATTCTTCTCATCACATAATCGTTCCTTATATATCTCAGGTATTGCTCCGTACTTATCTGATCTTCTGATTGACTGATGATGATACATACATTTTTGTGTGCCCATAACTTCTTTTTCTTTGCAGCTTATCATGGAAGCAGTGGGCGATGATCATTCTGTAACTTCTCCAGAAGAAAGTTTCGAAGTTGACAAACCTGAAACTAATGCGCACGAAGAGGTAATGGCTAAAATTGACCTCCCACTTCGTGAAGTCGGTTGTGCTATACAGGGGATGTCTATTCTGCACATGCGTATTACCAGGGGACGCATATGTGCCCTTTCAGCTGCGATCGACATGAAAGAGCGGTGGAGGCATGAGGAAGAGTTGCGAGCACCAGTGAGCGCAAGGGCAGAGAGATTTGCAGCGCGGTTAAATAGGCGGAGAGTGGAGCATAAACGGCCTCCGGATGAAGATAGGCGTGATTATCCAATCCAGGACGGTGTGATAATCCTTGATTCGGCACGAGACGGACCGAGTGTTTGAAAGCGAAAGCGCAAACCCTAATGTTGCTGTGGCCTTTGAGGAAGACTTGGAAGTTGTTCCTGCCGATGATGTTAGGATGAAGAGTGTTGCTGCGGAAACATCTGAAACTGAAGCTGAGGCTCTGAAGGGAGAAGCGGTAGAAGGTGATGGCGTTGAAGCAGGACCTAGCAGTGGTGCAGGCGCGAGCGCTCTTCTTGACGGCTAAACCTTTTTGCTTCTTTTCTCTTTTCAAGTGTATTCCCGTAATTCTTGAAAATCTTTCTTGTACTCAGTGGCAGCTGAGTTCAAGATCTTTTCTTCTGTTTGCTTACTTTGCATAAAGGTTTATGTCATAACCCCTCATTAAGATTTCATCTGTATGTGCTCCTGACGTGAGACCTCCTTCGTCTTGCTGGGGCAAATGGTTCAAATCATCTTCCTTTTGTGCACACTTTCTATTTCCTTATTCCCGTGAGATGTTTGCTTAGGGTTTCCTTCCTTGATCTAGTGGGTTGATTTAGGCTGACTCAGGACTTTGTGTTTTTAGGGGTAAAGAGGTTCTCAGATGGAAAATTGAAAATTGAAATCCTAACTATGAATGCAAGTATTGCAATCATTTTCTGGAGGAATTACAAATATGACATGAAATTGTAAAAGGAAACACGTTGGAGGAAGCAGCACGGTGTTTTAAAGTGTGGAGGATGCTGGAAAATGGTAGCACAGCTTCTTAGGTATGGTAAGGCTGGAGCCATCGCGAGTGAATTGTTACGCCTTCTAGCTTGTCAGCGTTGATGAGCTTGCAGTAGCCGCCTAGGATGACATCTGCTACCAGGTATGGTTCATCCTCCTTTTCGGTGGGTGAGTCAGGTGGGGTAGCCACTTTCACCGTAATGTTTCTAACCTTGAATGTGGCTGTCTTCGTCACTAGATCTCCAATTCCAAATGGGTTCGAGCGTGCAGATACCTAGACCTTGGCCTCATCGTCTTTGACCAAGAAAGCCTCTAAGCCCTTGATAAAACGTTTGAAGGGGCCGGCTTCCCATTCACATCTCCTAGCCGGGATTGGTTTGTTGGTTGGAGCCAGTCCCCAGGACTTATCAAAGTGAGGAGTGATTGGTTGCAAGAAGGGTTGCGTGATGAGACTTACTTGAGCTCGGAACCTCTTAATGTATGTTGATGGGCTCTCTCCAGGAAGTTGTGTCACATTGGCAAGTCTGCGCAGTGCGGCAACGTGCGGTCTTGTGTCCAGGACGGCTTGTTAGAGATCCTTTCAGGTGTCGTAGCTGGTAGAGGGCAAACTCCCGGTGTTGCTTTGTTGTTGTGTATCCAAGAGCGTCCTAGGACCATGTCGTAATTGGGATGTTCTTTGACTATGTAAAACTTCGCTTGCGTTAGGGCGTCTCCCAATTTAACTTCAAGATCGATATATCCATATGCGTCTCTGAGTTCTCCTTCTGGAGTCTTAACCACAGTTGGGTTGCGAGTAGCCTCCTGTTTTGAAATCTTTGTTGTTTTCAAGGTCTGGAGGGTGATGATGTTGAATTCAGAGGCCGTATCGATCAATGTGTTATCGAACTCGACATCCCTCAAACGAGCAACGGTTAAGAGTCCCCAATTTCCCTTGCTTGCATCTTCCAGCAAGGACTGAGGTTTCGAGACCGCTTCCTCTTCCAGATACAAGCGCCTGCCTGAGACAACGCGGTTGAGGGCTGCAAATATGTCCTGACGTTGTTCTTTGGAGAAGTACAAGATCTCACATAAATGTTCCATCATAGATTGTACAGTCTTGCGAACGGAATCCCCAGAAATCATGCAGTTCCTGACAGGAAGAGGATCTCTACGAACACCTTCGTTTCCAAGCTGGAGTTCTCCCGTCTCTATCTTTTCTCTGAAGATTTGTTTCAGCATGTTACAGTCTTTGGTTGGATGGTGAACGAACCTATGGTAGCGACAATACTTGGGATCCGCCATATCTTTCTCAGTTGGTGGACGTCGATAGAGGCAAAGCGACTTGATGGCATCGTCTTGAATCCATGCCTCCAAGAGTTCCACTACTTCACTCATGGGTAACGGGAAGCCTGTATCTTCCGTGTCTTGTGCAGGAGTCTTGCCCGCTCCCTTTTGAGAAGAAATCGTGTGTGCTGGAGCCGCACGCTTGGGTTGTTGTTCCGTTGCTGAAGCTTTCCTCTTTCCTCCTTCGCCTACCACGCTCACAGAAGGACCAGTGTTGTATTGCTTGTTTGTGTGACGCCTGCTTCCTCGACTCTCACGTGGGTCTTCGTTTCGAACAACCCTGGTTCTCTCTAACAATGTCGGGGCAGTTGTGGCTAAACGTTTGGCAGCTTCATGAAGTTCGGAGAACGCCCGAAAGCCCAGATTCTCTAGTAAAGCGCGGTATATGGGTATCATCCCGTTGATGCACAGCTCCACCAATTGACGTTCAGTGACGTTCGGATCATGACAATCTAGTGCTTGAGTTTTGAACCTCTTAACCAAGTCGTTCGGATGGTCGTTGTTCCGCTGGGAGACTCTCCCTATATCTGAAAAGGTTATCTGCTCAGATACGAAGAAGTACTTCCTGTATAAAGCACCGACCATCTCGCCCCAATTGGATATGTTGTTAGGTGTGATGTTGTTGTACCAGGTGTACACCCTTCCCGTAAGTGACTTCGAGAACTCTTTCAGGCGGAGAACATGATTGTACTCATGCTCCCCCAAGGATTCCAAAAATAGAGAGATGTGTTCACGAGCATTACTGATAGGTGTCTAAAACACCTAATTTAATATCTAGTATTTATGCTTTCTTTGCGAGTTTTCGTGTGAATTATGTATCTTATTTTTGCTTTTGAGTTATTTAGGTATTGTGGAGCCATTAAAGCAAAAGAAGTGGAACTCGTTGGAATCTTGGATTTCTTCTCGTCATGTTGAAGAGAGCGAAAAGTCGAAGCTAGCTGCGAAAGAATGAGGCCATTCCGACATCAATGAGAGAGTTATGAGAAAAATGAATGATTAAGATTGTCAGTTCCGTAGGACTGACAGTGCAAGAAGATCATTGGTGGCCCTTATCCAATGGCTGGGTGTATGTAGTTGTTTTATTCACTACAACCCAAAACCCAGAGAAACAATTTCTCTTCTCATTATCATTATTGTCTGATTGAGAAAAGAGAGGAACTGGGATGGCGGCTCTGTTAATGTGCAGAGAGAATCAGATCGAGAAGGTGGCGATGTTGAAGAACTGATGGAGATGCTGCTGCTCGTGATGGAATGGTTGGCTAGAACTTAGAGGGGTTTAAGGCAAGTTCTGAGGCCGGAGAATCCAGTAGAGAAACGGAGTCTTGCTGCCATTGATTTGCAGTGAGCAAATGAAAGAGATTTGACAGGTTTACTGAGTCCGTGAACTATAATCAGAAGATGGGTTTGCATCGGATTGGAATTTGGTTGATTTATGCCAAGAAAGTCGATGAAGAAGACAACCTGTTGCCTTTGATCCTGGATGAATGATGTGATTGAATGTGTGTTCCTAAGTTCAATGATTTGAACTGATGGGCCGTGTATGAGAATGAATGCATTACAGGGAAGGAGCAGTGACCTTAGGAGTCACCCAGCAAGCTTAAAATGGAGTTACCAGTATCTGGCACACAACATGTTTGTGAAAAGACCTGACTGATCAATTCAACTTCAATCACGACCGTGTCTGCACCTGACTTTTTCATCAACAAGACCATGATATTTGATGAGTGTTTAGGATGATTTGAGGATTTTCTCGCAACACAGGCTTGACAGGGCTCTTGTGCACGACTTTGGGAGAGTCTGTGAGGTGCAAATGGGAATGTTTTGAGTTGAGGGCCTGGATTAGAGAAGATGATGCTACAACTGTTGGAAAGAGCTGTACTGGTGTTGTTGACAGGCTCGAGTAGACAAGAGTCAGTGGCGCACGAGATGGAAGAATGGTCTTGGCTCGGGTTTTAGTCGATAGCCATTCATGGCAGCAACAAGACTGAAAGATGGAGTTAAAGCAATTGCTGAGAAGGGATTGCACGCATAACTGGTGGACTTAGGAGTTGAACTACTAGGTTCGAGGTATTCGAGGTTATGCTCAGCCTTGCACCTGCAATGGACTGAGGTAATGGCTAGTTGTGCGATAATTGGTTAGCCGCGGTTGGTGGTAATTCTGATGGTGTGTGAGTTCTTGAGTATGTTGTGCTTGATGGTGTAATAGGCTAGGAAGCAACTGGATTATAGGGAACTGGTGTTGCTCACTGATGTTGGGCCATACAGAAGTGGTGTTGAACGAACAGAGATGGAGAAGTTGAACGAGAGAGAGGCAGTGAAGCACAGGGACGGAGCAGTTCAGGAAATGGTGGAGTCTGTGGTTTGATTTGGTTAGTCTATTGACGGGAGAGATGCTGGTGATCAAGAAGGAGTTGCAGTGGAACTGATGCCATTTTGTTCACAGTGAAGCTATGGATGATTACGAAGGAGTTTTGACGAAGTGCGGTGCAGTGTGCTTGATGGAAGCTACAATTTGACAGTAGTGGTGATTCTAGCTGTGACAGTTAGCAAGAGGTGCTGGCATCTTTGCTAAGGATTGTGATTTAGGTCCTGGTAGATGTTTCAAAGTTGGATTCTAGCTAATGCTTGAGCCAAGTTCTGGCAGCGGAGAATGAGGTTGGAATTTTTGGTTCGGTCGCGATTACATTTGGGTCTGGGTAATGTCCGTGACAATGGGTCTTGGAGTAGTTGTTGCTAATGTCTGTGACAATGGGTCTTGAGCATTTGTTGCTAATGGTTGTGACAATGGGTCTTGAGCTGAATTGTAGCTGGAACCGGGTGGTGCGGCTACAGGTGAATTGGCTGAGTTAGTTAGTTGTAGCCGCGGGAAAATGGAGTTGAGTTTCATGGGATTAATTGCAGTGAGAAGAATGCAAGAAGCACAACCGGGTCTCGGGTTTTGTGCTAAGAAATATTGAACTGTGGTGCTACTTGCCTTGAAATTGCATTGAGATGGTTGGGAGATATGTCACTGGGCTTGAGAATGAAATGAAAGTCTGCGAGGTAAATTGTGAAAACGCAGCAAGAATGGCAAGCCGGTGGTGCTACTTAGGTTGTCGGATTTCGGAACTTGAAGCATGAATCATAATGTTTCTTGAATCATGAAGGGGTTCGAGTCGGATGCAAGAGTCGACGGTCCGATATATGAGCTACGAGTCGCGCTTTTAGGTACGTTTGCGCAAGGAATGAGAAGTTGGGTTAGATGGATTTTGTGAATGTATGAACTATAGAGAAGGTGAGATGAGTTGCTGGGAGTACACACTTGCCGGCGACATTTTCCGATGACAAAGCGGCTGGAGATAGTTTCACGGCGGCCGGATTAGAACCGGTGATGACGTCATCAATTCCGGCAGACAATTTTGGACCTGAATTTCAGAGACTTATTCTCCACACATGGGCTTGGTGGACTAATTGGAGATGGGTTTTGAGAAGACCTAAATTTGGAAAGAGTATCTTTTGGAATGGGAGAAACATATAAATAGAAAAGTCTTTCTCAAACCTAGGATATCTCCATTAGGGAGACTTCTACTTGTTTTCTAGGGTTTCACATGATAGGTTCTTCTAAACTCTTTATGATGATTTCCAAAAACACAAGTACTTGATTTATTATTGGTTAAAGATGTAGTTGGATTTTGGAAAACAAGTTATGATTCTTATGAATTAGTTTTCTCTCAATATTATCGTATGATTTCTACGGGTTATAATAATTGCATGATTGATGTATTGCAATATGATTGAATGTTTGTTTAGTTAAGTCTAGAATTGATTGAACTCACATCCATATCTATAGCTATTTTAGGTTTTTCATCAAGCGATAACCTTGAATACGAGTAGCATGATATGATTCTAGGTTGTAGTGATACATCCTTGTAGTCATATGTAGAAATTGACCTTTGTCCTAATTGTCATGCGCAATGTGTGATAGTTGCATTGATTAGCCTATTTTTGAAACTTAATGCTCCTAGGAATTGAACTTAATTAGCGCAAGGCGTTAGGTTATTCTTAGGTAGAATTCACTTACGCAGCCCTAATGTGTGTGTGATGAATTAGGAAATTAATAGATTATCTTGCTCTCTTGATTCTCTAGGCTTTTGATGATAGCGAGATTAAATACGAATTCTATTCATATATTCATAAACTTGTTTACAATTGAAGATGAAACCTTCATCCAATATTTTCACATCTTGATTTGCGTGTTTACTTTTATTTGTTTTGCTTTTTATTTATTTCCGTTTATAAAAATC